>OZ037770.1:15620641-15995641 GCA_964035545.1 Bugula neritina | reverse complement strand
TATATATTACATTATATCGTATATATTATATTATATCGTATATATTACATTATATCGTATATATTACAGTATATCGTATATATTATATTATATCGTATATATTGCATTATATCCTATATATTATATTATATCGTATATATTACGTTATATCGTATATATTACAGTATATCGTATATAATATATTATATCGTATATATTACATTATATCGTATATATTACATTATATTGTATATATTATATTATATCGTATATATTACATTATATCGTATATATTATATTATATCGTATATATTACATTATATCGTATATATTATATTATATCGTATATATTATATTATATCGTATATATTACGTTATATCGTATATATTACAGTATATCGTATATAATATATTATATCGTATATATTACATTATATCGTATATATTACATTATATTGTATATATTATATTATATCGTATATATTACATTATATCGTATATATTATATTATATCGTACATATATTACGGTATATCATATACATTACATTATATCGTATATATTACAGTATATCACATATATATTACAGAGTTTCACATTACCCAACACAGATCCTCTGGGGTTACACTGGACAACTCTTGGGTGGACAACTCCACTGGCAGGTCTGGACTGGGTCCTGTGTTTCCTCTCTACTCCACTGCAGTTAGCACTCCTTTCCTCTGCTCCTCTGCAGCTCTTCGTTCAGGGCTCGGAGGAAACGCCCCGCAGTGAGTCTTGGTGAAATATTTATCAATCTCAGGCTACAATTGTCAAATTCTACGTAACCAAAACTTTAGTATATTAACATATATTCAGTTAGTATAGTACAGTGTGCTATAGTATAGTGTGCTATAGTATGGTGTGTTATAGCACACTGTACTATAGCACACTGTACTATAGCACACTGTACTATAGTATAGTGTGCTATAGCATAGTGTGCTATAGTATAGTGTGCTATTGTACAGTGTGCTATAGTACAGTGTGCTATAGTATAGTATGCTATTGTACAGTGTGCTATAGTACAGTGTGCTATAGTATAGTATAATCTGTTTCAGGGAGGCAGCTGTTGACTCTGGACCTCCACCTTCTTATGATAGAGTCAGCACTCAGAAGAAAGTGTGTATCTTGACATCATTACAATACCATGGATACCATAGCACAATATATGCTAATATGATGTGTATTGTAGCACAATGCATATTGATCTTCACCTAGTATGAGTTTCTATTCTGTATTTCTACTGTTTGTCGGTAGAAAGTGACTCAAACACGGAATATGCACGCCGTGTCCCCCTTACCTACCTACAATGACTTCCTATCTACTCAGCAGCATGTTACTCAGTCTACGGAGTAGAACCTCAGCTACACGGAGTAGAACCACAGCTACACGGAGTAGAACCACAGCTACGCGGAGTAGAACCACAGCTACACGGAGTAGAACTTCTGCTACACAGAGTAGAACCACAGCTACGCGGAGTAGAACCACAGCTACGCGGAGTAGAACCACAGCTACACAGAGTAGAACCACAGCTACACGGAGTAGAACCACAACTATATCTCATATTGTACAGCCTTTTTTTGCTGTAAAGTACATTTATTAGTTTCTGTAAGCCTGGTTTTTATATTGTGACTTTATTATAAATATATTTTATAATACAGAAATATCTACTCTCGGATTTGTTGATAGTACAGTATATAATATGATCTACATCTATACACAGTACACTGTAGTGCGTACTGTGTATAATACACATACTATACTGTAGTGCGTACTGTATATATACACATACTACACTGTTGTGTATACTGTGTATATATACATAGTACACTGTAGTGTATACTGTATATATACATAGTGTGCTGTAGTGTATACTGTGTATATATACATAGTACACTGTAGTGTATACTGTATATATACATAGTGTGCTGTAGTGTATACTGTATATATACATAGTACACTGTTGTGTATGCTGTATATATATATTCAGTTATGTCACCTGACTAAACCTTGACAAGTGTTTCAATATCTGTAACAATAACAAAATCACCAATCATCGATTCTTTTTCTTAGAATGTTCATCAACAAATTATCTTTGTTTAGAATAAACACACCGTGATGGAAACAATGCATTGCAAGACAATGTAGATAATAAACTACCTTCCCCCCTAATCATTGGTTATTGAATATTGGATATTCCTCATTCTCCCAGTATTGACTGACTGGGGTCATCATTCTACAGGTGAACTTCACAGCTGGCAAGCCTTCCTTCAGCCGTCTACACTTGAGTAAAATGGAGAGATTTACTGTAACTATTTTATTAGCAATTTCATGCTTTATCTACTTTACATGTAAGTCTTACCCCATCTTTATCAGTGTATATCATAGCATACTCTGTTATATCATATTAGTATACTCTGTTATATCATATTATTATACTCTGTTATATCATATTAGCATACTCTGTTATATCATATTAGTATACTCTGTTATATCATATTAGTATACTCTGTTATATCATATTAGTATACTCTGTTATATCATATTAGTATACTCTGTTATATCATATTAGTATACTCTGTTATATCATATTATTATACTCTGTTATATCATATTAGTATACTCTGTTATATCATATTAGTATACTCTGTTATATCATATTAGTATACTCTGTTATATCATATTAGTATACTCTGTTATATCATATTAGTATACTCTGTTATATCATATTAGCATACTCTGTTATATCATATTATTATACTCTGTTATATCATATTAGTATACTCTGTTATATCATATTAGTATACTCTGTTATATCATATTAGTATACTCTGTTATATCATATTAGTATACTCTGTTATATCATATTATTATACTCTGTTATATCATATTAGTATACTCTGTTATATCATATTAGCATACTCTGTTATATCATATTATTATACTCTGTTATATCATACTAGTATACTCTGTTATATCATATTAGTATACTCTGTTATATCATATTAGCATACTCTGTTATATCATATTATTATACTCTGTTATATCATACTAGTATACTCTGTTATATCATATTAGTATACTCTGTTATATCATATTAGTATACTCTGTTATATCATATTAGTATACTCTGTTATATCATACTAGTATACTCTGTTATATCATATTAGTATACTCTGTTATATCATATTAGTATACTCTGTTATATCATATTAGTATACTCTGTTATATCATATTAGCATACTCTGTTATATCATATTAGTATACTCTGTTATATCGTATTAGCATACTCTGTTATATCATATTAGCATACTCTGTTATATCATATTAGCATACTCTGTTATATCATATTAGTATACTCTGTTATATCGTATTAGTATACTCTGTTATATCGTATTAGCATACTCTGTTATATTTCAGCTGCAGCAGAGCTGGCCGTGTTTGAGCAGACTGCGACCAATGAGTCATACCTGTACGCAACAGGACTTCCTGATCTCTCGGCATTCTCCGTCTGCTTCCGACTTTATACAGAAGCAGACGACAACCGAGCTGAGGGGTATCTGTTTAGTCTGGCCACTGCAGGTCAGTCTGTCACTATATGACACTACTATACAGTGTATACTATATACTATATAACACTACTGTACAGTGTATACTATATACTATATGACACTACTATACAGTGTATACTATATACTATATAACACTACTGTACAGTGTATACTATATACTATATAATACTACTGTACACTGTATACTATATACTATATAATATTACTATACACTGTATACTATATACTATATAATATTACTGTACAGTGTATACTATATACTATATAATACTACTGTACAGTGTATACTATATACTATATAATATTACTATACAGTGTATACTATATACTATATAATACTACTGTACAGTGTATACTATATACTATATAATATTACTATACACTGTATACTATATAATATTACTATACACTGTATACTATATACTATATAATATTACTATACGGTGTATCACATGTATATAATATTACTATACGGTGTATCACATGTATATAATATTACTATACGGTGTATCACATGTATATAACAATACCTATAGCTAATGACAATGAGATGAAGCTGCGATGGGATGGACTCACTCTGCATATACAAGACCAGGAGTTACCTCCTCTCACTAACCTGACGTCTGACTTAGATCTCCTCTTCCTGGGCTGGCACAAGCACTGCCTTACCTGGAAAGTGAATGGAAGACTTCAGGTGAGCGTGACTCCCATATTCCAATTCCTTTCACTACAACTTTATTTACACATTATTTGTTTACTGCAGATCAGGTTAAAACTTGAAAGTGAATTGAATATATTTTGATTTTGAATAAACTTTCTCTTTTCACAAACAGCATTTAGCCAATACTAGATAGAATGGTGAGTCAGAGCTCCGTGTTTGTCTAAACTATTAAATCTTTGCAGTGGTATGCTGATATGAATACGGAGGGGGTGATGGAGCTCTTCGGCTCAGTTGATGCTGGCTCTCAGTCTATTAATTCTGGTGGTTCCTTAGTCTTGCTTCAGGAGCAAGACGCTGTGTGTAAGTCACTTGATGTACTGCTACCTGTTGTTATAGTAACTGTACTACTACCTGTTGCTATAGTAACCGTAATACTGTCTGTTGCTATAGTAACCATAATACTGTCTGTTGCTATAGTAACCATAATACTGTCTGTTGCTATAGTAACTGTACTGCTACCTGCTGCTATAGTAACTGTACTACTGTCTGTTGCTATAGTAACTGTACTGCTACCTGCTGCTATAGTAACTGTACTACTGTCTGTTGCTATAGTAACTGTACTGCTACCTGTTGCTATAGTAACTGTACTGCTACCTGCTGCTATAGTAACTGTACTATTGTCTGTTGCTATAGTAACTGTACTATTGTCTGCTGCTATAGTAACTGTACTGCTACCTGTTGCTATAGTAACTGTACTGCTACCTGCTGCTATAGTAACTGTACTACTGTCTGTTGCTATAGTAACTGTACTGCTACCTGCTGCTATAGTAACTGTACTACTGTCTGTTGCTATAGTAACTGTACTGCTACCTGTTGCTATAGTAACTGTACTGCTACCTGCTGCTATAGTAACTGTACTATTGTCTGTTGCTATAGTAACTGTACTATTGTCTGCTGCTATAGTAACTGTACTGCTACCTGTTGCTATAGTAACTGTACTGCTACCTGTTGCTATAGTAACTGTACTACTGTCTGTTGCTATAGTAACTGTACTGCTACCTGTTGCTATAGTAACTGTACTACTGTCTGTTGCTATAGTAACTGTACTGCTACCTGTTGCTATAGTAACTGTACTGCTACCTGTTGCTATAGTAACTGTACTGCTACCTGTTGCTATAGTAACTGTACTGCTACCTGTTGCTATAGTAACTGTACTGCTACCTGTTGCTATAGTAACTGCACTGCTACCTGCTGCTATAGTAACTGTACTGCTACCTGTTGGTATAGTAACTGTACTGCTACCTGCTGCTATAGTAACAGTTGCTATAGTAACTGTGCTATTGTCTGTTGCTATAGTAACTGCAGTTATAATTTCTGTTGATTTTCCTCCAGTGGATTCACTCTCTATTCAACAAATAATCACGGCTAAGATCGCGGCATTCAACATGTGGGACTTTGAGCTGTCTGAAGAGCAGGTCAAGGCCATGGGTTGTAAAGATGGAGGCAATGTTCTCTCCTGGGATACGCTGAGCCAGGAAGGAAGTGCTATCATGGCAACTAAGGAGTTTGCCTGTGATGGTTCGCTAATAATTCATTGTAGTAGTGCTGTGTAGTAGTAGTACTGTGTAGTAGTAGTGGTAGAAGTGGTAGTAGTAGCAGTAGTAGTACTGAGTAGTAAACTGGTGCTTGTAGATGACCCACTGACGTTCGTACCGACTGAAGAAAAGATGGCCGACCAGCTGATCAAACAGGAAGCCATCTTCTGTCAGATAGAGGGCGCTGACTTAGGCAGCAGTCATCGAATTCTCAGTTTGACTACGAAGTCTGCAACTAACTGCATAAAGGCATGTGCTGCCAACTCCAACTGTCGGTCAGCAAATTACCAGAGGTCAACGTCTGTCTGCCAACTCAACAACGACATCGACTATTACAACCGAGTTGATTGGACGGTGGATTTGGGAGCCGACTTTGTGCATTTCACAACACGAGCTTGTCATGTGTAACTGTCACTGCTAGCATGCTACTGCTGCTGCAAAACAAGCATAAAATATTTTTTCACCTCAACATTATTGTTGCATATTGAAACGAAGCGTTGGTGGATTAAAACACATTCAAACATTCACATAGCATTCTATACTAAATACATTCAAACATTCACATAGTCTTTCATACTAAATACATCCTAACATTCACATAGTCTTTTATACTGTAGTTTTAATGTTCCAATTTAAATTTCAAATGATGTACTCTATCATAATTTCCGTTTATGAAATTTATACTTTTAAGAAACTGTGAGTTCTGAATAAAATATATGCCAATCTGAAAGACGTTATGCAGGATTTCTTTTGTACACAGGCAACAGTTATATTCCTTCACTCTCTCTTTGCATTTAATATAATAAACGTATAGTAATATAATAAACATATAGTAATATAGTAAACACACAGTAATATAATGAACATATAGTAATATAGTAAACATATAATAGTAAAATAAATAAACACACAGTCATATGATAAACACGCAGTAATATATGCAGTTGTTTGCTAGATAATTCATGGAGTTGCCTCATCAATTGTTTGCAGTAGTGAAGGAACAATAGATTAATATTGAGTAGCTGTTATTTGTATGAATTATTGAGTAGAAAGTAAAAGCCTGGAACTGATATTATTGATGACATAGAAACGTTGACAATTGCAATCAATATTACTTCTACTATGCCACAAGCATTGGGTGCTGCCTGCCATGTAGCAACAGCATAACTCTAGGCAAGTCCAACTTACACAATGGAACAGATAGGTAAGTAATATAACTCTACCATATTAGTGTAAGTAATATAATTCTATCATACTAGTGTAAGTAATATAATCTATCATACTACTGTAAGTAATATAATCTATCATACTACTGTAAGTAATATAATCTATCATACTACTGTAAGTAATATGATTCTATCATTCATCACATACTATATAATATAAACATAATATAACTAATCTCTGTGCAGGTAAGATGGAGAATGAAGAGCATTCGACTAGTCACATACAAGATGGCCGCCTCACCAACAATAATGGCGATCACAAACTATCTAAACCATCGGGGAGACTTCCTCCCATTGAGTTGGAAATAACAAAAACTAGCAAAAGAAAGTCTAAGTCTCTTCGCCTTCAAAACAAGTCTGAGATTGCTGAGAATAATTTGGTTGTTGATAACGAGACAGACAAAGACTCAGGAAGAGGTTCTGTGATACCACCAGACAAGGTAGAGAGTTATGGGATACCACCAGACAAGGTAGAGAGTTATGGGATACCACCAGACAAGGTAGAGAGTTCTGTGATACCATTAGACAAGGTAGAGAGTTCTGTGATACCACCAGACAAGGTAGAGAGTTATGGGATACCACCAGACAAGGTAGAGGGTTCTGGGATACCATTAGACAAGGTAGAGAGTTCTGGGATCTCACCAGCTAAGTCAGCATTTCAGAGTCACAAACAAAAGCTTTCTATTGATGTTAAAAGCTCGAGCAAAGCTTCAGAACTGTCCAGAGGGCAGCTGGCGCGGCCAGTAAGCGCTTCTTCTACTTCTCTGCAGACCTTTGAGAATCAAGGGTTGGACGAAGAGTGCGAGACTATAGAGGTGATTTCCTCCCAGTCTGCTCATTTTACTAAAGCTCAGAGTCCTTCTATTCTCAAGAACTCTAGTGATCACATCACCTCCATGTTCCAGGCAGGAAGTCGGCCATCTTCCGCCGGCTCCAGTAAGCACACAGTTAGAATCGCTGACAAAGTAACATACTCCACCGATAATCTGCGAGCAGCTGGCTCGAAGAAGTCCCGCCCACTGTCAGCAAAGAGTCTTCAGGCAGCTAATGGTCATGTGACTGTCAATGGACGCAGCAATGCCAGTATCTTCAAGCTCAAACAAACTACCCAAGTGAAAATTTCTCCACATTTCAAAACGTCCATATTTACGCTGGTCCTGTGTGGAGTGTTTGCAGGGGCTGGGGCCCTCTACTTCTCCCTGCTCACTAAGAAGTCACTAAATGAAGGTGAGTGAAAGTATTTAAATAGTCTGCATTTGCTATATATAGTATACAGTTACTATATATAGTATACAGTTACTATATATAGTATACAGTTACTATATATAGTATACAGTTACTATATATAGTATACAGTTACTTTATATAGTATACAGTTACTATATATAGTATACAGTTACTATATATAGTATACAGTTACTTTATATAGTATACAGTTACTATATATAGTATACAGTTACTTTATATAGTATACAGTTACTATATATAGTATACAGTTACTATATATAGTATACAGTTACTATATATAGTAACTGTATACTATATATAGTATACAGTTACTTTATATAGTATACAGTTACTATATATAGTATACAGTTACTATATATAGTATACAGTTACTATATATAGTAACTGTATACTATATATAGTATACAGTTACTATATATAGTATACAGTTACTATATATAGTATACAGTTACTATATATAGTATACAGTTACTATATATAGTATACA
The DNA here is from genome assembly GCA_964035545.1 of Bugula neritina. Lineage (NCBI taxonomy): Eukaryota > Metazoa > Bryozoa > Gymnolaemata > Cheilostomatida > Bugulidae > Bugula > Bugula neritina. The sequence continues at coordinate 15,986,838 of OZ037770.1, read as the reverse complement.
GTTACTTTATATAGTATACAGTTACTATATATAGTATATATATATATGTATGTATATTGCTCGCAGGGGATGAGAAGATGGCCGCCAAGTACTCCTGGTATTCGAAGCTACTAAACATCCTAGGAATATGCTCAGGACTTTTTATATTGTTTGTGGTTGTTGTTTACTACAATGTCAATAAATACGCACCTGGCAGCAGTGTGTGACAGCCTGGCAGCAACTTATGACACTCTACCTCACCTGTCTACAGAATACACCTGTCTACAGAACCTACCTGTCTACAGAACACACCTGTCTACAGAATACACCTGTCTACCTCACCTGTCTACAGAACCTACCTGTCTACAGAACACACCTCTCTACAGAACACACCTGTCTACAGAACCTACCTGTCTACAGAACACACCTGTCTACAGAACACACCTCTCTACAGAACACACCTGTCTACAGAACACACCTGTCTACAGAACATACCTGTCTACAGAACCTACCTGTCTACAGAACACACCTCTCTACAGAATACACCTGTCTACAGAACACACCTGTCTACAGAACCTACCTGTCTACAGAATACACCTGTCTACAGAATACACCTGTCTACAGAATACACCTCTCTACAGAATACACCTGTCTACAAAATACACTTGTCTACAGAACACACCTGTCTACAGAACACACCTGTCTACAGAATACACCCCTCTACAGAATACACCTGTCTACAAAATACACTTGTCTACAGAACACACCTGTCTACAGAACACACCTGTCTACAGAATACACCTCTCTACAGAATACACCTGTCTACAAAATACACTTGTCTACAGAACACACCTGTCTACAGAACACACCTGTCTACAGAATACACCTATTTACTGACACACTCATGCTTTACTTTTCTCTGGATGATTCATTATTGACTGTTTCCTTCTCTCTTCCTGGTTTACATGTATATGCTATCCTCTTCTAGTCCTAAATATACTACATGAATATATACTAGTATATACTATACTATACTAGTATATAGTATAGTATATACTAATGTATAGTATAGTATATAGTAGTGTATAGTATAGTATATACTAATGTATAGTATAGTATATACTAGTGTATAGTATAGTATATACTGGTGTATAGTATAGTATATACTAGTATATAGCCTGAATGAACACATTCTGTTAGGAAGTTAGAGTCTTGTTACAGCGAAATGGTCTGTAAACTATTTTATGCTTTTCTCTACACTCTCTACGCTGTATAGTTTCTCTACACTCTCTACGCTGTATAGTTTCTCTACACTCTCTACGCTGTATAGTTTCTCTACACTCTCTACGCTGTATAGTTTCTCTACACTCTCTACGCTGTATAGTTTCTCTACACTCTCTACGCTGTATAGTTTCTCTACACTCTCTACGCTGTATAGTTTCTCTACACTCTCTACGCTGTATAGTTTCTCTACACTCTCTACGCTGTATAGTTTCTCTACGCTCTCTACGCTGTATAGTTTAGTATCCTTTCCTTTGCAACGTGTATGTAACATGTAACTGGTACTATTTTCAAATAATTTATTAGCATGTCATTTGCTCATCATTCCTTATATTCTTATATATTATGCATTGTTTATACTTTTATATGTTCACTGTCAATGAATGTATATATATAATATAATATAATATAATATAATATAATATAATATAATATACATTCAGTATTTAGTATAAACTTACCAGGTTTCATCTACACTGACAAGTTCTCTGCAATCCACCCAAGTCTTAGCTTTTCTTGTGGACCAAAACCTGTGAGGTCATAACTCCAAGCAGCTGAATCAAAGCAGTCCCATAAGCCTCCACTACAATATAATAATAGCATATGCTCCAATATAAAACTATGATCTGTACTTTGAACCCCTCACTTTATATGTACTTGCATACATACACTGCAATGTGCTACATATATGTGCTATACATACACTGCAATGTGCTACATATATGTGCTATACATACACTGTAATGTGCTACATATATGTGCTATACATACACAGTAATGTGCTACATATATGTGCTATACATACACATTATGTGCTACATATATGTGCTATACATACACATTATGTGCTACATATATGTGCTATACATACACAGTAATGTGCTACATATATGTGCTATACATACACTGCAATGAGATACATATATGTGCTATACATACACTGCAATGTGCTACATATATGTGCTATACATACACTGCAATGTGCTACATATATGTGCTATGCATACACAGCAATGAGATACATATATGTGCTATACATACACAGCAATGTGCTACATATATGTGCTATACATACACTGCAATGTGCTACATATATGTGCTATACAGTTGCCTGCAGGTTATTCTACAGTACCACGACACTAAATATAACTCAAAGTGCCTCTCCTGATTTATCTTTCGACACGGTTGGTGTAATTTGTGATTAATTGCATTAAATGACCGATATATAATATTATAAAACTATGTTGAATACACTTCAGCACGTCATTACCAGCTGTAGAGCCTCCGCAAACTGTCACATACAATCAAATGACTAGCACAGTATTAGCACCATATTGACCAGAGTAAGTACAGATAATATTATATTATAGCACAGTATTAGCACCATATTGACCAGAGTAAGTACAGATAATATTATATTATAGCACAGTATTAGCACCATATTGACCAGAGTAAGTACAGATAATATTACGTTATAGCACAGTATTAGCACCATGCATAGACTCAATTTCATGTTCTACAGCTGTTTAATGCAGCTGCAACAAGCAGAAATTGAGGTACTAAACTTGATTCCTAAACCCATAAAGGGGTTTCAAATAAGATCATATAATATAACCATATGTTTGTAATATGATGAATAATATAGTCAAACTATTTCATTTCAGAGTAAACATGTTGGGTCTGCTGTTCATCTCCAACCCAAACAAGAAATGTAAATGGATTAAAGCGTTTCTGCAGCACATCAAGAGCTACAGAAAGACCGGGGTGAGACTGAGGGAGGCCCAGCTACTTTCCCCAAACGGAAACATCATGGTGAAAGACGGAGAGGAAATGCTCACTGAGAATGATGTTATGGTAGGTCTAAATGCTCACTGAGAATGATGTTATGGTAAGTCTAAATGCTCACTGAGAATGGTGTTTTGGTAGGTCTAAATGCTCACTGAGAATGATGTTATGGTAAGTCTAAATGCTCACTGAGAATGGTGTTTTGGTAGGTCTAAATGCTCACTGAGAATGGTGTTATGGTAGGTCTAAATGCTCACTAAAAATGGTGTTATGGTAGGTCTTTATGGCTGCCAGTGAAGACTGATTGCTATAGTTATGATAACATTGTGTATAATTTCTATTATAGATGTTGAGAGACATTCTGCTTTACCAGCCTGGATGTCAGGATGTGCTGTACTTGGACAACCTGTACTACTGTGTGAAGCAGCTGACAGACCAGCTGATAGTCTTGTTTAATGGATCCAGTTACATCATAGCCTGTGTTACAGAGTCTCAACACACTCTCATAGTTACTATCAAAGCCCGCAAGTTTGACTGTGAGAGAACCACCGACTGGATCCTCTGTCTGGCTGATAAACTTCAGGAGAAATTATCATGAGCTGCTCTACAGAGTCTTCCAGAGCTTCTGTCCTTTAACCAAGGTTATACACGGCAAGAAGTGAAAGTTGTATCCTAGAGAAGGAGATGCAGCATCTAGTAGGCCTGTATCAGTACCTAGTACCAGTACCTAGTACCAGTACCTAGTACCAGTACCTAGTACCAGTGTATAGTACCAGTACCTAGTACCAGTACCAGTACCTAGTACCAGTACCAGTACCTAGTACCAGTACCTAGTGTCAGTACCTAATACCAGTATCTAGTACCAGTGTATAGTACCAGCATACTACTCTGTACGAAAGTGATCAGGGAGATTAGACTCACTAAATGTCCGACTACGGATTGTCAGGATTTTTTTGTAGAGCCTTTTAGTGTCAACTTGCTTTGTACGATAATTGTACAAGGGGGGGGGGGGGGGTCTTATTGTGCCATTTAATATTGTTTAGTCTTTCCACTGACTCTACCAATTGTCAACTTTAAATCTATACATTCCGTCCATAAATTTGAATAAATGAATAAATGATAAGAAGAAAAATTCTTTGCCTTTTATCATAACTGATAACCTTGTGTTAATTTGCATCCCAGACTGACATTGCTATGCATATATTATTATTATTGGATATTTATTATAATGCAGGGAGGTTTACGATGAAACCAATAGTTTAATTGTCTACCAGCAACAATGACAGCTTATAATTTATCATCAGTTTAAACTGCTAATAGCCAATTCTCTATTCAACTCTGATTATATGCTGGGTGTTGTTGAGGTGTATTAAAGCAACCATTATTACAATGTGCAGCATATCACGCCTGGCCAACTAAATTTTGAGAAAGCACTTATTGGTGGCTTTGTGTAGCATAAATTGTCATCTATGATCTATAAAAACTTGATATATTTTTTATCTCTTGAGCACATAAAACATCGTACTTTGTAAACTGAATACAGCACTCAGCAATCGTCTTGTCACATCCAGGCTTTTCCTGACAGCTCATCAAATTAAGAGTACAAGTCAGCACCGAGACTTTGTGTTGAGAATCCAAATCTGTTATATGCTCTATGATCACTGCTATAACTTGCTATATGTTGCTATAAATTGTTATCTACAACTTGCTATAATATGCTAAACAGCTTGCTATAATATGCTAAACAACTTGCTGTAATATGCTAGAAAAGTTGCTATAATATGCTAGACAAGGTCTACAGCTCGTAAAGTTTTATAATAAATAAATTACTCTGTCAGAACGGCACGCAGCTACTTCCCATTTATCATCAGTAATCGCATCCTATTCTATAAATACTTGCAACGTAATTGTTACGTCTAACAAAGCTCGAAGAATTTCTTAATCATTTGTAATAAATACGTTCTAGTGGAGAACACAATGGCTCAGTGATGTGAGCCATTGACGCAGCCCTGATTATAGAATATTATGTGGAGAAACTTTACCTCATCGGTACTTCTCATATCAGGCGCTAGCTCCTCTGTGTTTGGGTTCCACTGATGAGTCATCGTAGGATATGTCTGTCACTTGTAGCCCCAAATCAGACTCTAAACCAATAATGAAAAACCTGGGGTAAGCAAAGTTGGTTATACAAAGTTGGTACAGAGTTGGTATAGAGTCAGCAAAAATGTTACTTACTGCTTGCAGTTGTGATGTTCTCATGATGAAACACTCTTTTGGAAGTTTAACCAAAGGAGGTTCAAAGTTGGCTTCCTCCACATTGGAACCTACATAGTAACAGCAGTAAATAATTGTGTTTTTGGCAATTTGGATTAGTATTTCTACAAATACATATTCAAGTTTATAATGTTTTGTGTGGACAGACAACCTGCTTGTGGATGTAAGAGATGAAAAGGTCTGACTCATTTAATAGCTTTAATCTACCAGCTTAAGAAAGCTGTAACTTCCTGGCTTTCTTAATCCATCATCCAACTGCAACATCTTCTACCTTCTCTGTCAGTCTGGTTGAGTCATTGACATAATCCATCATGGCTGTCTAACTTGAAGACAATCTGACTCATGTACTTCCTCCTCTCTGCAAGACAATCCAAAACCAGAAAATCTCTCCCTGTCACAGACTCAAACCACTTCTGTAGGCTTGCCAATCAACTGTCTCTTGAGAGTGATTCATCTCTATAGCATTAGTTCCCTTGTTCCATTCATCTCTGTAGCATTAGTTCCCTTGTTTCATTCATCTCTGTAGCATTAGTTCTCTAGTTTCATTCATCTCTGTAGCATTAGCTCTCTAGTTTCATTTATCTCTGTAGCATTAACTCTCTAGTTTCATTCATCTCTGTAGCATTAGCTCTCTGGTTTCATTTATCTCTGTAGCATTAACTCTCTAGTTTCATTCATCTCTGTAGCATTAGCTCTCTGGTTTCATTTATCTCTGTAGCATTAACTCTCTAGTTTCATTCATCTCTGTAGCATTAGCTCTCTGGTTTCATTTATCTTTGTAGCATTAGCTCTCTAGTGTCATTCATCTCTGTAGCATTAGCTCTCTAGTTTCATTCATCTCTGTAGCATTAGTTCTCTAGTTTCATTTATCTCTGTAGCATTAGCTCCTGGTTAACTCAAAACAGAACAAGGCACATCTAAATGGACATACCTTATGGTACATTACTTTGTGAGGAGTATTTAGGTTTTAGTAGAATTTTCATCAGGCTTTTATCTAAAAGCAGAATACTAAATGCAAGTAATACTAGCAAATCATCATGACAGGTGTTTGAGGGTTACTCTGATAAATTAGACTAGGTTCTTTTAGACTTTTTTAGGGCATTCTAAATTATTCTAGATTGCTCTAAGTTGTTCTAGAACCCAGGTGGTTATTCCAGGTTGTTCCAGGCTGTTCTAAGTTATTCTAGGTTGTTTTGAAGTGTTTTAGGTGTGTTAAGCTGTGCACTGTAGTTTTGATGAACCACAATCAAGTAGTGGAATTTAATTAAAATACAAATTGATACTAATGGTGACAACTGAGGATAACAGGAGTGTTATACATGTAGTAGCTGTTATACATGTAGTAGTTGTTATACACATGTAGTAGTTGTTATACATGTAGTAGTTGTTATGCACACATGTAGTAGTTGTTATACACACATGTAGTAGTTGTTATACATGTAGTAGTTGTTATACACGTAGTAGCTGTTATACATGTAGTAGTTGTTATACATGTAGTAGTTGTTATACATGTAGTAGTTGTTATACACAGATGTAGTAGCTGTTATACATGTAGTAGTTGTTATACATGTAGTAGTTGTTACACATCTAGTAGCTGTTATACATGTAGTAGTTGTTATACACATGTAGTAGTTGTTATACACAGATGTAGTAGTTGTTATACATGTAGTAGTTGTTATACACGCAGTAGTTGTTATACATGTAGTAGTTGTTATACATGTAGTAGCTGTTACTCATGTAGTAGTTATAAGATGAAATGGTAAATGACATACTATATTATTTATTTAGATTATTTACATGTCAAACATAAACAGAGAATACAAATAAATTTGGGTTACATGAGGTTATAGGTTGTAGAGCAGTAAATAAGGACTATGTTGGGTAACAGTGACCTAATTTATCTAGAGCAGACAACACAGCTTAGCTGCTTGGCATGTCCATACTTGTCACACTGCCCGACTGAGCCGCCAGAAATGCAGTCAACATTCACAAACCAGAACCTCCCCCCGAGATCTGCCGGGTTCAGTCCGATATACTCCGGGTCCGAGTCCACGCACTCGTATGTAGACGAGTGCTTCTCGTTCTCGGAGCTGGCCATCAGAAAGCCGGAGTACTCCTTCACCCAGCCGGACGGGCAGCTTACCATAGCTGGGATCATCAAGATTGAGGGCCGGTTCCCGGTGTAACAACGAGCACACACGGCGTGCTGGTTATCTATGCCGTCAGTAAACAGTCCGTAAGCTTGGGATTCATATTCTACTGATCTCATCCAGGAAACGTCTACTGCGTTGGTGTTGTAGTTCACAAACTCTGGGTTGGGGGGTAGACATTGATAGTTGACCCCACCCCCAGTAACATCGAACCTGGCTCCAGCTGCTACTCCTGTAAACCAGCCATTGCAGGTGTGTAGTGTTACATACTGATATATTATACAGGCTCACCATTAGTACTTCTAGTTACTCAATATCAACACTGTAAAAGTCACTTACCAGAATAAATAGTAGTGGACTCATTATTACACATTGCTTTCCCCCAGTGAGTGTATACATCTCCCCCTCTTAACGCAGAAGTTGTCATCTCATCTGCTGGGCCTGTTGGAATAAAGATCAGGTCTGAACTGAGACAAATAATTCATGAAATTATTGTTAACAACTTGCATGACAAGTTTTTGGTTTATGCAAACCACGGTTCATTACCTTCACAGATGAAATCGTAAGCCGATCTAGAACAAGATCTGGCACGCCATTTACGATAATAGTAGGCCATGCAAAATCCGGTGTTGGGCTCTGAAATTGCCCAATCGGTAAATCCACTCACTGCATTTTCTGCAAACAATAACGGAATGACACATTACTTAGTAGACACATTACTCAGTAGACACATTACTCAGTAGACACATTACTCAGTAGACACATTACTCAGTAGACACATTACTCAGTAGACACATTACTCAGTAGACACATTACTCAGTAGACACATTACTCAGTAGACACATTACTCAGTAGTAGACACATTACTCAGTAGACACATTACTCAGTAGACACATTACTCAGTAGACACATTACTCAGTAGACACATTACTCAGTAGACACATTACTCAGTAGACACATTACTCAGTAGACACATTACTCAGTAGACACATTACTCAGTAGTAGACACATTACTCAGTAGACACATTACTCAGTAGACACATTACTCAGTAGACACATTACTCAGTAGACACATTACTCAGTAGACACATTACTCAGTAGACACATTACTCAGTAGACACATTACTCAGTAGACACATTACTCAGTAGTAGACACATTACACAGTAGACACATTACTCAGTAGACACATTACTCAGTAGACACATTACTCAGTAGACACATTACTCAGTAGACACATTACTCAGTAGTAGACACATTACTCAGTAGACACATTACTCAGTAGACACATTACTCAGTAGACACATTACTCAGTAGACACATTACTCAGTAGACACATTACTCAGTAGACACATTACTCAGTAGACACATTACTCAGTAGACACATTACTCAGTGGTAGACACATTACTCAGTGGTAGACACATTACTCAGTAGACACATTACTCAGTAGACACATTACTCAGTGGACACATTACTCAGTAGACACACTACTCAGTAGACACATTACTCAGTAGACACATTACTCAGTAGACACATTACTCAGTAGACACATTACTCAGTAGACACATTACTCAGTAGACACATTACTCAGTAGACACATTACTCAGTGGACACATTACTCAGTAGTGGACACATTACTCAGTAGACACATTACTCAGTAGACACATTACTCAGTAGACACATTACTCAGTAGACACATTACGCAGTAGACACATTACTCAGTAGACACATTACTCAGTGGTAGACACATTACTCAGTGGTAGACACATTACTCAGTGGTAGACACATTACCCAGTAGACACATTACTCAGTAGATACATTACTCAGTAGTGCACACATTACTTATTGCTACTACCTGTCGTTGCGTTTGCCCAGTACCACTCATCTATTGGACGTCCAACTTTCCGGAAGCCACCCAGCCATAGTGTGTCACTGTAAGACCGCTGAACTGTAGTCAACCAACTGTCCAGTAGAGCCTTCTTCACTGCTGAATCGACACTCATTAGCTTGTAGTTCCGCTGCTCACAATAATCTTTTGCCTGCTGCCAAGTCTTGGGTGTTTGGACGAGAGCGTAGCAGGTTCCCTGGAGCAGCACGTCATCCACATCACCTTGACGCGTCCAGACTGGGCAACTTCTGCTAGAGATTCCTTCTACAGACAGTGCAAACATGACTGTCAACATGACTGTCAACATGACTGTCAACATATCAACATGACTGCCAACATGACTGTCAACATGACTGTCAACATATCAACATGACTGTCAACATATCAACATGACTGTCAACATGACTGTCAACATGACTGTCAACATGACTGTCAACAAGTACTCATATAAAATGACTCCAATACCTTCTACTTCCAGTTGCTCAAGCTGACTAACTACTTCTTTTATTTTCTTAATTTCAGTGAAGATGGTTTCTTGTGTTATATTCCATGCAGTCACATTGAATCTGCTTTCTGTCCCACCTACAATCAGTTAATAGAATGTTTAATTGAGTTAGCCTCTCGGTGATAACACTAACACTCAGTGCTACTAACATGTATACACTACACTACAGTTACTAACATGTATACACTACACTACATTACAGTTACTAACATACATACACTACACTACAGTTACTAACATGCATACACTACATTACAGTTACTAACATGTATACACTACACTACAGTTACTAACATGCATACACTACATTACAGTTACTAACATACATACACTACGTTACAGTTACTAACATGTATACACTACATTACAGTTACTAACATGTATACACTACATTACAGTTACTAACATGCATACACTACATTACAGTTACTAACATACATACACTACACTACAGTTACTAACATGTATACACTACACTACAGTTACTAACATGTATACACTACACTACAGTTACTAACATGCATACACTACACTACAGTTACTAACATGCATACACTACACTATAGTTACTAACATGCATACACTACACTACAGTTACTAACATGCATACACTACACTACAGTTACTAACATACATACACTACAGTACAGTTACTAACATGCATACACTACATTACAGTTACTAACATGCATACACTACACTACAGTTACTAACATGCATACACTACACTACAGTTACTAACATGTATACACTACACTACAGTTACTAACATGCATACACTACACTACAGTTACTAACATGCATACACTACACTACAGTTACTAACATGTATACACTACATTACAGTTACTAACATGTATACACTACACTACAGTTACTAACATACATACACTACACTACAGTTACTAACATGTATACACTACACTACATTACAGTTACTAACATGCATACACTACATTATAGTTACTAACATGTATACACTACACTACAGTTACTAACATGTATACACTACATTACAGTTACTAACATGTATACACTACATTACAGTTACTAACATGCATACACTACATTATAGTTACTAACATGTATACACTACACTACAGTTACTAACATGTATACACTACATTACAGTTACTAACATGTATACACTACATTACAGTTACTAACATGCATACACTACATTACAGTTACTAACATGCATACACTACGTTACAAACCGGGTGAGCCAACTTCTCCTGGTTCTCCTTTAGCACCAGGTAATCCAGGTGATCCAGCAGCACCCGGAGCTCCAGCGGCTCCGGGAGCTCCAGCAGCTCCTGGTGTTCCAGAGGGTCCTGGAGCTCCTCTCAGCCCAACACCATCTACTGTACTGCCAGGTTCTCCCTTGGGTCCAGGCACTCCCGGTGCACCCGGCAAACCAGGAGGTCCATCTCGCCCTAATTTCAGCACAAAACACTGACTGTATAATAAAATCTATCTAAATACTCCACTAAATAGTAAACTAATCAATACTAAAAGTGTTTTCTATTAATAATAGCAATTAGACTTGAGACAAACACAGCCATAAAGCCAGTAACCAGTAAACCAAGATGGGATGCCTACATGTAAAGTGATTTTGCTCTAGGACAGAAAGTCTAAGTGAACAAACATAAAACTGATGGCAGAGTATAGTTTCATGGTACTAAGGGTCATGACCTCAACCCTATTCTGTCCTCAAAGCTGCTGAGTATTTGCTAATAGTTTCAACAGAGCAAAGTGCTAATGATTTGCCATGTTCTGATTCTAGTATGAGAACATAATATTATCATGTTAATGACTTTGTTTTTGTGTGTGAAATACTTGCTGTTGGCGCAGATCACAGGCCACTCTAGCAGCTTCAACTTATAAACTTTATTTTAACACAAGAAATTGTCCACCTCCCAAACACCCCAAAGTCAAATTGAAGATGATTGCTACATATGTTGTAATTTCTTGCTACTATAACCGCGGTGATATTAGCAGTTCTTAGCTGATCACATGATTGTCCTACCACCTCTACCAACAGTTGACTATAAAATTTGTTGATAAACAACTCAGCTCACCATTCAAACCATTAATCCCTGTACGACCGATCCCACCAACTTCTCCTTTTGGGCCAGTTGCTCCCTCTTCTCCTTTAGGTCCAGGAAGTCCTGTAGCACCCATAGGTCCATCTCTTCCATCTCTTCCAGGAAAACCTGGAGGCCCCCTTAGAAAACTCAAGCTGGCTGAAAATTAAAATGGCTATTTGACAATCACAACAAGTTTCCATTCTCAAGTCAGAACTTAATCGTGTAGTTGTAGTATATCTCAGACTAATAAACAGACAGCATCATGTAGTAGTATATCTCAGACTAATAAACAGACAGCATCATGTAGTAGTATATCTCAGACTAATAAACAGACAGATGAGTAAAAACCTTACTAAGTGATAGCTGACTGAGATCTTCCTCGGCCTGCTCATCGTCTGCTAACGGCACAGACCTCTTCTCTCTGTGATGGGAATCTGAGTGGTTGAGTTGGTTAGATAACTGCAATAGTATAGCAATAGTATAGCAACAGTATAGCAACAGTATAGCAATAGTATAGCAACAGTATAGCAACAGTATAGCAACAGTATAGCAACAGTATAGCAACAGTATAGCAACAGTATAGCAACAGTATAGCAACAGTATAGCAACAGTATAGCAACAGTATAGCAACAGTATAGCAACAGTATAGCAACAGTATAGCAATAGTATAGCAACAGTATAGCAAAAGTCCAGCAATAGTATAGCAACAGTCCAGCAACAGTATAGCAACACGCCACTCAACTCACCTCTCTTATAAGTTGTCTGAGCATAAACCGAGTCTTATTCAAAGTTTCGCTCGTCTGGTCGAGCTGTCCAGTCGTTTGGTCGAGTTGAGTGGTCACTTCCTGTATAAGTGCCGTCTGATTGGGCAGCTGAATGAGGAAGATGTAGAGCACAAGTCCTGCACTGAATAGCGAAATGCTCACAAACACAAAATACATGTAAACTGAGGCAGTCAGCCGTTCTGGTCTTCTTTCAAACTTTTCTACTTTTTCATCCGCCATCTTCTCTGACAACCAGTTAGGAATGAGAAGGCAGAAGGAGTGACAAGTGTATGAACTCCCAACAGCTTATCATCACTCAGTTGATGCCTTTACCGGTGATATGACATTCAGAGGCAGTGATATGCTTCACAATCTGTGAAACTAATAGGGAAGTTTGCCGGTCACTGCAGCTAAAAATATTCTAAACATCATAATTTGATCAACATAGCAGCAACACAAACCCACACATTCAGTTATATCATTGTTCCGGTTGGTTGTGATGAAGCAAATAGTTTCCCCTGATAACCACTATTTGTCACTGTTGTGTTATATTATACAATATTCTATTATATATTATATAATATTCTATTATATATTATATAATATCATATTGTAGGTTATATAATATCACATTGTACTATATAATATCACATTGTACTATATAATATCATATTGTACTATATAATATCATATTATACTATATAATATCATATTGTACTATATAATATCACATTGTACTATATAATATCATATTGTACTATATAATATCATATTGTACTATATAATATTATATAATATCATATTATACTATATAATATCACATTGTACTATATAATATCATATTGTACTATATAACATCATATTGTATTATATAATATAATACTGCATTATGTAATCATGTAATGTGTAGATCCATAAGCCACCTGAAGATGAAAAATAATAATGAGTCATCAACAGACGTCATCACCTCAGGAGGTTCTCTCATAGAACTTTCAAGTCAATTAAATACTAAAGACTTGGGGATGTTGACTTGTGAAGTTACAACTTAAAGGTAACTAATATTTAATTACATATCAAGTGTCCCCCTTAACAAGTCTAATAACCTTTTCAATAGCAATTAAGCCATGATGAGACCCACACACCTGCCTGGTGTATCTTCACCTGGGGTGAGATCACTTGCTATTTGTTTAAGGACTTCCACCTGACTATTTATTTGGCTGTAGCCTCTTCGTGGAGCAGTAGAGCAGATATTTGTAACTCAAACCAGACGCTATGAATATCACTTTTGCTACAGACACTGCTTTGTGCAAAGAGAGGTCCTCCCTCTCGGTCTACCACTGGATCAGCTTTATCTTCGCATCTACTCTGGCTACAGTTGGTAAGTCACATCTACTCTGGCTACAGTTGGTAAGTCACATCTACTCTGGCTACAGTTGGTAAGTCACATCTACTCTGGCTACAGTTGGTAAGTCACATCTACTCTGGCTACAGTTGGTAAGTCACATCTACTCTGGCTACAGTTGGTAAGTCATATCTACTCTGGCTACAGTTGGTAAGTCATATCTACTCTGGCTACAGTTGGTAAGTCACATCTACTCTGGCTACAGTTGGTAAGTCACATCTACTCTGGCTACAGTTGGTAAGTCATATCTACTCTGGCTACAGTTGGTAAGTCACATCTACTCTGGCTACAGTTGGTAAGTCATATCTACTCTGGCTACAGTTAGTAAGTCACATCTACTCTGGCTACAATAGCTTGCTTTCAGGCTTTAGTAAGTGCTATTTTACATGTCACAGTGGCTATTATAATAGCCTATAGTTTCATATGAACAATTTGTAGCAATAATGATAGATGCTTCTAAAATACAAAAATGTACTTCTAAAGTTTAGAATGATGCCGTGTATTCTAAAGTAAATAAGGATGCTGTGTAGGTATTCCAAAGAGATTTTATTTTTTAGGAGTTTTCTCACAAATCCTTGTAGCATTTGTAATCCGCTCCATCAGGAAAAAGACCTCTACAGACATATTCTTGTTTACACTTTCAATTCTAGACATCTTTGTGATTCTTTGTTTGTCAGTGACGGAGAACCACAGCATATACTCTCACATACTCGAACCTGGCCCACAGATACCCAATGCAGGTTGTATTAGTTGGGAGTTGTCTCATTTCTCTTGCACTCCTAACACTTATGTGTTCCACTGCATTGCTGAGAGTTGGCATTGTTAGAGTTGTCTTATTTACTTTTAGTTAAAGCATCTCATATGGTTTTACAGGATACATCTCTGTGGTGGCCCACCCTTTGGAGCACATGGTACACCTTGCAAGCACCTGGTGCATCGTGCTGATGTCAGCTGACAGGTGAGAGCAAGTCACTATATCTACGGGTACTTATCACTGTATATCTACAGGTACATATCAATATATCTACAGGTGCATATCGATATATCTACAGGTGCATATCGATATATCTACAGGTACATATCGATATATCTGCAGGTGCATATCAATATATCTACAGGTACATATCGATATATCTACAGGTGCATATCAATATATCTACAGGTACATATCGATATATCTACAGGTACATATCGATATATCTATAGGTGCATATCAATATATCTACAGGTACATATCGATATTTCTACAGGTACATATCGCTATATTTACAGGTACATATCCATATGTCATCGTACCAAGGCAGCTCTCTGGTGTACCCCACGGAATGCTAAACTTCAGATCCTATTACTAGCTGCAGTCGACGTGATCTACTCTGTCCCGAGATTCTTCGAGTATTACGTGGCAATACCAGACCTAGCAGAGAGGATTGACCTGTGTGATGGCGAGTTGCTGAGTTTGCCAGAAAGTAAGATTTTAAGGCTATCTGAGAGTGTAACATTCTATGAATCTGAAGCTATGTGAGAGTGTAACATTCTATGGTATATTTGTAGAGTCAGTGGGAAGGAATATCTATTATATCTGGGGCTACACATTCATGTCGTATCTCTTAGTCATGTACGTAGTACCTCTCAGTATCCTCACCTTCACCAACTATCACCTCATTAGAGTCATCAGAACTAGAATGGTCTTCCACAAGAACCGCACCTTGCAGGTAGTGCAGTAGTGCAGTAGTGCAGGTAGTACAGTATTACAGTAGTACAGTAGTGCAGGTATAGTACACAGTATTACAGGTATAGTACAGGTGATAAACTTGTATCATTCATCATAACTCAATCCTTCACTTTACTAAACTTGTTTATTTCAACAGAAGAAACCCGCCAAGTCTTGCACTAAGAATCCTAGTCTATCTGCATCTTCCAACAGCTTTACCTGCAGCTTTACCTGCAGTTTCTCCAGAAACCAGCTTGTTACTTCCTTTACCAACAACAACATACATGACAAGTATAATACCATGACATCATCACCTGCTGCGACATCATCACCTGCTGCGACATCATCACCTGCTGTGACATCACCACCAGCTGTGACATCACTACCTGCTGTGACATCACTACCTGCTGTGACATCACTACCACCTGTGACATCACCACCTGCTGTGACATTACCTGCTGTGACATCACTACCTGCTGTGACATCACTACCTCCTGTGACATCACTACCTGTTGTGACATCACCACCAGCTGTGACATCACCACCAGCTGTGACATCATCACCTGCTGTGACATCACCACCAGCTGTGACATCACCTGCTGCGACATCATCACCTGCTGTGACATCACTACCTGCTGTGACATCACTACCTGCTGTGACATCACCACCTGCAGTGACATCACCACCTGCAGTGACTCAAACTACAAACATCCAGAGACAGTATGATCATGTAATTAGAATGCTTATAATAGTGACAATCATATTTTCAATATGCCAAGCTTTGGACATGATAATGCAACTGATCTCTAGAATAAACGCAGACTGGAAGTTTGCTGAAGAGCTAGACATCATTGCCTACAATTTTCTCATCATAAACAGCTCCATCAACCTGTTTATCTACACCGCAACCTCCAGCCGCTTCAAAAGACATCTTGTACAAGTTGTTAAATGTTTCAGACGGAACTCAGAGTTGAGCCAATCAAGCGCTGAGTTGAGTTGATCAACTCTCGGCAGACTTCTGCTTGAAGAAAAGGAAGTTCATATGAATACTTTGAAAATACCGAGTAGTCACTCCTCCAGTTTTATTTCTTTAGTATTTCTAGCAATAACTGATGGAAAACTATGATATGATAATAAATTCTATTTCATACATTTCCTTTTTACAAAATAATTTAAGTGCTCATTTTTTTAGAGATTTAAGAGAAGAAAACGGAAGCTGCTAATAATTTCTATAAACTGTTGCATAATAAAATATATGTGAAGCTATGCTAATATGCTAATTTTAAACCGAAGAATAATATAAAACTAACTCTTGTACAATGCTTCTAGCTATGAAAATAGGGAATATGACTAATTGTGTACAAAACTAGTAGAATAACTCAGTCAGCGTCCATCCGAGCTGACCCAGTCATAAGTGTCAAGGTCGATGAGTTGTCTCTCTTGCAGGTGTGAAGGCTGATCACAATATATGTGGGAGAGGTCAGGCGACTCTATAATACCACTCAGTAGCCACACTCTCAGCCAATACAAGTCCCTGCAATAGCAACAACACACTCCGTATTGAAACCAGCCAACACCTCTACTCTGTCACATCTACTCTGTCACATCTTCTCTGTCACATCTCCTCTGTAGTATCTCCTCTGCCACATCTCCTCTGTCACACCTACTCTGTCACACCTCCTCTGTCACATTTCCTCTGTCACACCTCCTTTGTCACATCTCCTCTGTCACACCTCCTCTGTCACACCTCCTCTGTCACATCTACTCTGTCACACCTACTCTGTCACATCTACTCTGTCATATCTACTCTGTCACAGCAAACTATTTGACTTGGAGTGACAAAACGTTTTCATACACCCACATAACTGTCAATTACTGCAAGTAAATTGTATGCTCACAGATATAATAAGATACAAGACAGGAAGTGTTTATGCAGCAACTACTTCCTGTCAGCTAAAATTCACTCAATCTGAACCCACCTGCTGCATGTCCACGGGTTATTGGAAAGCTGGATTCGTTGTAGATTAGGAAGAAACTGCGGGAAGGTGGCTGGCAGCTCCCTCAAGTTATTCTTCATGAGATTGAGATACTCTACCGATCTGAGGTGATACATGGTCAGGTCTGACATCAGAATAGACTTGGTAAGAGCATGGGAATTGGATAGACTGAGGATCCTGAGACGTGGGCTGTCTGGTAGTACCGCCCCTTTCAGTCTAGCGCCAGAGGCTATGTTGTGACCCAAATTATCTGAATAAGTATATAGTCTGAGTATATAGTTTGAGTATAATTATAGTCTGAGTATTTTATAGCAATAGTCTGAGTTTTAAAATTTACCCATTCTTAGGCTATCTAAGCTCCACAACCCATCCATAGCTCCAGATTCTATGGCTATTATTGGATTGTTTGACACATCTAACTCCACTAGCCTTGCTAAGTCCTCAAACATGTCAGAGCTGAGTCTAGATATCAAGTTAGAACTCATATCCAGAACTTTCAACTCTGCGAGATTACTCAATGCCTTCTTGTGTACGTATTCTGTAACATATCACACTGATCTCTAACTCACTCTGTAACATATCATATTGATCTCTAACTTACTCCGTAACATATTACACTGATCTCTAACTTACTCTGTAACATATCACACTGATATCTAACTCACTCTGTAACATATCACACTGATCTCTAACTCACTCTGTAACATATCATATTGATCTCTAACTTACTCCGTAACATATCACACTGATCTCTAACTTACTCTGTAACATATCACACTGATCTCTAACTTACTCTGTAACATATCACACTGATCTCTAACTTACTCTGTAACATACCATATTGATCTCTAACTTACTCTGTAACATATCACACTGATCTCTAACTCACTCTGTAACATATCATATTGATCTCTAACTTACTCCGTAACATATTACACTGATCTCTAACTTACTCTGTAACATATCACACTGATATCTAACTCACTCTGTAACATATCACACTGATCTCTAACTCACTCTGTAACATATCATATTGATCTCTAACTTACTCCGTAACATATCACACTGATCTCTAACTTACTCTGTAACATATCACACTGATCTCTAACTTACTCTGTAACATATCATATTGATCTCTAACTTACTCTGTAACATACCATATTGATCTCTAACTTACTCTGTAACATACCATATTGATCTCTAACTTACTCTGTAACATATTACACTGATACCTAACTTACTCTGTAACATATCCCACTGATATCTAACTTACTCTGTAACATACCATATTGATCTCTAACTTACTCTGTAACATATCACACTGATCTCTAACTTACTCTGTAACATACCATATTGATCTCTAACTTACTCTGTAACATACCATATTGATCTCTAACTTACTCTGTAACATATCACACTGATCTCTAACTTACTCTGTAACATATCACACTGATCTCTAACTTACTCTGTAACATATCACTCTGATCTCTAACTTACTCTGTAACATATCACACTGATCTCTAACTTACCCCGTAACATATCACACTGATCTCTAACTTACTCTGTAACACATCACTATGATCTCTAACTTACTCTGTAACATATCACACTGATCTCTAACTTACTCTGTAATATATCACACTGATCTCTAACTTACTCTGTAACATATCACACTGATCTCTAACTTACTCTGTAACATATCACACTGATCTCTAACTTACTCTGTAACATATCACATTGATCTCTAACCCACTCACCTATCATATTGTTGTTCAAGGTAAGTCTAGAGAGCCGTGGAACTTTACTGAAGACGTCTTTTGAAACATGAGAGATCAAGTTATGGTCAAGTTGCAGTTGCTCAAGATTCTGGGGCAGCTTTTTCGGAACTTCTCTTAGTTTATTACCTCCCAAGTATAAGACCTAGATGTGTCCACACTGTGTTAATATATGTGTTAGCACTCTGCGTTAGCAAACTGCATTTAAAACATCAAGTATATTAAATTCTTAAAAAGCTAAGATTGGAAATGTATACATAGTATACAAAATCTCAGCCTGACACTACAACACGCTACTCTACACTACTCTACGCTACTCTACACTACTCTACTCTCTACTCTACATTACTCTACGCTACTCTACACTACTCTACACTACTCTACACTACAATACACTACTCTACACTGCAACACAATACTCACTGTAGCAAAGGCACAACATAGCATAACATAGTTATACATAGTTATTTGCATTATACTATATTTGACATTTTTATATATTTTGTTATACTATGTATTATTTTTAACAATATTATATTTTGCTATATTAAGTTAGATTATCATTTGGATACATAATAGTTTGAATATGTTTTTACACACCTTTAGTTTGCTAAGATGTCTAAATGTCCGATGTCCTATTTCACTAAGAAGGTTGCGAGAGAGATCAAGACTACCAAGGTTTCGTAGAGTAGACAAATCCTCAATGTCAAGCGCTTCGAGTTGGTTTTCTACAAACAAATTTTAACATCTGTTACTTAACCAATAAAAGGCCTCTCTTTACTCTGAGATGACAAGCAGTGAAGTTACTAAAGGCATGTAGAGTTGGAGAGCCAACAGCGCCGCCCACCTGCCATATTGAGTTGTCGTAGAGCCCGAGCTATGCCTTTAGGAATCACTCTCAGACTACAATTAGACAGACTCAAACTCTGCAGCTTCTTACTGGTCAGCCTAAGTTCTGTTAGATTCACAAACTGGTTGGAATCGAGGAAGAGGTACTGGAGGTCCACCTGGTGAGAGAGAACACAAGCTAAGTTTGTAGCACCTGACAGGTGAATCAACATAAACACTCGCCTCCCACCAGCTTTTCTTATCTCATAGCAAATACTAGCACGTTACACTCAGGTGTCTCTGTATCAGATAACAGATAAACCATGTTTATAGCAAAACATTACCTGTCTCTTAAAAGAGTCAGGGGAAATCCTCTTTATCTTATTATTGGCTAGTTGGAGATATCGCAACTTCCTGTTCTGGAAGAAAGTTTCAGCACTAACATCCTGCAAATAAGTTCAAGGTCGTTATAATAGATATTACTATGTGTTAGTAACTAGTACTATGGATTAGTAACTATTACTATAAGTTAATGACTAGTACTATGAATAGGTAACTATTACTATGAGTCTGTAACTATTACTATGAGTCAGTAACTATTACTCACCCACACATTGTTGTCTTTAAGATTCAGGGTTTTGAGTACCCTCATTTTCTCAAACAGCCCTTCAACTCTGTAGAGGTCATTGTCCTGCAAGGTCAAGTGTTCCAACTTCTTTCTGATTGGATCAAACACTTCTCCAGTGATCTGTGGCAGAAACAACTTCTACTTATTCTGTTATTTAGATAGTCTCAATAACTCAATAACATTGCTAATCAAATTATTCAATTAATCAATATATCAACAGGATGAATTGATTTAGCAGATGGCAGGATTCAAATGTGAACTTTATATAGTAATGAGTAAAGTTTCTCTTCCTACCATCCCACACCTCTTCAATGCTCTAATAACTCATCTGCACCCTACCTCTACCACCTTACCTCTACCACCCTACCTCTACCACCTTACCTCTACCACCTTACCTCTACCACCCTACCTCTACCACCCTACTTCTACCACCTTACCTCTACCACCTTACCTCTACCACCCTACTTCTACCACCCTACCTCTACCACCCTACCTCTACCACCTTACCTCTACCACCCTACCTCTACCACCCTACCTCTACCACCCTACCTCTACCACCCTACCTTTACCACCTTACCTCTACCACCTTACCTCTACCACCTTACCTCTACCACCCTACCTCTACCACCCTACCTCTACCACCTTACCTCTACCACCTTACCTCTACCACCTTACCTCTACCACCCTACCTCTACCACCTTACCTCTACCACCTTACCTCTACCACCTTACCTCTACCACCTTACCTCTACCACCCTACCTCTACCACCCTACCTCTACCACCCTACCTCTACCACCCTACCTCTACCACCCTACCTCTACCACCTTACCTCTACCACCTTACCTCTACCACCTTATCTCTACCACAGTATAATATAGTATAGTATAATATAGTACAGTATAATATAGTACAGTATAATATAGTATAGTATAATATAGTATAGTATAATATAGTACAGTATAATATAATACAGTATAATATAATACAGCATAATATAGTACAGTATAATATAGTACAGTATAATATAATACAGTATAATATAGTACAGTATAATATAGTACAGTATAATATAGTACAGTATAATATAGTATAGTATAATATAGTACAGTATAATATAGTACAGTATAATATAGTATAGTATAATATAATACAGTATAATATAGTACAGTATAGTATAATACAGTATGATATAGTACAGTATAATATAGTACAGTATAATATAGTACAGTATAATATAATACAGTATAATATAGTACAGTATAATATAGTACAGCATAATATAGTACAGTATAATATAGTACAGTATAATATAATACAGTATAATATAATACAGTATGATATAGTACAGTATGATATAGTACAGTATAATATAGTACAGTATAATATAGTACAGTATAATATAGTACAGTATAATATAGTACAGTATAATATAGTACAGTATAATATAGTACAGTATAATATAATACAGTATAATATAGTACAGTATAATATAGTACAGTATAATATAGTACAGTATAATATAGTACAGTATAATATAGTACAGTATAATATAATACAGTATAATATAGTACAGTATAATATGATACAGTATAATATAGTACAGTATAATATAATACAGTATAATATAGTACAGTATAATATAATACAGTATAATATAATACAGTATAATATAGTACAGTGTAATATAATACAGTATAATATGATATATGTTAGGCTGGGTCCACACATCACCCTACCTCGGACAATCTGTTACTGCTGAGGTCTAAGGCATTCAGCATTCCCTGCTGACTGAACGCCTGCCTAGAAATACGGGAAATGTTGTTGTTCCCTAGCAACAGCTTCCTTAGTCGGGTAAAAGGAAACAGCGTCTCATTGGTCAACTCTCTCAGGTTGTTATCCTATCAGCACAAAGGTAACATAGCATTACAACCAATCACATCACCTTCCCTACTCAATGTCTGTTATAAACTGTGTTCTGAGTGTAAAGTAGCTACTTTGTAAAATTCTGCAACCTGAAAGTCAATGTTCTGAACATCCTGAGCGAGATCTGCGGGAAGGGTGGACAGGCTGTAGTCCCGACAGAAGAGACTCTGGTAGTAGCAAGGGCACACTCTACTGCAGCGAGTCACTCGGCCAGAAGGAATGTATGTGGCAGCCGACAGCATGCACAGAGCAGAGAAGAGAAGGCGGAGTAGCAGAGCAGCCATGTTGTGGTTTTCTAGCTGAAATATGTTCAGTATATGTAGCATACTGTATATATTATACAGTATATAATATATACTGTATAATATATACAGTATATATTATATACTGTATATATTATACAGTATATATTATATACTGTATAATATATGCAGTATATATTATATACTGTATATATTATACAGTATATTATATACTGTATAATATATACAGTATATAATATATACTGTATATATTATACAGTATATAATATATACTGTATAATATATACAGTATATAATATATACTGCATATATTATACAGTATATAATATACTGTATATATACTGCATGTAGCACACAGCGTATATAGTATATAATATACTATATATAATATACTGTATATATTATACTGTATATAATATACTATATATTATATACTGCATGTAGCACACAGTGTATACAGTATATAATATACTATATATTATATACTGCATGTAGCACACAGTGTATACAGTATATAATATACTATATATTATATACTGCATGTAGCACACAGTGTATACAGTATATAATATACTATATATTATATACTGCATGTAGCACACAGCGTATACAGTATATAATATACTATATATTATATACTGCATGTAGCACACAGCGTATACAGTATACCCCAGCCAATTCCTCAGTACAGAGTGTATAATTTCTTTTCTCAACTACTTAATAAAACACTTAAAGGCTTAAGAATTTATCCTTGGCATCACATTACACCCATGTCCACTTTGTACTGTGTACTTGTAAACACTGCAGCTTGAGTAGCTCATATTTTACTCAACTGCAAGTCTAAATTGTCAAAGCAATGATCTTCCAGTGATATCAGACAGAGCATATTTTGTTCTTAGTCTATCAAAGAGAGCACAAAACTATTCCTGGTTTCCATTCCGCAGGCAGACTATGATGATTATACCAGATCAATACTTGAACAGATGCCAACAAAACAGTTCACTTGACACTACTACTACACAAGTTCTAATTAAGAGTAAACCGAAAGGGTGGAGCAAAATTTGAAACTATAAAAACTAAAAACTATTTAAAATGTAAAATAAAAGTGACATTAAGTTGCATTGTGGTCAACAGCAAACAGCCACTTAAAGATCCACTCAAGTTACCGACTTGAATGATGTACTTCAAGTAGGCAAACACTGGAGACCACAACAAAGTGTCTCTAGAGCTCATTGCAGTCTCTAGTTAACTAGCTCTAGAGCTCACGGTAGTCTCCAAACATGTACACAGTTTAAGCATGTTTATATTTCATGAGCAGCTCAAAACTGTTTGTCAGAGTTTGTGTAATCTTTTATGTCTACACTTTCATATCAAGGATTAGACTGAGTCTAAATTAACAGCTTTTAGGATCTTTACTGTATCATATACTACATGTTATAATATAATACTTGATAATATAATACTTGATAATATAATACTTGATAATATAACATAGTACTTAATAATATAGTACTTGATAATATAATATAATACTTGATAATATAATATAGTACTTGATAATATAATACTTGATAATATTATAGCAAGCCTACCAGACCAAGTAAGACCAAACCAGACTGGACTTGCCTGGAAAAAGTTATCATTTAATGATTTACTGCGTCTGGCAATGATTATTATAAATGAAGACATCCTGTTGATTGCATGTAAAAGGGAGTTTGTAGGCAATTTACAGATTCAACAAATTATATATCTTGACCTTATCATGAGTTTAGTGACCTTAGCATTTCAAGACAATTTCAATTAGCATTCCAGTCAATGAATAATTTAGTACATTCTACACTTTATATGTTCTACACTTCATATATTCTACACTTTATATGTTCTACACTTCATATGTTCTACACTTTATATGTTCTACAATTTATATATTCTACACTTTATATGTTCTACACTTTATATATTCTACACTTCCTATGTTCTACACTTTATATGTTCTACACTTCATATATTCTACACTTTATATGTTCTACACTTCATATATTCTACACTTCATATATTCTACACTTTATATATTCTACACTTCCTATGTTCTACACTTCATATGCTCTACACTTCATATATTTTACACTTTATATATTCTACACTTCCTATATTCTACACTTCCTATGTTCTACACTTTATATGTTCTACACTTCATATATTCTACACTTTATATGTTCTACACTTCATATATTCTACACTTCCTATGTTCTACACTCTACATACTGACTACGCTGCATACTTCCTTCACATACTCACAGCATAACCAACACACCTGCTACTGAAAGTTTAACAAAACTTACTTACATGAAAATTAGTGAAAGTAACGGTTATCCGAAGATGTAGTGTTGACAAGTGTTGACAAGTGTTGACAAGTGTTGACAAGTGTTGACAAGTGTTTACAAGTGTTGACAAGTGTTGACAAGTGTTGACAAGTGTTAGGATAAGTTTGCTGATAGAGTATCTTTTATAGAAGCTTCTGTCTGGTTATTTGAATTTCTGACTACAAACTGTAGAATATAGAATATACGATATAGAATATAGAATATATGATATAGAGTATGTAGAATATACGATATAGAGTATGTAGAATATATGATATAGAGTATGTAGAATATACAATATAAAGTATGTAGAATATACGATATTGAATATGTAGAATATACGATATTGAATATGTAGAATAAACGATATCGAGTATGTAGAATATACGATATAGAGAATGTAAAATATACGATATAGAGTATGTAGAATATACAATATAAAGTATGTAGAATATACAATATAAAGTATGTAGAATATACGATATAAAGTATGTAGAATATACGATATTGAATATGTAGAATATACGATATAGAGTATGTAGAATATACGATATTGAATATGTAGAATACACGATATAAAGTATGTAGAATATACGATATTGAATATGTAGAATATACGATATAGAGTATGTAGAATATACGATATTGAATATGTAGAATACACGATATAAAGTATGTAGAATATACAATATAAAGTATGTAGAATATACGATAAAAAGTATGTAGAATATACGATATTGAATATGTAGAATATACGATATACATGTGTATCAACAGTGTAACAACTAATGTTACATGTTGCTAGACATGTTGTCAACTTAGTATATATTATGAACTGATTATTATCAAGAATTACAAGTTGCTCAGTGACCTAATAGCTGTTCACTATGCTTATGTAAGTCCATTCAGTTTACTCATCCCAACACATTCTGTTCTATGAAAGAACTTCTGCTCCGACTACTGAAGTATTTAGGGCTAAACCTTTGCATTGCTTGTCAATTAAACTACTAGATGTAACTTTTCCTAATTTTGCTTTCAAATGGGTGAATAAAGTATTGTCACTTTGACAATAGAAGATGACAATAGTGTCAGGTGGGGGTCTACCAGCTAAATATGAGACTGAAAGGTTATACAGTATACAAACACACCACCACCCTATGAGTGCTTGTGGAAGTAATATATTATCAGCATAATATACTATCATATTGTATTACAATAAGTATATTATTCTCAGTAGAAGAATATATTATAAAGCTAAAACTCACCCCAAAAGACAGAAATATCTAACAAAAAAGCTCCAACTTTTTGAATTGTCACTTGTGTTTAGCTATCAGCACTAGGCTATAAAGTGCTGCTTTAAACAACACAAAACCATAGCACAGGGTCTTAGTACAGCAACACTTCTTAGAGTAACACCAACTGAATGAGCTATATGCAGCCCTCACTGTATTTACTTATGAAATGTGCAAACACTCCTTCAACCAATCACGTCATAACTGAGACATGGGAGTTGTCCTATGCACGTGTATATCAAGGTTACACGGTCTATCTCCTCATAGACTAGGCTCCTACCCTACAGCCATATTTATCTGTGATTGTATTTAGTTTCTCAGATTATTTGTGTTGGAATATATGCTTATCAAACAATAAGATTGACACTTGAGTAAACACAAACATCTCTTAACAATAGAGAATAGATTGTGTGGTGAAGTGTAACTCTACAATACCACAAAGTCAACAGTTCTGTCTGTGCCAAGCATTTAAATGTAATTATATAGTATGTCACACATCAGCTACATTCCTCTGCTCTCATTGGCTATTCATCATTTTCAAACTAATACAAGAAGCAATAAGTGGTTAAGGCACTTCAAGTGTTTAATTATTTAGATTGTCTCCAAATTTCAAAGTTTGTAGCTTGCAGCATTTGTTCTATAGACATTAGTTTCTCAGCAGCTTGGAAATTGAATGTCAGCTCAATTAATACATGGTATGAGTGGACAACTCTCACTTACAGTCAGCTGGAATAATCCATGGTATGAGTGGACAACTCTCACTTACAGTCAGCTGGAATAATCCATGGTATGAGTGGACAACTCTCACTTACAGCCAGCTGGAATAATACAGGGTATGAGTGGACAACTCTCACTTACAGTCAGCTGGAATAATACAGGGTATGAGTGGACAACTCTCATAGTCAGCTGGAATAATACAGGGTATGAGTGGACAACTCTCACAGTCAGCTGGAATAATACAGGGTATGAGTGGACAACTCTCATAGTCAGCTGGAATAATACAGGGTATGAGTGGGCAACTCTCATAGTCAGCTGGAATAATACAGGGTATGAGTGGACAACTCTCACAGTCAGCTGGAATAATACAGGGTATGAGTGGGCAACTCTCATAGTCAGCTGGAATAATACAGGGTATGAGTGGGCAACTCTCACATGCTGTCTAAATAAAGAGGAACATATTGAACGACACCCATCGTATATTTTGTATCTAAAAAAAGTTTACAGTACCAAGCTATATAACATTGTAAAACTGTCTCTTGAAAAATACAGAATTAAAAGACATAATTGAGCTTTTCCAATGTCTGCACACAAGTTAGTCCTTCCTGGGAGAACACTGTTGATAGAGCCAACACCGTCAGTGGACCAGAGTTATAATAAATACAATAATCATAATAAAATAAACATTGCTGTACAGTAAAAAGGAAGTAACAAGTTAGTTCTATTCATTTATAGCAGTAGAGTACTAACTGACAGTTACTATCAGTAGAGTACTAACTGACAGTTACTATCAGTAGAGTACTAAGTGACAGTTACTATCAGCAGAGTACTAACTGACAGTTACTATCAGTGATGAAGTGTTTATGAAAACCTTTAAAAACTGGCAGTGACTAGTAAAGACTAGTACAAATAAGTATTCATATATTATAAGTAAATTTGAAAAAGTTAAAATTAAAGAGGAAATATTTTAAGAATTGAGAGCTGAGGTTTGCATTTGATGCTAGTATAGGCAAGCTGTGTGCACAAATTATACAACCAATATATACACAAGTATTACTCTGACATACACAAGTACTACTCTGATATACACAAGTACTACCCGGATACTATGTCAAAGAGCAGCTACATTTATGGAACAGGGTGTCGCAAGTGTTAGTTGAATGTTTGGACAGAAGTTTGTCGTCTATTTCAAACACGATACACTCGTAGGTATGTTTGAGCTGCTCTAACTGAGACTTTAACTCTTCTATCTCACTCAGTATACTGTTTATTTCTTTACTGTCACTCTTCCTATCAGATTTACTTTTACTTCTTTTTTTATATTTTCTTTTTGGTTCTGTTACTTTGGGTTCTTTATGTAGAAACATCTGTATAGTAATACACAGTATAGTAATACACAGTATAGTATACACAGTATAGTAATACACAGTATAGTAATACACAGTATAGTATACACAGTATAGTATACACAGTATAGTAATACACAGTATATAGTAATACACAGTATAGTAATACACAGTATAGTATATACAGTATAGTAATACACAGTATAGTAATACACAGTATAGTATATACAGTATAGTATACACAGTATAGTATACACAGTATAGTAATACACAGTATAGTATACACAGTATAGTAATACACAGTATAGTATACACAGTATAGTAATACACAGTATAGTATACACAGTATAGTAATATACAGTATAGTATATACAGTATAGTATATACAGTATAGTAATACACAGTATAGTAATACACAGCATAGTAATACACAGTATAGTAATACACAGTATAGTAATACACAGTATAGTATACACAGTATAGTAATACACAGTATAGTATACACAGTATAGTAATATACAGTATAGTATATACAGTATAGTATATACAGTATAGTATATACAGTATAGTATATACAGTATAGTATATACAGTATAGTATATACAGTATAGTATATACAGTATAGTATATACAGTCTACTTACCTGTTTAGCGAGACTGTGGAAGGCGCACCCCTTGGGGTCTTCATCTTCACCGTGATCACAGTCAGGGTGAAGGTCGCACACCTGAGACATATCTATGCATTGCGTCAGATTTGTATCTTCCTCCCTGGTCAAAGGGCAGGCCCACTGACCAGCTGGGCAAACTGTAACAATAATATACACACTGTAACAGTAATATACACACTGTAGCAGTAATATACACTCTGTAGTAGTAATATACACACTGTAGCAGTAATATACACACTGTAGCAGTAATATACACACTGTAACAGTAATATACACTCTGTAACAGTAATATACACACTGTAACAATAATATACACACTGCTAGCAGTAATATACACACTGTAACAGTAATATACACACTGTAGTAGTAATATACACACTGTAACAGTAATATACACACTGTAGCAGTAATATACACACTGCAGCAGTAATATACACACTGTAGCAGTAATATACACACTGTATAGTAGTAATATACACACTGTAGCAGTAATATACACACTGTATAGTAGTAATATACACACTGTAGTAGTAATATACACACTGCAGCAGTAATATACACACTGTATAGTAGTAATATACACACTGTAGCAGTAATATACACACTGTATAGTAGTAATATACACACTGTATAGTAGTAATATACACACTGTAGCAGTTATCTGAGGACACTCAACAAAGAAGGAGGAAACAGAAAGCGTGAGACGCTCAGCCCCTGTGCTTATATAATGCTCTGAAAGGTGTCACTTGTCATGCTTATTTATAGTGCACCTGCGAAGGTAGCCAGGACACCTGCCCAGCTAGTCAGGGCACCTGTCCAGCTAGCTAGAAATTTAAATTTCATTTGCCAAAAACTTGCACACTTTTATTTATGAGAAATATGTGAATGGAGCAGCCAAGTTTTAACATGCACAGGGCAATGTGCCCAGTTGGCTGTTAGTTCTTAATTATAAGGTGTCATCTAGCTTTCTGTTCCATATTTTCAGTGAACTTCAATTAAAACTAACAATGGCTGATTATTCAAAGTATGGTGTTCTGTTGCTGCATAAATGCATGTTCTGTGTGTAGTGTAAGTGTAATAGTGTAAGTGTATGTAGTGTAAGTATAGTGTAAGTAGAGTGTAAGTACTGTACTGTAGATAATGTATACCCATGCTACTTACTATGTTGAGGCAGTGTGTCTTTCTCTAAGAATGATGTGGCTATGTTTGATTGGCTAGGATTTGTAGCTGCCGCCTTGTTTCTTGAAAGTCTGGCTGATTTACTGGAGTGTCTATGTGGCCTAGGTGTGGCTTCCTTTTGCTGATTGGCTAATTGCTGTGGACAGGGGCAGTTGCTTGCATCTCTTCGGGTTCTACCAACAGGCAAACTTCCTTCAGCTTCATAATACATTGATGTTGATTGGCTCATTCTAGCTGAGACAGCCATGGAAATTGCACCATACATTAGCAAGCATAAAGTCACTTTCATCGTAGCTGACTCAATTAGCTGCTTCTTTCTTTGAGAAGTTGTCTTCACATTCTAAGATATCTGACCAACTTGAGGCAGAGTATAAGACAGGATATCTCTCTGAAACAGGATAATATAACGATATAATTATACCCTAACATAATATAATAATATAATTGTACAATAACTTAATATAATGATATAAATATACAATAACATAATATAATAATATAAGTATGCAATAACATAATATAATAATATAAATATACCATAACATCATATAATAATATAAATGTATCATAACATAATATGATATGAATATACCATAACATAATATGATATAATAATATGATAATATAAATATAACCATGACATAATATAATATAAATATGCCATAACATAAAATATAGAACATATAACAGTAATACTGAACATAAACTACGTACCAAATATCTTTGGACTGCTCAACTAGCTTGCAGCACAATTCAGCTGTTTCTAACCTCGCAGCTTAAAAGCCTTGCTATTTATACTACAATATAGAGATGGGAGTGTAGAAATGGCAAGCCTGGTTGATTAATATGCACAGAAAGGCTGGTTTGCCAGAGTGAATGAGAATTGACCTATCAGGACACGCTGTCTTCTGCGCTCCTTCTACTCCCAGCGTGAGAGTTTTATAACCTTCTACGTATGCTGGGTAGAAAGTTATATAAGCCGACAAGTAATTAAGTATAAATAAAACCA
The DNA here is from genome assembly GCA_964035545.1 of Bugula neritina. Classification (NCBI taxonomy): domain Eukaryota; kingdom Metazoa; phylum Bryozoa; class Gymnolaemata; order Cheilostomatida; family Bugulidae; genus Bugula; species Bugula neritina. The sequence continues at coordinate 15,955,023 of OZ037770.1, read as the reverse complement.
ACAAGACAGAATGGTATCCGGAACTCTCACCAACTCGCTGATATATTCCCAGGTCACCGTCTACCATACAGCTACCCAAGGTCAACTCTACCTGACACTCTACTCAAACAAACCGCATTTACGCATGTTTCAGCAAAGTCCATCTTCCTCATTTTCTCACCAGCCAATTATTTGTATTCAACTTGCCACAAGAATTCCCAGAAAATAGAATTAATTATGAAAGATGTGTATGACATGCCTTGTGAATGAAGTTGTGAAATTAATATGCAAACTGTCACTTTATATAATAGTAATCTGCGAGTATTTGCTATAAATATTGTAATGTGGCAGTTACTGTGCCCTATTCCGTATACGTATACGTAGCCGGTATACAATAACTAGCCCGTTAATCTACACTAAGAACTAGCCTGTGACTCTACACTAAGATCTGACAAGGTCAGTAAGGGCGGTGATCGCCCATCACAGACATTTGCAAAATGTTGAGTCGCAGTATTACGTATTCACACGACAGAGTGCTAAGTTTTCAATTGTAAATGTGGGAAAGTTTAGGTTGTTTCATGAGTGGACAACTTTATCAGCTACCTCTTGGTACCCCCCTAACTGATCCCCTCCAACCCTCCTACCCTACCCTGTCTCTCTATTATACACAAGTCTTACTTCAAATGTGGACGAAGAACGTGACTTCAGCTCAGAAGTTATGAAAGTCTTACTAATTACCATAAAACCTGAGGAAAAATTCTCATAGTGCATGACTTTTGATTGGTTCGTTTCCTTAACAATGTGTTTGCTCATTGGCCATATTTCAGTGATGAGTGTAACGTTATAACTTATATATGTATAGCGTATAGTATATATGTATTACAGTGTATAGTATATATGTATTACAGTGTATAGTATATATGTATTACAGTGTATAGTATATATGTATTACAGTGTATAGTATATATGTATTACAGTATACAGTGTATAGTATATATGTATTACAGTGTATAGTATATATGTATTACAGTGTATAGTATATATGTATTACAGTATACAGTGTATAGTATATATGTATTACAGTGTATAGTATATATGTATTACAGTGTATAGTATATATGTATTACAGTATACAGTGTATAGTATATATGTATTACAGTGTATAGTATATATGTATTACAGTGTATAGTATATATGTATTACAGTGTATAGTATATATGTATTACAGTGTATAGTATATATGTATTACAGTGTATAGTATATATGTATTACAGTGTATAGTATATATGTATTACAGTATACAGTGTATATTATATATGTATTACAGTATACAGTGTATAGTATATATGTATTACAGTATAGAGTGTATAGTATATATGTATTACAGTATACAGTGTATAGTATATATGTATTACAGTATACAGTGTATAGTATATATGTATTACAGTATACAGTGTATAGTATATATGTATTACAGTATACAGTGTATAATATATATGAATTACATTATACAGTGTATATTATATATGTATTACAGTATACAGTGTATATTATATATGTATTACAGTATACAGTGTATAGTATATATGTATTACAGTGTATAGTATATATGTATTACAGTATGCAGTGTATAGTATATATGTATTACAGTATACAGTGTATAGTATATATGTATTACAGTATACAGTGTATAGTATATATGTATTACAGTATACAGTGTATAGTATATATGTATTACAGTATACAGTGTATAGTATATATGTATTACAGTATACAGAGTATAGTATATATGTATTACAGTATAGAGTGTATAGTATATATGTATTACAGTATACAGTGTATAGTATATATGTATTACAGTATACAGTGTATAGTATATATGTATTACAGTATACAGTGTATAGTATATATGTATTACAGTATACACTGTATAGTATATATGTATTACAGTATACACTGTATAGTATATATGTATTACAGTGTACAGTGTATAGTATATATGTATTACAGTATGCAGTGTATAGTATATATGTATTACAGTATACAGTGTATAGTATATATGTATTACAGTATACAGTGTATATTATATATGTATTACAGTATACAGTGTATAATATATATGAATTACATTATACAGTGTATATTATATATGTATTACAGTATACAGTGTATATTATATATGTATTACAGTATACAGTGTATAGTATATATGTATTACAGTATACAGTGTATAGTATATATGTATTACAGTATACACTGTATAGTATATATGTATTACAGTATACACTGTATAGTATATATGTATTACAGTATACACTGTATAGTATATATGTATTACAGTATACACTGTATAGTATATCCATATAATATAAAGAGGGTAGTGATAGAGTTTTGGTTCTAAACTCAAGATATTTTTATTTACTCATGAAATGTGAACAGCCTGGAGTTAATTACTGCACAGGACAATACACGAAGTAGGGAGAGTGAATACATGCACTGCTCTGGGCAGTTCCGTAGTTTATATCTCAGTGGCTGCCATATGGCACCCTTTACTATGTCATAGTATTATATGACACAAGGTTAAGGTGCCCTTCACTATGTTATAGTATTATATGACACAAGGTTAAGGTGCCCTTTACTATGCTATAGTATTATATGACACGAGGTTAAGGTGCCCTTTACTATGCTATAGTATTATATGACACGAGGTTAAGGTACCCTTTACTATGCTATAGTACTATATGACACGAGGTTAAGGTGCCCTTCACTATGCTATAGTATTATATGACACAAGGTTAAGGTGCCCTTTACTATGCTATAGTATTATATGACACGAGGTTAAGGTGGCCTTTACCACCCCTAATTAGCCAATCATAACTTGCCTGGATTAGCACTGACTTTGCTGTGATGTCACAAGCCAGTGAACTGGTTGCTAGGAGATGGTTTACACCAAGTGGTGTATTCCAAAGTGTAAGTCATAAATACTTCACTTAATTGCGTTGTAAATTCCTTCTTTCAGTTTAATTATTGAAAGAAATTTGGAAGATGTGAAAGTGTATCAGTTAGAGACTAGTAACAATTTCACTGATCTTTACTGTGCAGATGGTTTATAACAATGCTGCCTTGTTACTACTACAGTGATTCATTCAACTTGCCATTCAGTATTCACACAGTATGTAGTATTCATAGTTTATGTAGTATGTAGTATTCATAGTGTATGTATATTCATAGTGTAAGTATATCCATAGAGTATGTAGTATTCATAGAATAAGTATATTCATAGTGTATGTAGTAAGCATAGTGTAAGTATATTCATAGTGTAAGTATATTCATAGTGTAAGTATATTCATAGTGTATGTAGTAAGCATATAGAGTAAGTAGAATATGTAGTAATCCACCAGTTCACACAGGACATATAATTGTATTCACACAAGTGGACTGATGAATTTCTGACATGCAGATGGTCACAGGGTGTGTGACAGCCAGCCTGTGTAATAGGAATACTCATGACAGCATCACAAAACTAGGCAGGTGTGAAAAAGAGGCAGTTTTTCCGAGAAATTTTAGAACACTTTCACGTCTGCCAATACTGACCTGAAAGGTTTTTGCACTGGCTAAAAATATGCTTTGCATCCTGTTTCGAAACCGATTGGAATTTTTTAAACATTTATTAGATTTTGGCTCGTACTTTGAGAATGTAGCTGCTTTATGCGGGGATAGGAACTAAAATAGGAATCTGGAGGTGCATAATTAGCTATTAACTGATTAGGTGGCTGTGATAGTCCATCTCTATGCTGCTTTGCCTTGCGCTGCCTACAAGGCTACATTGTGTATAATTTAATTAAAACAGTGATGTAATACTACACAGATAGTTCCGGTGAAGGGTAATTGGTGTGCTGTCTTACAGCATAGACATCATGGTATAGTATAGACATCACGGTATAGTATAGAGATCATGGTATAGTATAGAGATCATGGTATAGTATAGAGATCATGGTATAGTATAGAGATCATGGTGCAGTATAGAGATCATTGTATAGTATAGAGATCATGGTACAGTATAGAGATCATTGTATAGTATAGAGATCATGGTACAGTATAGAGATCATGGTATAGTATAGAGATCATGGTACAGTATAGAGATCATTGTATAGTATAGAGATCATGGTATAGTATAGAGATCATGGTGCAGTATAGAGATCATTGTATAGTATAGAGATCATGGTACAGTATAGAGATCATGGTATAGTATAGAGATCATGGTATAGTATAGAGATCATGGTATAGTATAGAGATCATTGTATAGTATAGACATCATGGTACAGTATAGAGATCATTGTATAGTATAGAGATCATGGTGCAGTATAGAGATCATTGTATAGTATAGAGATCATGGTACAGTATAGAGATCATGGTACAGCATAGAGATCGTGGTAGAGTATAGAAATCATTGTATAGTATAGACATCATTGTATAGTATAGATATCATTGTATTGTATAGAGATCGTGGTATAGTATAGAGATCGTGGTATAGTATAGAGATCATGGTATAGTATAGACATCATGGTATAGTATAGACATCATGGTATAGTATAGAGATCGTGGTATAGTATAGAGATCGTGGTAGAGTGGACAGACACCTTCATTACATGACAAGTAAAGCCTGGAGGCAATTTGTTTGTAGCTGAAGAGCAATTTGAAGTGAGTTCGGCCACTGTGACAAATAACTACTGCAAATATTTCTACTCTTGCATGTCGTATCAGATGACGGCAGATGTTAGTCAAGACAGCAGCTGCTAGTTGAGGCAGCACTTTTCCCTTCCAGTGAATGTAACAGAAATTACTACCCTCCCTTACTCTACTCATAGGAGGAGTTTCTACCCTCACCCACTCTACTCAGGGAAGGGGCTTATTTTCAACACGGAGACATAAACTTTCTGAATGCACAGAATATAGGTTTAGGCACAGCTTTGCACTGTTAGTCTATGCAACAATTTCATATGCTATTATAATATTATAATCTTCTTTGTATTTTCAGTTACTTAAAATTTTGCTTTCAGCTCAACTATTCGTTCTATACAATGTTTATATCTGTTATAGGTAGTAGGTGCTAGTAAGCTACACCTGTGTTACAGTGTCACCTGATTGTGTGTCACAGTGTCACCTGATTGTGTGTCACAGTGTCACCTGATTGTGTGTCACAGTGTCACCTGATTGTGTGTCACAGTGTCACCTGATTGTGTGTCACAGTGTCACCTGATTGTGTGTCACAGTGTCACCTGATTGTGTGTCACAGTGTCACCTGATTGTGTGTCACAGTGTCACCTGATTGTGTGTCACAGTGTCACCTGATTGTGTGTCACAGTGTCACCTGATTGTGTGTCACAGTGTCACCTGATTGTGTGTCACAGTGTCACCTGATTGTGTGTCACAGTGTCACCTGATTGTGTGTCACAGTGTCACCTGATTGTGTGTCACAGTGTCACCTGATTGTGTGTCACAGTGTCACCTGATTGTGTGTCACAGTGTCACCTGATTGTGTGTCACAGTGTCACCTGATTGTGTGTCACAGTGTCACCTGATTGTGTGTCACAGTGTCACCTGATTGTGTGTCACAGTGTCACCTGATTGTGTGTCACAGTGTCACCTGATTGTGTGTCACAGTGTCACCTGATTGTGTGTCACAGTGTCACCTGATTGTGTGTCACAGTGTACCCTGATTGTGTGTCACAGTGTCACCTGATTGTGTGTCACAGTGTCACCTGATTGTGTGTCACAGTGTACCCTGATTGTGTGTCACAGTGTCACCTGATTGTGTGTCACAGTGTCACCTGATTGTGTGTCACAGTGTCACCTGATTGTGTGTCACAGTGTCACCTGATTGTGTGTCACAGTGTCACCTGATTGTGTGTCACAGTGTCACCTGATTGTGTGTCACAGTGTACCCTGATTGTGTGTCACAGTGTACCCTGATTGTGTGTCACAGTGTCACCTGATTGTGTGTCACAGTGTACCCTATAATAGGAAGATGTTGCTGTATAGCCGCAGCACAGCACACCAGTTTGTGTAAATAACTTCCCACCCCCCACCAATACATGATGCCCCAGATTCCTAGCACCATCTATCTCTGGAATGTTTACACATGTGGGAAGGGGCAGGGGGTCTTTCTCTAAACTCCTTCAATTTCATTCAATCAAAATATGCAAAACCATAACATGTCTCATGTTACAACCACACCATTGGTACAACTTTCACTGAGGCAGCATATTTTGGCTAAGGCAGCATACCTTTGCTAAGGTAGTACATTAGTATCACTAGCAGTAGTATCACATGAGCCTGAGAGAGGGTACACTAGCATCACATAGAGGGGGGGAAGACGCCCAAATTCTTAGTACGGTCCAGGTAGAACAATTAAAAAAGAGCCGTCCTTTAAAACTGATTTGCAATTTCAAAACCATCTTTTCTCTCCTCAAACCAGAAGAAATAAATCAAAACTTTGAAATAAAATTCAAAACCGAAAGTGTAAGTGTAACACAGCAACAGTTGTACACAAAAGTTTTTGTTCAGCTATACTGACACTCTCTCCAGTTACTAGGTCACAAATATTTCACTGGCTTATATAATTCCATAAAGTTTAAATTAATCTTATTTTAATAAAAAAGAAATAAGTCATCAGCTGAAGAGAGCTTTAACTTACCTAGACTAACCCAATACCATAAGCTGGCTGAGATGGCGTTACGTAATATCCTCTGACTCACTTAAAGGGGAATGAAATCCTGTCATTTACTCACACTTGTTTCGTTGATACTTTCCCTTCTTCAGTAAAGACTTGCAAACAGCCACTAGCCAACTGTTGGGATATCATAACCAGACTTGCCAACAGCTTGCTAACAGTTAGTATAAAGCTATCACAGACCTGCCAACTACTCTAACAAACTAGCTGCTGCTTTCACTGTAGATTGTGAAATGTCACAAGCTGTATTGATCTGTCACCAGAGCAAGCCCTCGAGCATCATTGATTGGTGAAGATTTGACAGCGATGTTCAACCCTAAACCTGGTGTGATTTTACTACGTATTGATTGACTTATATGAAGTAGATTTGTGTGTCAACAAAAAGTTTATTTGCTGATCACAACTGTATATTATATTACTCTATCACTGTGTATATTACTCTATCACTGTGTATATTACTCTATCACTGTATATATTACTCTATCACTGTATATATTACTCTATCACTGTATATATTACTCTACCACTGTATATATTACTCTATCACTGTATATATTACTCTATCACTGTATATATTACTCTATCACTGTGTATATTACTCCATCACTGTGTATATTACTCTATCACTGTATATATTACTCTATCACTGTATATATTACTCTATCACTGTATATATTACTCTATCACTGTATATATTACTCTACCACTGTATATATTACTCTATCACTGTATATATTACTCTATCACTGTATATATTACTCTATCACTGTATATATTACTCTATCACTGTATATATTACTCTATCACTGTATATATTACTCTATCACTGCATATATTACTCTATCACTGTGTATATTTATTCTATATTATTCTATTACTGTCCTATATATTATGTGATGTATCTACACACTATATTACTTAATATATAATATAATACATACACATACTATTTTATAAGACACAGGAAGTATTTCATTCTAACAACCACTTCAGAGGTTATTTTCACCACTTTGACTGCATGGCAATAGTTTCTAAAAATAGTCCACATGTTACGTCAGCAGAGTGACAGCTGGTCAAGTTGGGGACATCACACTTTGTACAGATATAATGTCACACTATTGCAATGTTTAAGTTGCAAACACCCTACTGTAGGGCTCACAATGGACACTCAGTGGATAGACAATGATGCTGTGTTTGCTGTCTTATATGTAAATATATTTAGTTGTTTACAAAGAGCAACATTGTGTGCTATTATTAGTATGAGCTACTGGATTATTTCACAAGACCATACCTTATGTAATTATCTAGATTCTAGTACAATACTAGCAGTATACATGTTGACATCTATTTATAAACATCCCCATATATCTGCTCCCACTACCCTACCCCCAGCTTTCACTACCCTACCCTCAGCTTTCACTACCTTACCCTCAGCTTTCACTACCCTACCCTCAGCTTTCACTCTCCTACCCCCAGCTTTCACTACCCTACCCTCAGCTTTCACTACCCTACCCCCAGCTTTCACTACCCTACCCCCAGCTTTCACTACCCTACCCCCAGCTTTCACTACCCTACCCCCAGCTTTCACTCTCCTACCCCCAGCTTTCACTACCCTACCCCCAGCTTTCACTACCCTACCCCCAGCTTTCACTCTCCTACCCCCAGCTTTCACTCTCCTACCCCCAGCTTTCACTACCCTACCCCCAGCTTTCACTCTCCTACCCCCAGCTTTCACTCTCCTACCCCCAGCTTTCACTCTCCTACCCCCAGCTTTCACTACCCTACCCCCAGCTTTCACTACCCTACCCCCAGCTTTCACTACCCTACCCCCAGCTTTCACTACCCTACCCTCAGTAAGCATAGTTGGGGCAGTAGGGATAGTACTGTATCGTCACAGCAAGCATATAATATCTAAAAATACACCGGATGGTAATGTATAGAAATGATCAATAATCCGGGTGGGGGAGGAAAGGTAAACAACGGGTCTATGAATAGCAGCTCTTCATATTTCAGTATGAACCTCTAGTCAGCAAAATAGCCAACAACAAACACTACCTGGCAGCTAGGCAGCATTTCAGCAACAGCCAAATAGAGTGGTCTGCGTGCATGTAACGTGAAGAATAAATGATGTGTAGAACAAATAATGTGTAGAACAAGTTGTATTATTGTAATATATATGTGTTATACTGTCATACGTACACACAATACGCTGCACTGAGGTTATGCTGCACCGAGGTGTGTCTCACAAGCTATAGGCTGATAAATACACTCATTCATTTGACATTTGCTCTGATGAAACGCAGAGCCACCCACTCAATCAGCAAATGTTTACATGGGCAGCACTTTTTATGTTGTGAACTGAATAGACAGGCAGACTGTACGTATTATACCGCATGTATTGTACTAAAGTGTATCTATCTTCAGCTATATCAACTCCTTGCTGCAGCCAGCTATGTAGCTATGTAGCTATGTAGCTGGCTGCAGCATGGAGTACATTGCAAGCACGTGCTACAATCTGTCACTCACCTTAGCAGCCATGTCACAAATACTCATAAACATCTATTACTATGTTCTTTGGATTCGTCTACTCAAATTTCAACAGGTGCCTGTTACATGTCACCATGTTTTAGTTGTCACCGCTTTCAAAACACAAACAACTGCGAGCACCGCCGTATGTTACAATGTGCTGTCATATGTTACAAGGTGCTACAGTGTGCTGTCATATGTTACAAGGTGCTACAGTGTGCTGTCATATGTTACAAGGTGCTACAGTGTGCTGTAATATGTTACAAGGTGCTACAGTGTGCTGTCATATGTTACAAGGTGCTACAGTGTGCTGTCATATGTTACAAGGTGCTACAAGTGTTGTGATATGTTGCAAGGTGCTACAAAGTGCCCTCAGATATGTCAAGGTAGAGGTGGCCAGATGAAGGTAGGATCATTATCAGAAGTGGATGAACTAAATTAATTGATGTCTTAAAATCTATGCAACACTTTTGTAGAAGGTTTATTAAAATATTCTTATAGGATTTTGCTAGCCAACTTATAGAGCCATCACACCTAGTACATACTGGACCACCTAGTGTATATTGGACCACCTAGTACATACTGGACCACCTAGTGTATATTGGACCACCTAGTACATACTGGACCACCTAGTGTATATTGGACCACCTAGTACATACTGGACCACCTAGTACATACTGAACTACCTAGTGTATACTGAACTACCCAGTACAAACTGGACCACCCAGTACATACTGGACCACCCAGTACATACTGGACCACCTAGTACATACTGGACCACCTAGTACATACTGGACCACCGAGTACATACTGGACCACCCAGTACATACTGGACCACCCAGTACATACTGGACCACCTAGTACATACTGGACCACCCAATACATACTGGACCAGCATCAAGGTCAATAATGGCCTGGCTGCTCATAGCCTTAGGACTTTTAGATCGCTATATTTGACAGTTACTAGAAGCAGCATTGAGTTGGTGGTCATTGAGTGCAGCAGTTTGAGGCCTACAGTATTTCAATGAGCATTGGAGTGAAAGAGATACGTGACATGATAAAACAGGTGGGTGGTACAGAGACGTTTCATTGTATTTCAATTATTAGAGTGAAGAACACTACACTAGAATACAGACATTGATATTATACATGTGAATATGTCCAATAACGTAGTATATATTTTTATAGTGGAGATAGAAGTGGCAGTACAAGAAATATAAAAATAAAGATACGTGTATACAACGTGTTGATTAGAAAATACAGTCAGCTACAACAATGATAACAATATATACATAGATAGTTGGCATACATTCATGTCTACAAAATATTAGTGAGTTGAGAGGATTATACTGAATATAATGGCCTATAAAGAGTGGATATCCTGCCCAGTAGGTGTTCCTGTCATCTTCAGGTGTCTGCAGGTGTCTGCAGGTGTCAGCAACTGTACGCAGTAGTTTGTCTGCGTGTCTGCACGCAGGCTGTAGGAGATGGGTTTGATGCTATCTACAAAATAACCCCAACTCTCTCTTACTATACAGCCTATATCTTCAGAAAGCTCACACATTGCTTACTCTTAGCTAAACATATACCGAGTGTCGAGAAGCTAGACTTCCGTAGAAGGTCGGGGGGCAGCTTTACCCCTCCTCCTGGCCAACAAAGAGGCACCAACAGGCTCCAAGGCTGTCTTTGGTGAGGAGTTAATAGCGCGGAAAGTGGCGCTAACGGCACCCTATAATTATATACAAGGTGTTACAGAATAAAATCAAATCCCCTTGAAATGACCTCAGGGTATATCCTCAGGTCACCTCAGTATATATCCTCAGGTCACCTCAGTATATATCCTCAGGTCACCTCAGTATATATCCAGGTCACCTCAGTATATAGTCTCAGGTCACTTCAGTACATAGTCTCAGGTCACCTCAGTACATAGTCTCAGGTCACCTCAGTATATAGTCTGAGGTCACCTCAGTACATAGTCTCAGGTCACTTCAGTATATAGTCTCAGGTCACCTCAATACATAGCCTCAGGCCACCTCAGAATATAGGCTCAGGTCACCTCAGTAGCCTCAGGTCTAGGATTAATGTGTAGTAATGCTGACCTTGAGCTGAGTGGTCTCCGAGAGTTTGAGCTGTAACTGCGGCAAGTTGTGTCTGTCGGCCACCCAAGGGTGTGTTAGCACCTGATTGGCTGTGAGTCGCTTGGTTGGGTCTACGTGCAGCATCTTCTGTACGAGATCCTGAATAGAGAAGAGTCAGCAATTAGTATCAGATGTGTCAGTAGAGGGTGTCAGATGTGTCAGTAGAGGGTGTCAGATGCATTAGTAGAGGGTATCGGAGAGAAGAGCTCACCTTGGCAGCATTCGACACTGTCTGCCAGTTACCGGACGTCACATCTATCTTCCCCTCACCGATCCTGCAGAGGATATCCTCGGGGGTGTCGTGAGGGCCCGTAGCGAAGGGCGTGTACCCAGCTAGCATGGTGAAGAGGAGGATTCCCATAGACCAGATGTCACAGGCTTCGTCATAGCCTTGTTTCTTCAACACCTGCATTCAGTGTACCAGCTAGTATATACAGTGTATCAGCTATCAGTATACATAGTGAGTTACTGGGAGTAGGAGTGAGTTACTGTGAGTAGTAGTGAGTTACTGGGAGTAGGAGTGAGTTACTGTGAGTAGTAGTGAGCTACTGAGAGTAGGAGTGAGTTACTGTGAGTAGGAGTGAATTACTGAGAGTAGGAGTGAGTTACTGAGAGTAGGAGTGAGTTACTGAGAGTAGGAGTGAGTTACTGAGAGTAGGAGTGAGTTACTGAGAGTAGGAGTGAGTTACTGAGAGTAGGAGTGAGTTACTGAGAGTAGGAGTAAGTTACTGAGAGTAGGAGTGAGTTACTGAGAGTAGGAGTGAGTTACTGAGAGTAGGAGTGAGTTACTGAGAGTAGGAGTGAGTTACTGAGAGTAGTAGCAAGTCACCACACTCACCTCAGGTGCCACAAAGTTTGCTGTGTAACACGGAGTCATGAGAAGTCCATTGTCAGCTTTCAGCTGCTTGGCAAAACCAAAGTCACAGATTCTCAATTTGGCGGGGTCACCCGAGAGGTCAGCGTATATTATGTTAGAAGGTTTGAGGTCACGGTGAACGACCTGCAAAGTATCCATCATTATAATGTAAGTGTCACTTACCCCATTAGAATATACGTGTTACTTACCCCATTAGAATATACGTGTTACTTACCCTATTAGAATGTATGTGTTACTTACCCTATTAGAATATACGTGTTACTTACCCCATTAGAATATACGTGTTACTTACCCTATTAGAATATACGTGTTACTTACCCTATTAGAATATACGTGTTACTTACCCTATTAGAATATACGTGTTACTTACCCCATTTGAATATACGTGTTACTTACCCTATTAGAATATACGTGTTACTTACCCTATTAGAATGTACGTGTCACTTACCCTATTAGAATGTACGTGTTACTTACCCTATTAGAATATACGTGTTACTTACCCTATTAGAATATACGTGTTACTTACCCCATTATAATATACGTGTCACTTACCCCATTAGAATGCAGGTGATGAACAGTCTTGGTGATTTGCTCCAAAACAGCAGCTGCCTCTCTCTCTGAGAAGAACTTCTGTTTGATGATTTTGTCGAGGAGTTCCCCTCCAGTGAGCAGTTCAGTAACCATGTAGACGTGGGAGGGAGTGTCGTAAACATCTCTCAGTTTTATAATATTTGGATACTGGCCAAATCTGAGTAGAATCTCAATCTCTTCCTGGGGATCCCTTTTAGTTCTGTCAATAATCTGCAGGGAAACAGACTTCCATATATATTATATATAATATTATATTATAGAATAGAATATAATACAATATAATATAATATATTAGAATATAGTAGAATATAATAGAATAGAATATAATATAATATATTAGAATAGAATATAATAGAATAGAATATAATATAATATATTAGAATATAATATAATATAATAGAATATAGTAGATGTAGTGGTGAGAGAGTACCTTGACAGCGTAAGAAAATCCCTCTTTTCTGTTGACACAGCGGCAGCACTTGGCAAAAGAGCCGGTGCCTATTTCTTCATGGAGGTCATAGTCATCAAAGAAAGACGTCTTTTTGACCCCAGGCAGCTGAGAGACAGGGTATACAGTATATACATGATTAGAGAGAGTATATAGTATATACATGATAGAGAGAGTATATAGTGTATACATGATAGAGAGAGTATATAGTATATACATGATAGAGAGAGTATACAGTATATACATGATAGAGAGAGTATACAGTATATACATGATAGAGAGAGTATATAGTATATACATGATAGAGAGAGTATATAGTATATACATGATAGAGAGAGTATACAGTATATACATGATAGAGAGAGTATACAGTATATACATGATAGAGAGAGTATATAGTAAATACATGATAGAGAGAGTATACAGTATATACATGATAGAGAGAGTATACAGTATATACATGATAGAGAGAGTATACAGTATATACATGATAGAGAGAGTATACAGTATATACATGATAGAGAGAGTATATAGTATATACATGATAGAGAGAGTATACAGTATATACATGATAGAGAGAGTATATAGTATATACATGATAGAGAGAGTATACAGTATATACATGATAGAGAGAGTATATAGTATATACATGATAGAGAGAGTATATAGTATATACATGATAGAGAGAGTATATAGTATATACATGATAGAGAGAGTATACAGTATATACATGATAGAGAGAGTATACAGTATATACATGATAGAGAGAGTATACAGTATATACATGATAGAGAGAGTATACAGTATATACATGATAGAGAGAGTATACAGTATATACATGATAGAGAGAGTATATAGTATATACATGATAGAGAGAGTATACAGTATATACATGATAGAGAGAGTATACAGTATATACATGATAGAGAGAGTATACAGTATATACATGATAGAGAGAGTATATAGTATATACATGATAGAGAGAGTATACAGTATATACATGATAGAGAGAGTATACAGTATATACATGATAGAGAGAGTATATAGTATATACATGATAGAGAGAGTATACAGTATATACATGATAGAGAGAGTATACAGTATATACATGATAGAGAGAGTATACAGTATATACATGATAGAGAGAGTATACAGTATATACATGATAGAGAGAGTATATAGTATATACATGATAGAGAGAGTATATAGTATATACATGATAGAGAGAGTATACAGTATATACATGATAGAGAGAGTATACAGTATATACATGATAGAGAGAGTATACAGTATATACATGATAGAGAGAGTATACAGTATATACATGACAGAGAGAGTATACAGTATATACATGACAGAGAGAGTATATAGTATATACATGATAGAGAGAGTATATAGTGTATACATGATAGAGAGAGTATACAGTATATACATGATAGAGAGAGTATACAGTATATACATGATAGAGAGAGTATACAGTATATACATGATAGAGAGAGTATACAGTATATACATGATAGAGAGAGTATACAGTGTATACATGATAGAGAGAGTATACAGTATATACATGATAGAGAGAGTATACAGTGTATACATGATAGAGAGAGTATATAGTATATACATGATAGAGAGAGTATATAGTATATACATGATAGAGAGAGTATATAGTATATACATGATAGAGAGAGTATATAGTATATACATGATAGAGAGAGTATACAGTATATACATGATAGAGAGAGTATACAGTATATACATGATAGAGAGAGTATATAGTATATACATGATAGAGAGAGTATACAGTATATACATGATAGAGAGAGTATATAGTATATACATGATAGAGAGAGTATATAGTATATACATGATAGAGAGAGTATACAGTATATACATGATAGAGAGAGTATACAGTAAATACATGATAGAGAGAGTATACAGTATATACATGATAGAGAGAGTATATAGTAAATACATGATAGAGAGAGTATATAGTATATACATGATAGAGAGAGTATATAGTATATACATGATAGAGAGAGTATACAGTATATACATGATAGAGAGAGTATACAGTATATACATGATAGAGAGAGTATACAGTATATACATGATAGAGAGAGTATATAGTATATACATGATAGAGAGAGTATATAGTATATACATGATAGAGAGAGTATATAGTATATACATGATAGAGAGAGTATACAGTATATACATGATAGAGAGAGTATACAGTATATACATACCATAGCCAGGGTGCTGCTGGGAGGATTCTTAGCCACTGCGGGCGGGGTTGGCTCCACCCCGTCCACTAGCATGGGTGCCACATAGCTGAACCCTCTGAACAGCTCATGAGCTGTAGCACTTGGAGGAACGCCTGGTGAGTCTGTAACAGATTGTGATGTTACAGAGGATACGATTGGCCGAGACTACAGTACTTCACATTTAATTGGTTGTTGGAACTAAAGGCTACCTTTGGGCGTTTTCATAGTAAATTCAGTATCAAAATAGAAAGCATCATCCGCTCCTTTTGGCAGGGGTTTGAAAGGGGGTTTCATCTTACGGCACATCAACTTGGGCCAGTCTATGGATGAGAAGAAAGGTTGTCGCATGATGTCTTCTATACCATTATCTCCGGTACCTGTTGATATCACATAATATAATACATAATATTACATAATACAGTATATTACATAATACATTATATTACATGATACAGTATATTACATGATACAGTATATTACATAATACAGAATATCACATAACACAGTATATTACACAAGATAGTATATTACATAACACAGTATATTACATAATACAGTATATCACATAATACAGTATATCACATAACACAGTATATTACATAATACAGTATATCACATAACACAGTATATTACACAAGATAGTATATTACATAACACAGTATATTACATAATACAGTATATCACATAATACAGTATACTACATAACACAGTATATTACATAATACAGTATATTACATAACACAGTATATTACACAAGATAGTATATTACATAACACAGTATATTACATAATACAGTATATCACATAATAGAGTATACTACATAACACAGTACATCACATAATAGAGTATATTACACAACATAGTATATTACATAATACAGAATATTACATAATATAATACATTATATTACATGATACACAGTATATTACACAAGATAGTATATTACATAACACAGTAGACACTCACCCAGTCTGTTAGCAGGATTTCTCTTGAAGAGACACCTGAGTAGACCCTGTGCTTCGGGACTCAGGAACTGAGGCATCCCTAGCTTTGCTCTACAATACAGTATGTGATACTCTCACTACTAGTATTCTACTAGTAACTACTAGTACTCAGTACTCTACTAGTAACTCTATACTACTCTACTAGTACTCAGTACTCTACTAGTACTCAGTACTCTACTAGTACTCAGTACTCTACTAGTAACTCAGTACTCTACTAGTACTCAGTACTCTACTAGTACTCAGTACTCTACTAGTACTCAGTACTCTACTAGTACTCAGTACTCTACTAGTAACTCAGTACTCTACTAGTACTCAGTACTCTACTAGTACTCAGTACTCTACTAGTACTCAGTACTCTACTAGTAACTCTGTACTACTCTACTAAGACTAGTAACTACTAGCTACACACTTGAGTATCTGGTTCATGGTCTCCTTCCTGTTGGCCCCCTGGAAAGGTAAAGACCCGGTGAGCATCTCAAACATGAGAACTCCGTACGACCACCAGTCTGCTGCCGTGCCGTGACCCCTTCGGTTCACGACCTCCGGGGCCATGTACTCCACCGTCCCGCAGAAAGAGAACGCCTTCTTGTCGTCTCCAAATATGGAGTCTTTGATCAAACCGAAATCAGTGAGTTTAATGTGACCTTCATCATCTAATAGAATGCTACAATAGGTACAAAGGTATGCAAAGACAAGGGAAGATAATCACCGATGGTTACATGGAATGGTCAACCACTACATTAAAGAAGCTAATTAGCAGTTATCTTCACTACGTAAGACTTCAATGATGTGATGACAACTCCTTGAGATATTGAGTGATAAGCTAGGCAGTTGGTGTATGGAAAGAGGGTTATTAATATGAGTGAGAGGTCATTGGCTTCAACATTAGCTTAATATCCAAGTTGAGAAGAGGTAGATGAACCAGTACCATCAATAGATAAGAGATAGAGTAGAGAACAATGACATTGTACAGGAGTATTTCAACGAATCAAATTAAACTCAAGGCAACTGTACCATTGAGTCCTTAGATGGGATTAGTTGTACTGTCATGTTTAACAGTTGTTCCATTTACTGGTGAATTGACCTTCATGGGTAGAATTAACACACAAGATCAAGACCTTAGCTTAGGAACTTACTTTTCTGGTTTGAGATCTCTGTATATGATGCCTACTTTGTGTAAATGATCAAGAGCCAAGGCTAGCTCTGCTAAATAAAATTTAACATCTTCTTCAGTGAACATGACCTGTAAGGGGAGACAATAATGAACAGAATTGAAGTACATCGTATTGTTATATATCACACCGTATTATACTATCATATATCATATCGTATTATACTATCATATATCATATCGTATTATACTATCATATATCATACCGTATTATACTATCATATATCATACCGTATTATACTACCGTATATCACATCGTATTATACTACCACATATAACACCAATGTAAAAGTCTCACCTCCTTAGACAGTCTAGTAAAAAGATCACCTCCTCTGAGAAATTCAAGGATCAGATACAATTTTCCTTCCGTCTGAAATGCTACAAGAGAAGACAACACTGATTACTAGTTGATGAGCCATTATTACCCATAGTAACTAGTCAGTACTAACTAGTAGTACTGACTAGTAGTACTAACTAGTAGTAGTACTAGTAGTAGCAACTAGTAATAGAAACTAGTAGTAGTAACTAGTAGTAGTAACTAGTAGTAGTAACTAGTAGTAGTAACCAGTAGTTGTAACTAGTAGTAGCAACTAGTATGCCATGAGTCAGTCAATGACAGGTTGTTGCAGGAGAGAGACACCAGAGAGATGACATGTATAGTTTACTGAATGCAGTTGGTGGTGTTGATGTTACATCTACTATGTTGACATAGCTTAGCAAAGCCACTGCAATGCGCTGTGCTATAGTGCAATACGAATATTATTCACTTCAGGCTATCCACCTAAAGGAGACTATTTACTGCAGGACTTAATGGCCACCCCTTAGCGCAGTGTAGTGTAAGAACCAATACTTTACTATTGCAATAGGCCTACTGTTGGCTAATTCATTTCCAATGCCTTTAGCTGGCAAATAGAGCAATAGTGAAAGTGAGGCTGCGTGACTATGAGTTACTCAATCAGATATTCATCTTCCTACAGCACTGCTCTCTTTCAACTCACTATAATGAGTGCAAACAACTTAAACGTAGAGACTGGGGAACATGATACTCTTGATGTAGTGCAATCAACACAAAAGACATGACAGAGAGATACTAGGTTATCACACTGTACATCCACTATTACATTCCTGTATATAGACAGGTGTTATACACTATATAGTTGTGATATATATATATATATGTGTGTGTATATATATATATATATATATATATATATATATATATATATATATATATATAGAGATATATAGAGATATATTATAATATAGTTGTAATAAACACTATAACTCACTCCAGATGTTGTGTAAACATAATGGAAGGATAACAGACTTTGTATACAAAGACAGGCGGCCTCATGGAGGCCCCCAACTGCTGTGACTTTATACCAGGAGAACAGCTAACAGAAGCTAGAATTAGTAGGCATCTGCCATCACTACTCTGTAACTAGTAACTCTACACTGTAACTAGTAACTCTACACTGTAACTAGTAACTCTACACTGTAACTAGTAACTCTACTCTGTAACTAGTAACTCTACACTATAACTAGTAACTCTACACTATAACTAGTAACTCTACTCTGTAACTAGTAACTCTACTCTGTAACTAGTAACTATACTCTGTAACTAGTAACTCTACACTGTAACTAGTAACTCTACACTGTAACTAGTAACTCTACTCTGTAACTAGTAACTCTACACTATAACTAGTAACTCTACACTATAACTAGTAACTCTACTCTGTAACTAGTAACTCTACTCTGTAACTAGTAACTATACTCTGTAACTAGTAACTCTACACTGTAACTAGTAACTCTACACTGTAACTAGTAACTCTACTCTGTAACTAGTAACTCTACACTATAACTAGTAACTCTACACTGTAACTAGTAACTCTACACTGTAACTAGTAACTCTACACTGTGACTAGTAACACTATAACCAGTAACTGAGGTAGAGTGACTGAGACAGAGTGACTGAGACAGAGTGACTGAGGCAGAGTGACTGAGGCAGAGTGACTGAGACAGAGTGACTGAGACAGAGTGACTGAGACAGAGTGACTGAGGCAGAGTGACTGAGACAGAGTGACTGAGGCAGAGTGACTGAGGCAGAGTGACTGAGACAGAGTGACTGAGACAGAGTGACTGAGACTGAGTGACTGAGGCAGACTGACTGAGACAGAGTGATTAAATGAGTGGTATAAGACCTATCACCACTTGCGTAGGAAACTCAATGACAACACAATCAATACATTCAATATGGAATCCACTTACATCTTTTTTCTTTTAATAATCAATAATATTTGAAAGTTTAATGTTCATAATTGCTTTCTGTTAGCCGATAAAATATCCAGGGAATCAGAAGGAAATCAAAGAGCTACTTAGCTAGTTATCACTCACCATAGTGGAGTTACTTAGCTACTTGTCACTCACCATAGTGGAGTTACTTAGCTACTTGTCACTCACCATAGTGGAGTTACTTAGCTACTTGTCACTCACCATAGTGGAGTTACTTAGCTACTTGTCACTCACCATAGTGAAGTTACTTAGCTAGTTGTCACTCACCATAGTGGAGCTGGACAATGAAATTATGACTGACTTCTATGAGAATATCCCTCTCCATCTTCGTACGCACTCGATCTCTAACTGTAGCAAATATATACACACTATGTTTCTACCGGCACACACAGAAGAGCTCATTGGCATCTGCAGAAAGAGGGGAGAGGAGGGGAGGAGAGGAGGTGGCGGGAAATTCCATCTCCTCACGGTTTATAGCATTATGGTGCAATAAACAGAATTTCCCAGTAAATTTATGAGCTAACAGAAAGGGAAATCCAGGAGGAAATGGAAAGCAGGCAGTAGGGAGGGAAGACCTTGAAACTTTATGAAATGAACAACTTTATCATTTACCTTTCAGAGTAGCTTTTCTAAGTACTTTCATAGCATATAGAGCCCCTGCATCTTTACCTGTTACTTTCCTTACAAGGAATACCTGCAGAGATATGTCACTATATATTATATGTCACTATATATATTATACGTCACTATATATATTATACGTCACTATATATTATATGTTACTATATATATTATACGTCACTATACATATTATACGTGACTATATATATTATACGTTACTATACATATTATACATGACTATATATATATTATATGTTACTATATATATTATACGTCACTATATATATTATACGTCACTATATATTATATGTTACTATATATATTATACGTCACTATATATATTATACGTGACTATATATATTATATGTTACTGTATATATTATACGTGACTATATATCTTATATGTTACTATATATATTATATGTATATAATGACCTTTCCAAAAGAACCTTGACCCAACACCTTGAGCAGCTCAAAGTGGGAGGGGCTAACTTTCTCCTGGTGTCTGGTGATGTGTAAGACATCCATCTCCGTCTCAATGTCGGCAGCTTCCTCTTCCTGGAGACAAACAGACAGACACAGTTACTACACTCACAGTTACTACACTCACAGTTACTCTACACTCACAGTTACTCTACACTCACAGTTACTCTACACTCACAGTTACTCTACACTCACAGTTACTCTACTCACAGTTACTAGTTACTACACTCATAATTACTCTACACTCATAGTTACTCTACACTCATAGTTACTCTACACTCACAGTTACTCTACACTCACAGTTACTCTACACTCACAGTTACTACACTCACAGTTACTCTACACTCACAGTTACTACACTCACAGTTACTCTACACTCACAGTTACTCTACACTCATAGTTACTCTACACTCACAGTTACTCTACACTCACAGTTACTCTACACTCACTGCTACTCTACACACACAGTCTCTATTTGATGCTTATTAATGAAGTTAGTAAATATGTTGCTTGCCAAAGTTCACTGGGTATTCAAACATGAATAACAACTGTGTAGATGGGCTGACATATATGTGCTGCCTGAAATGTAATGACAGACAGCTAGTATAAGATGCTCTCTCTATATATATACTACTAGTATATACTACAATATACACTGTACGGTATACTCTGCAGGTATACACTGTAGTTATACACTGTAGTTATACTCTGTAGTTATACACTGTAGTTATACACTGTAGTTATACACTGTAGGTATACTCTGTAGTTATACACTGTACGGTACATGAACTCTGCCGGAAGTAGTCAATAGAGAATCAACATCTACTAAACCAGCCATTGATTATTCCCCAGTGGAACACACATTAATATGTCAAACAATATCAGGACAAGTGAGTCAAGCATTTCATGGTTGATTAATTTCAGCTTATTCTAGGAATGGAATATTGTAATCAAATTAAAATAATCAAATGCATTCATTATTGGTGTTGAAAGGGTTATTGTACAGTATAATCACGCTTAGTAATGGTCCATATAACAAGTCAAACACAACCCAAACACATCAACACTGAGGTGACCTTCAACTGATGAACGGACAAGTTGAGACCTGCCCGTCAACAACTGACCTAACACAATCACGTGACTAGTGGCACTGAGTCATCTGCAGTTTTAATTAGGCTAACGAAATGCAGTCAACACCGGAAATGCAACCATTACAGCAGCAAAGACCACCTATACCCCCTAAGCTGTTAGATTATATACCCTATTTGTTAGAGAATTGGGCTTTCAGCATTACATGTATGTTCTAATAAAACAGACCGAGTTCTACACAGAGGTACACGGTCAGAGTGGGTTAGACCGAGTTCTACACAGAGATACACGGTCAGAGTGGGTTAGACCGAGTTCTACACAGAGATACACGGTCAGAGTGGGTTAGACCGAGTTCTACACAGAGATACACGGTCAGAGTGGGTTAGACCGAGTTCTACACACAACTCTAGCCACCTCTACCTGAGTGAGAGTCATCTGACGGTCCCGGAACTCTGTAGACGGGGAGACTGGCTGTCCAGTGAGGGACGTAGTGGAATGCTGACGCTTGGTGTCACTGCTGCCGCAAGTGCTTTTCTCTGACGAACTCACACCATCACTAGACACTTTTAAAGTGTCACAACTGTTGACACTTTCTAGGGTGTCTGTACTGCCAAACAACTTCTTCGAGTCTATCATTGACTTCCTCTTTTGACTCGGGTGTTTCTTCAAGAGCCCGCGGCCACCGTACACGGCCTTCCTGTATGACTCATAGCCAGAGAGATGACAGCGACACAAAGTCAAATATGATTGGTCAACGTGTGGCCGTGGATCGTGACAGTGACACAGGCAATCTGTGGGACAGGAAATGGCCTCCTTGTACGATGAAAGAGGCTGCAGATGAGTGGACATTGGCAGAAGAGAGGCTCTACCAGCTGCCAAGCTGGCTGAGTCATAGGACTTAGACAAAGAGTCAATATTACCTGAAGTTTTCTCAGAAGGAATGATAACTCCTTGAGTACAGCTGCGTCTCAATGGCACATGACAACCGCCATTGTAACTAGTGGTGACGTTGTCGAGTGTATCTTCCCCAGCTGCGGACTGACTAGAATGGGGGTGACGTAACCAGCGCAGGAAACGCTTGAGTTTACTTTGGGGTGTCATTATCTCTTCTTAAGTTAGTTGGTAGCAATGTGGTGCTTAGAAGGCTGCTGACAGCATAAACATTCTAGTAGAACTGGATGTGATTACGTGGTCCGTAATAATATGCAATAGCACACTGAACTAGCTGTAGTAGTTACTAGTAGTAGTTACTAGTACAAGTATTAGTAGTAGTTACTAGTACAAGTATTAGTAGTAGTTACTAGTAGAAGTACTAGTAGTAGTTACTAGTAGAAGTAGTTTACTAGTTACTAGTAGTAGTTTACTAGTTACTAGTAGAAGTAGTTTACTAGTTACTAGTTCAAATGGACATATGAAGTGTATGAGATATCTTGAGATAGCCTGAGATATCCTGAGATAGCCTGTGTTTCCTACTGTGAATATTTGGTGGAACTCCTCAGAGGAAGTAGTATATTCAAGCAGCTTCAAGTAAACTTAGGCTGAAATAAACTATTCTCTCCACTCTGCTATCTTCTCACTTTAAAAATATTAATCCTGTTTTGAATAGAAATAAGGAGCGCACGTGCGAGCACATTAAACGAGCACCTGCTCTTACTGCCGACTGTGACAGGCAATACAGTAGCTGAATATGTCACTGTACATCAGTAGATAGTTTTAGTTATGCAGGGTTAGGCGACAAGCGGATCTACTAACTCCGACCAATAGGCAACAACCCTTGTAGTTTATTCAACCCAGAATAGGGAGAGCCACGTGGTTTATAATGATATGCATAACCGAGTAAGCCTATTGGCCTGCTACACTGAGGCGTGCCGACAACTCCAAGGTTCATCTGAATTCTAAAGCAGCTGGTGGGCTAAAGTGAGGGAAGTATGTTATATGCATAGTTTTATAATTATCAGCTACAGAGAGAGAGTTTGTATATACAGTTCATCGGATACTATACAGTATACTATATACTATACTATATACTATACTGTACTATATACTATACTATATATTATATACTATATACTATACTATACACTATAATATACTATCTACTATACTATATACTATACTATACTATATACTATACTATATATTATATACTATATACTATACTATATACTCTCTATACTATACTATACTATATACTATACTATATTATATACTATACTATACTGTAGTATATACTATATTATACTGGGTGTTAATTAGGTCAATGACGTTCTGTAGACATAAAGAAGACAACTGCTAAATACTTGTTCAAAGACAACTTGTCAGAGTTGTTTTTTCAACAACATACTGTGGAAATAACTTCTTATATACACTGGGGCTGGTATAGGGTAAAGTATACAGAGTATAGTATACAGAGTATACAGAGTATACAGAGTATACAGAGTATACAGAGTATACAGAGTATACAGAGTATACAGAGTATACAGAGTATACAGAGTATAGTATACAGAGTATACAGAGTATACAGAGTACAGAGTACAGTATATACAGTATGCATAGTATACATAGTATATAATATATATTTTATAGTACATAGAGTACATAGAGTATACAGAGCATACAGAGCATACAGAGTATACAGAGCATACAGAGTATACAGAGTATATAGACTATAGAGACTATAGAGAGTATGCAGTGTATATAGACTAAAGAGAGTATGCAGAGTATATAGACTATAGAGAGTATGCAGTGCAGGCCAGTAAGAGTGTCAACAAGGTAGTTACCTCCACCTGTATCTATAATCATTACAATTATATGGTCAATGAACTTCCAGAGAATCTTATTGCATTTCATGAATATAACCATTAGCAAGCTATAACATACGTGTGTAGTACTAGTAGTGTGTAATAGTAGAAGTAGAAGTAGTAGCAGTAGTAGCAGTAGCAGTAGTAGTAGTAGTAGTAGTAGTACTGTGTAGTAGTAGTAGTAGTAGTAGTAGTAGTAGTAGTAGTAGTAGTAGTAGTGGTACTGTGTAGTAGTAGTAGTACTGTGTAGTAGTAGTACTGTGTAGTAGTACTAGTAGTACTGTGTAGTAGTAGTACTGTGTAGTAGTAGTACTGTGTAGTAGTAGTATGGTGTACTCATGTGGTGCTATATTTCACTAAGTGCTGATTAAAGTCACTCATGCGTACTGCTATTCACTGGTATTGAAATTGAATTCTTGGGTGTATTGTATTATATTCAAGTGCCAATCAGTACAACACTCTCCGAATAATATTGTTACCTTAACATTAACAGCAGCAGCAGCTGACACTAGCAGCAGTATACTCTGACACTAGCAGCAGTATACCCTGACACTAGCAGCAGTGTACTCTGACACTAGCAGCAGTGTACTCTGACACTAGCAGCAGTATACTCTGACACTAGCAGCAGTGTACTCTGACACTAGCAGCAGTGTACTCTGACACTAGCAGCAGTGTACTCTGACACTAGCAGCAGTATACTCTGACACTAGCAGCAGTATACTCTGACACTAGCAGCAGTATACCCTGACACTAGCAGTATACTCTGACACTAGCAGCAGTATACCCTGACACTAGCAGCAGTGTACTCTGACACTAGCAGCAGTGTACTCTGACACTAGCAGCAGTATACTCTGACACTAGCAGCAGTGTACTCTGACACTAGCAGCAGTGTACTCTGACACTAGCAGCAGTATACTCTGACACTAGTAGCAGTATACTCTGACACTAGCAGCAGTATACTCTGACACTAGCAGCAGTATACCCTGACACTAGCAGTATACTCTGACACTAGCAGCAGTATACCCTGACACTAGCAGTATACTCTGACACTAGCAGCAGTATACTGCAAACAACAGCAAACAACAAAACATCCCAATAAACTGCATAACCAACTTTAAGCTCCCACTACTCTGTATTGTGTAATTATATTATATAACAGGTAACATTATGTAACAAGTAATACTATATAACAGGTAATACTATAGAACAGGTAATACTATATAACAGGTAATACTATATAACAGGTAATACTATATAACAGGTAATACCATAACAGGTAATACTATATAACAGGTAATACTATATAACAGGTAACATTATATAACAGGTAATACTATATAAGATACCATATACTTGCACACACACACCTAGGCCATTTCTATACAAACTTTCAATTTATTCTCCCAACATAATCCCATCACAATCTATCAAAGCAAACATCATATCAACAGTTTAGATGATGTTTGCTCAACGAATTAACTCTACAGGTTCCCATGGAATGCATATATTTTATGTTGGGTGAAAAAGTTCAACATTTGATTGTTGTCATGACAACATGATATATCAAGGCACATCAAATTACATAAATTTTTGTAGTAGTGGCAGTAGTAGTAGTAGTAGTAGTAGTAGTAGTAGTAGTAGTAGTAGTAGCAGTAGCAGTAGCAGTAGCAGTAGCAGTAGCAGTAGTAGTAGTAGCAGTAGCAGTAGTAGTAGTAGTAGTAGTAGTAGCAGTAGCAGTAGTAGTAGTAGTAGTAGTAGTAGTAGTGGCAGTAGTAGTAGTAGTAGCAGTAGTAGTAGCAGTAGTAGTAGTAGCAGTAGTAGTAGTAGCAGTAGTAGTAGAGTTACTGAGTACAAATTAACTGACAGTAGAGTTACTGAGTACTAAGTACCTGATAGTAGAGTTAGTGAGTACAAAGTAACTGACAGTAGAGTTAGTGAGTACAAAGTAACTGATAGTAGAGTTAGTGAGTACAAAGTAACTGACAGTATAGTTACTCACCCCTGGACTATCACTCTCATCTATGTTCATAGATTCAGCCTGCAGTATCTCCTTCTCAAAGCAAGCATTTGACGTCTAAAATTATATATTATTCGTTTACTATACTACTACTTACTATACTGAATATATTACTTACTATACTGAATATACTACTTACTATACTGAATATACTACTTACTATACTGAATATACTACTTACTATACTGAATATACTACTTACTATACTGAATATACTACTTACTATACTGAATATACTACTTACTATACTGAATATACTACCTACTATACTGAATATACTACTTACTATACTGAATATATTACTTATTATACTGAATATACTACTTACTATACTGAATATATTACTTATTATACTGAATATACTACTTACTATACTGAATATATTACCATCAATATGGAACTGATGAATATAGGTTGCATAGTGAAATAACCTTGAATGCATAACTCTAGAATGCTACTTCTTTTCTAAGAAAGGGCGCTCTGTCAACTTGCCTTTGTTAAATCAGTGAATTTAATCTAGGGGTTTGACATTAAGTCAATCCCCAGGGGCCATGTTGGAATTAATAGCAAATATTAGCAGACTACAAGAGAGGTGTGATCCGGTCGTTCACTTTTAAGATAATATGCTCTGCTCTCTCTGTGGTGATCATACTATATAGCCTAAGCCTTAACACAAGAGAGTATATATAACTGATACCAGAGAGTATATACAGCTGATACAAGAGAGTATATACAGCTGATACCAGAGAGTATATACAGCTGATACAAGAGAGTATATATAGCTGATACCAGAGAGTATATACAGCTGATACAAGAGAGTATATACAGCTGATACAAGAGAGTATATACAACTGATACAAGAGAGTATATACAGCTGATACCAGAGAGTATATACAGCTGATACAAGAGAGTATATACAGCTGATACCAGAGAGTATATATAGCTGATACCAGAGAGTATATACAGCTGATACCAGAGAGTATATATAGCTGATACAAGAGAGTATATACAACTGATACCAGAGAGTATATACAGCTGATACCAGAGAGTATATACAGCTGATACAAGAGAGTATATACAGCTGATACAAGAGAGTATATACAGCTGATACCAGAGAGTATATACAGCTGATACCAGAGAGTATATATAGCTGATACCAGAGAGTATATATAGCTGATACCAGAGAGTATATACAGCTGATACAAGAGAGCAAGATAAAAAATGGACTCACCAAGTCAAAAGGAATTTGACTGACACCTTGGGCCAATGGCATGCTTGCAGTGTTAGAATTCAGTTTGAGGGTATTGAGGTGGAAATGGTTGACCTGATGAAAAGTATGGACACCATATATTGTCAGTATCAGTATGAATATAATAGTAACAAGTTATTATAAATAAATTACACCAAAACCTCAAATCTAAAATCAGAAAGCAAAGAAGTAACTATAACTCAGTTGAGCTTTTCATTTTTGAAGAGGCTAAAATGATTAATAACACACATACTATCTAATTAGTATACAATTCATGTGCTCAAAATGAGTAATAACACGAGATAAATTTCTACAATTTAATGTCTACTTTATTGCTCATTTCAGTCATTTCTTACTCAGTCTGAGTCTAATTCTTATATCAATATGAATACAGAATAGCAACCCATTTACAACTTGAATATAACTATAATTTCATTACAAATGAACGTCAACAAGAAATTGGCAAAATTTCAAAATCAAAAATGCAACTGAGATTCCAAGCATTGAACAAGGGTCAAGGAGTAGGTATTACTATTAGTATTTAAGTATAATTGTCACTTAGTCTTATATTACATAGCCATATTGATCTAGTTATAATATAGTATAAGTATCAGTATATCAGAATGCAACTTCAAGTCGTAGTAACACTAAGTTTGATAACAATAGTGATAGTTATACTAATAGTAATAGCAAAATTTGAAGTGAAAGTATTACTATGAAATTAAGTGTTAGTGTGTAACTATCACTGAGTCTGATAGTGATATTAAATTTAATAAATTGATACTCACATACTCATACAAATAGTATCAGAATCAGAATGAGTACCAGATTTAAATAACATTAGCCTTAGTTTTCGTTTTACCACAGTCATAGAACTAGATGACGACGTAGTCGTACTCGTAGACTCAGACTGTAAAACTAGTAATACTAGCAGTATTAGCAATAGCACTACAAGTACAACTACTACTAGTACTACTACTAGTAGTACTAGTGAAGAATAATTGCCGCCACTGGGAATAAAACCCGAGTCCTCTGGCTTGCAAGCAAGTGTGCTACCCATTACACCACGGGAGCCCCTGGGTAAACTCAACACTACAACTAGTAGTAGCGAGTATTAATTTTAAACTAGGTAGGTACTACTAGTACTACTAGGAGTAGGTAGCGCTTGATCTAGTGTACTACGTCTATTAATCATTAATGCAAGCTAAAGTTAATTTATTACTGTTACTGTTAGTATTACTAATGTTGCTAAAACTAAAAGTATATTTATTACCTCAGGTTCAGTGATCAAGATTAGCTTCAGTCATAGTCATAGTTATAGGATTAGGAATAAATATAACTATAATAAATATAATATTATTATTAATAAGACTTAGACTAACTCTAAGTTTAAGTACTAAAGTAGTAAGTAACACTAACTAAGTCTAAGTTATCAAACTCAATATTTTATTTTTACTATTTAGTAATACTACTACTAGTAATCAATTTAAAAGCAAAAAAATTACATTATTATAATCTCGCCTATAAAAGCTTTTTATACAAAATGTATAATAAACTTTAGCATTTTGTGATTATCCAAAACAACATTAGTTCAATAATTATAATTGAAAGTCGGCTGTACTTGTAGCTCATGCCGGAAGCGTGTTATAGAAGTACGCCTGGTGAGAATGATGAGGGTTAGTTACGCCCAGGATACGCGGCATCGTAATGAGTAAACCACGCCTTTAAAGAAAAGCTGGCTGGTCATTTGTTGGTTGATGAAACGCCGTAAACAGATATTACGGTCCAGTAACAAAAGTAAGAACAAGGAGTTATCCTTAGTACAATTATGTTCCCCTAGTAGACGCTTTTACACAGCGAGTCTGCTGTTTGTTATTTGTTATTTCAACTGTTGAATTGCAGAAGACGAGGGCTACGACTGCTGCAGTAGATTAGACAAGGAACTACAATATCTATTACTGCAAGTGAACACTGTTAGTGTTAAAATTATGATAAATGTAATATTAAAATATTTATCACCATAGTATTTTAAGCAGCA
The DNA here is from genome assembly GCA_964035545.1 of Bugula neritina. NCBI lineage: Eukaryota > Metazoa > Bryozoa > Gymnolaemata > Cheilostomatida > Bugulidae > Bugula > Bugula neritina. The sequence continues at coordinate 15,924,702 of OZ037770.1, read as the reverse complement.
GTCTAGGTGCAATATTATTATTTAGCCAGTTGTTATTCACTTCCAGTTGATGTTGTCATTGAACTTGAAGTTGATCATTATGATCATATTCATTCATCGTAAATTGATGATTAATATCAATTATCATCGTCAAATTTAATATCATGATCATGAGGATGATAGTCATGATGGTACTGATAATCAATATCATCTTATTCTTAATGATAACCACTATCATTATGATTATGATCATCATTATCAGTGCTTTAGATTATCACTTTGAATATGATTATTCTTATGATATTGATAATGATAGTGATTACCATGATGATTATTCTTATGATTATCATGATTAATGATGTTAGTAACTAAAATATTTATATTAATATCATGATTTAAAAGTGATTACTGATTATCATAATGATAATCATTACTATTGGTATTATTGTTAGTAAGACAATAGACAGTAATGTCATGATGTATAAGTATTAGTATTACATTTACTATTAGTGTAAGTAGTAGCCTTAGGTTTAGTTTTAAGCTTAGAATTAAGAATATTTATATTGTGTTTAGTATAACAATATAATTATGTTAAGAGATATAATTGTGGGGTTGTATTTGTAGTATTAGTAATATTAATACTAATGATATATGGTAATATAGTCATAACCATGATGGGGTATAATTTCTAGTAGTATTACATTTTAGATAATAATTGAAGTTTCTCAGTAGAAGTAAACGTTGATAGATTCTGTCACAAGTACTAAATATTTTTAAACTATTTTATGCCATTCATGTTTATATTATGTAGTTTTTATTCATCCCATACAATAGGCAAAACCTGGACATTTCAGTTATGGCCATCAGTGTGAATATTATGATGTGAACTAGCTGCTGCTTCCAATTCTTGCTAAGAGTCTGCATGAGCTGCTTATGTAAATACTGCCTTGAGAGTTACCTGTAGTCACTGTGTAAATACTGCCTTGAGAGTTACCTGTAGTCACTGTGTAAATACTGCTTTGAGTTACTTGTAGTCACTGTGTAAATGCTGCCTTAAGTTACTTGTAGTCACTGTGTAAATGCTGCCTTGAGAGTTACTTGTAGTCACTGTGTAAATACTGCTTTGAGTTACCTGTAGTCACTGTGTAAATACTCCCTTGAGTTACTTGTAGTCACTGTGTAAATACTGCCTTGAGTTAAAGTCTCATCTGCTCTTCCAGGGGAGAGAATGTCATCAAATGAGAACAAACCAGTTCCTACAGAAGGTGAAGTGGACAAGAAAAAACTTAAGCCGTGTTGTGCTTGTCCTGAGACCAGGGAGCCTCGAGATAAATGGTATTTACTATATAGTATACTTACAGTATTATATAGTATATACTTACAGTATTATATATAGTATATACTTACAGTATTATATAGTATATACTTACAGTATTATATAGTATATACTTACAGTATTATATATAGTATATACTTACAGTATTATATAGTATATACTTACAGTATTATATATAGTATATACTTACAGTATTATATATAGTATATACTTACAGTATCATATATAGTATATACTTACAGTATTATATATAGTATATACTTACAGTATCATATATAGTATATACTTACAGTATTATATATAGTATATACTTACAGTATTATATAGTATATACTTACAGTATTATATATAGTATATACTTACAGTATTATATAGTATATACTTACAGTATCATATATAGTATATACTTACAGTATTATATAGTATACTTACAGTATTATATAGAGTATATACTTACAGTATTATATATAGTATATACTTACAGTATTATATATAATATATACTTACAGTATTATATATAGTATATACTTACAGTATTATATATAGTATATACTTACAGTATTATATATAGTATATACTTACAGTATTATATATAGTATATACTTACAGTATTATAGTATATACTTACAGTATTATATATAGTATATACTTACAGTATTATAGTATATACTTACAGTATTATATATAGTATATACTTACAGTATTATATATAGTATATACTTACAGTATTATAGTATATACTTACAGTATTATATAGAGTATATACTTACAGTATTATATAGAGTATATACTTACAGTATTATAGTATATACTTACAGTATTATAGTATATACTTACAGTATTATATAGACTATAGAGTATATACTTACAGTATTATAGTATATACTTACAGTATCATAGAGAGAGGGGAAGAACACTGTAGCAAGGAGATTGAGGCCCACAAGGAATGCATGCGAAGTCTTGGATTCAAAGTATAACAATGGCCATAAACTTAGGAAATTTATATTTTAGTCTGAGCTGACTGTACAAGCTAATTAGACATTGGGGGGAGGGTGCTCCTCCCCTCCTCATTATAGCTCATGTAACTATATCCAGTCTCAGACTTCTTGTGTATTTTGAGTTCTATTTCATTTATTCCTTTCTCCGAGTGCCAAAGTTTATATACTTTATTGTTGAGTTGAACGAGTTGTTTTCAAAAAGTATCACAATAGCCTGAGTTTCAGTTATAATATAATATATATAATTTCATAGCCCAAGTGCCACTCTATCTCATCACATAGCCTGAGTACTTAGACAGTTATTGAGCTAGTACAGCTGTATAACTGACTAGTAGCTTTATATTAGCCCTCAGCTCATGTGTTCACATATTTACCATCTCCCACTTCTTGGTATCTCAACTCAATATATTCTACAGTTTAGGTACTTCAACCATGTGCATTCTCCTACAAGGCTCTTCAGCTATATAGTGATTGTTACATAACATTGGAGTTATTCTCTCTTATTGCTTCACTTAGTTATAACATATCCACTAAGTCCTTGGTATAGACTAAGCTAGAAGGAGAGAACACATTGTATATTGTCTCTACATCATTAACTCCACCCCCCCCCCCCCCCGTACACTGATGTGCCACCACTGCATCTCCTAGGTGCTACTTCACTACTTATGCAGATCTCAAATAACTCTCTACAACTGCTTCATACACTCGGATGGTATTACAGCCTAAATAATGCTGCAGCCGGTATTTCTAGCATATTAGTGGTCAGCTAGTTGCATCCTTGCATCTGATTGGTTGGTTGGCTCACTGAACTCTAAGTATGTTTACTGAGCTCTTCAGTCTGTAACAGCTCCTTGTAGTAAGTTGCATACTTTATACTCTAATAAGTCATCATGTTGTTATATAACACTGGTGATTAGCTTGCAAGGCAGCAGCTGTAGTGTTGTGGCGGCAGCGTTGATCACATGACATGTAAGTATATGATATTCTATAGACATCACGGTAATAGTATTCCATGTAACACACTGTAGACATCGTGGTAATAGTATTCTATGTAACACACTGTAGACATCATGGTAATAGTATTCCATGTAACACACTGTAGACATCGTGGTAGTAGTATTCTATGTAACACACTGTAGACATCATGGTAGTAGTATTCTATGTAACACACTGTAGACATCATGGTAATAGTATTCTATGTAACACACTGTAGACATCATGGTTATAGTATTCTATGTAACACACTGTAGACATCATGGTAGTAGTATTCCATGTAACACACTGTAGACATCGTGGTAATAGTATTCCATGTAACACACTGTAGACATCGTGGTAGTAGTATTCTATGTAACACACTGTAGACATCATGGTAGTAGTATTCTATGTAACACACTGTAGACATCATGGTAATAGTATTCTATGTAACACACTGTAGACATCATGGTAGTAGTATTCTATGTAACACACTGTAGACATCATGGTAGTAGTATTTTATGTAACACACTGTAGACATCATGGTAGTAGTATTCTATGTAACGCACTGTAGACATCACGGTAGTAGTATTCTATGCAACACACTGTAGACATAATGGTAATAGTATTCTATGTAACACACTGTAGACATCATGGTAGTAGTATTCTATGTAACACACTGTAGACATCATGGTAATAGTATTCTATGTAACACACTGTAGACATCATGGTAGTAGTATTCTATGTAACACACTGTAGACATCATGGTAATAGTATTATAGGTAACACACTGTAGACATCATGGTAACATGTTAATTGCTTTCTACCCTCAACTCATATCTCAGGCAGTAATTTTATTTAAATTTCAGCTAAACATTGAGAGGTTTCACTCAGTAGGCATGTATGTCATTACCTACACTGATTGTTTTGTTAGAGTTGGGTGAAGTACTCAAGGAATATAATATAATATATTGTGTTACATGGCATAGTATTCTAGTTCCCTGTCTAACAGCTGCTGTTGGATTATAAATTCAGAATGTAATGAAGTAGTTGTAAGAATAATTTGACTTCTATATTCCGGTTTGTCATTTTGTTGTATTAGTTTTATTAAATTAGATAGTCATTGGATAAAATAATGTACCGGAATGAGTTGAACATATGTTAGAACTATTTGCTTTCTGAACTCAAAGTTTATTTATGTATATTGTACATCTCTACAATATATAGGTGCATAGTTTATATGCTGCAGGCATTGAGTATATTGATTTACCTATCAGAAGGTTACTGTATACACTACAAGACAATGAACCTTACACTATTATTACACAGTACAATCACTCACAATACGGTCAGCTTTTCTATGATATAAACAAAGCTAATCACCTGTGTACTGGCCTCTGCTTATTTCATTGTAATTTATTATTCAATTGCACTCCAAATAAGCTGCAGTGTCTGCATTTTGCACATAGAAAGTAGGTGCTTAATCCCTGCCTGGAGGTGTACAAGGTATGTACTATATTTCTATTGTTTATTTTATTTTATGGGTAGTTTTGTTTATAAATATGTGAAGCTTTACATTATTTTGGTAATGAAGTTGTGTGATGTCATAGTGTGATGTCATAGCGTTCGCATGCATCCCCTTGTCTCTAAATGTACTGTATTACCTTGCAGTGTAGTAGTAGAGTACAATACATTACCTTGCAGGGCAATAGTAAATGTAATAGATTATAGCCTACATAAAGGCTATGTTTATATAACTGTATGTAATATTTAGTCATGGTATAATACTGATATTATGATATTAATATATTCTGCTACCTGAACAGGACGGAGTGGAGATATAAGTGAGAATTATGATACTATTAAACATGTTCTCAACACTTTCTATGTAGCCCTGCAACATTTCTAGCTAACTCAAGTTAATGCGCCCAACAATACCATATGCAAATACAAAGATACCTCAATTGTAAAAACATTTTGGCTGTAGAAGTTGTGCAATAGAAGAGGTTGTGCTATAGAGGATATTGTGCTATAGAAGAGGTTGTGCTATAGAGGAGATTGTGCTATAGAAGAGATTGTGCTATAGAAGAGGTTGTGCTATAGAAGAGGTTGTGCTATAGAAGAGGTTGTGCTATAGAAGAGGTTGTGCTATAGAAGAGATTGTGCTATAGAAGAGATTGTGCTATAGAAGAGGTTGTGCTATAGAAGAGATTGTGCTGTAGAAGAGGTTGTGCTATAGAAGATATTGTGCTATAGAAGAGGTTGTGCTATAGAAGAGATTGTGCTATAGAAGAGATTGTGCTATAGAAGAGGTTGTGCTATAGAAGATATTGTGCTGTAGAAGAGATTGTGCTATAGAGGAGGTTGTGCTATAGAAGAGGTTGTGTTATCCTACATTATACTCGCATCACTGGAGGTAATATTTTGACTATACAATAGTTGTACTTGTAGCACATGCTTTACCTGTACTAGTAGAAATAATATATATTTTATTTCCTACCCTACTTGCATTCATATTCTGCTATTTGCTTTATGTGAGGAAATATTTCAAATAGAAGATATCTTCGATATTATATTTTATTGATGAATAAATTCATTGACTTGTAACTTCTTTGACAATTGAATTCACATGATGTAATTGATACAATAATTGATTTGGTTGTATTTATTGTTGATGTAGACTCTGTATTGTTTATATCTCACCTAGACAATGCAAGGTTTGCTCCATGCTTTATTCCCTACTGTACGCACTTGATCAATATATTATCCAGTGTTCTTATGAGCCGCATGTAAACCTCCCTCCCCCTCTCCCCCTCTCCCTCTCTCCCTCTCTCCCACCCCCCCTCTCTCCCCCTCTCTCCCTCTCTCTCCCTCTCTCCCTCTCTCTCTCTCTCTCTCTCTCTCTCTCTCTCTCTCTCTCTCTCTCTCTCTCTCTCTCTCTCTCTCTCTCTCTCTCTCTCTCTCTCTCTCTCTCTCCCTCTCTCCCACCCCCCCTCTCTCCCCCTCTCCCCCTCTCTCTCTCTCCCTCTCTCCCCCCCTCTCTCCCTCTCTCCCTCTCTCCCACCCCCCCTCTCTCCCTCTCTCTCCCTCTCTCCCCCCCTCTCTCTCTCTCTCCCTCTCTCCCACCCCCCCTCTCTCCCTCTCTCCCTCTCTCCCTCTCTCTCCCTCTCTCCCTCTCTCCCTCTCTCCCTCTCTCCCTCTCTCCCTCTCTCCCTCTCTCCCCCTCTCTCTCTCTCTCTCTCTCTCCCTCTCTCCCACCCCCCTCTCTCCCCCTCTCTCCCTCTCTCTCCCTCTCTCCCTCTCTCTCCCTCTCTCTCCCTCTCTCCCTCTCTCCCTCTCTCCCTCTCTCCCTCTCTCCCTCTCTCCCTCTCTCTCCCTCTCTCTCCCTCTCTTCCTCTCTCTCCCTCTCTCTCCCTCTCTCCCTCTCTCCCTCTCTCTCCCTCTCTCTCCCTCTCTCCCTCTCTCCCTTTCTCCCTCTCTCCCTCTCTCCTTCTCTCCTTCTCTCTCCCTCTCTCTCTCTCTCCCTCTCTCCCTCTCTCCCTCTCTCCTTCTCTCCTTCTCCCCTATATATATATATTAACAGGTCTACTGTCTACATTTACAGGGTGATGATGGAGTTTATCTCCCACCTGTTGCAGCTAGCACTACTCTATTCTGCCACCAGATGTCTCTCTACAGTAGTATCAGCAGAAAGTAAGCTATTCTATTACACTGTTATACTCCCGCCTGCCATGTTTGTACTGATGTCAGAAGTTGTTGTCCTGTAGCTTGCTGTGGGACTCTTTATCACTGACTTCTAGCTGTGAAGTCTCGAGAGAGAGAAAGAGCTGAAGAAGTCATTGTCATCAATACTCCTCTGAGTCACTAGCATTGTTCTCTTCTCTGCTATCTCTGCTATCTCTGCTATCTCATACACAGATCTGTTGTGTAGCTGACATGTTTCTACCCTCTTTACTCGTGGGCTTTGAGTGTAACTTTGTAGTCTGAGTGCATATACAACATGTAGAGATATACGTAGAAACTATAGTGTTGCTTGTCTACTACAGGTTCTGTGTCAGAGGTTAGAGTGTATAGAACTCACCAACTCGTGTGTTCAGGTGAAACTTACAGGTAAGTACTACTTTCTATCTACACTTACCTTTCACAGCTGAGATGGTCAGATACTTACCTTTCACAGCTGAGATGGCCAGATACTTACTTTTCCCAGCTGAGATGGCCAGATACTTACCTTTCCCAGCTGAGATGGCCAGATACTTACCTTTCCCAGCTGAGATGGCCAGATACTTACTTTTCCCAGCTGAGATGGCCAGATACTTACCTTTCACAGCTGAGATGGCCAGATGCATTGTGTGATTGATATTCATATTTCTGTTATATCTAATAGTTATTTCAGCTGGTTGAATAACCTATCTAGCTTTAGTTTGACAATCAACATATACTGATATATTTACACCAGTCTGATTGTACACTCCTTGTCAGTTCAATTCCATTCACCTGTTTAATGGAGTATTACTACGTTATTATATTACTATGTTATTATATTACTACGTTATTATATTACTACGTTATTATATTACTATGTTATTATATTACTATGTTATTATATTACTATGTTATTATATTACTACGTTATTATATTACTACGTTATTATATTACTATGTTATTATATTACTATATTATATTACTATGTTATTATATTACTATGTTATTATATTACTACGTTATTATATTACTATGTTATTATATTACTATGTTATTATATTACTACGTTATTATATTACTATGTTATTATATTACTATGTTATTATATTACTACGTTATTATATTACTACGTTATTATATTACTATGTTATTATATTACTATGTTATTATATTACTATGTTATTATATTACTACGTTAATATATTACTACGTTATTATATTACTATGTTATTATATTACTATGTTATTATATTACTATGTTATTATATTACTACGTTATTATATACTATGTTATTATATTACTACGTTATTATATTACTATGTTATTATATTACTATGATATTATATTACTATGTTATTATATTACTATGTTATTATATTACTATGTTATTATATTACTACGTTATTATATTACTACGTTATTATATTACTATGTTATTATATTACTACGTTATTATATTACTATGTTATTATATTACTATGTTATTATATTACTACGTTATTATATTACTACGTTATTATATTACTATGTTATTATATTACTACGTTATTATATTACTACGTTATTATATTACTATGTTATTATATTACTATGTTATTATATTACTATGTTATTATATTACTACGTTATTATATTACTACGTTATTATATTACTATGTTATTATATTACTATGTTATTATATTACTACGTTATTATATACTATGTTATTATATTACTACGTTATTATATTACTATGTTAATATATTACTATGTTATTATATTACTACGTTATTATATACTATGTTATTATATTACTACGTTATTATATTACTATGTTAATATATTACTATGTTATTATATTACTATGTTATTATATTACTATGTTATTATATTACTACGTTAATATATTACTATGTTATTATATTACTATGTTATTATATTACTATGTTAATATATTACTATGTTATTATATTACTACGTTATTATATTACTACGTTATTATATTACTATGTTATTATATTACTATGTTAATATATTACTACGTTATTATATTACTATGTTATTATATTACTATGTTATTATATTACTATGTTATTATATTACTATATTATATTACTATGTTATTATATTACTATGTTATTATATTACTACGTTATTATATTACTATGTTATTATATTACTATGTTATTATATTACTACGTTATTATATTACTACGTTATTATATTACTATGTTATTATATTACTATGTTATTATATTACTATGTTATTATATTACTACGTTAATATATTACTACGTTATTATATTACTATGTTATTATATTACTATGTTATTATATTACTATGTTATTATATTACTACGTTATTATATACTATGTTATTATATTACTACGTTATTATATTACTATGTTATTATATTACTATGATATTATATTACTATGTTATTATATTACTATGTTATTATATTACTATGTTATTATATTACTACGTTATTATATTACTACGTTATTATATTACTATGTTATTATATTACTACGTTATTATATTACTATGTTATTATATTACTATGTTATTATATTACTACGTTATTATATTACTACGTTATTATATTACTATGTTATTATATTACTACGTTATTATATTACTACGTTATTATATTACTATGTTATTATATTACTATGTTATTATATTACTATGTTATTATATTACTACGTTATTATATTACTACGTTATTATATTACTATGTTATTATATTACTATGTTATTATATTACTACGTTATTATATACTATGTTATTATATTACTACGTTATTATATTACTATGTTAATATATTACTATGTTATTATATTACTACGTTATTATATACTATGTTATTATATTACTACGTTATTATATTACTATGTTAATATATTACTATGTTATTATATTACTATGTTATTATATTACTATGTTATTATATTACTACGTTAATATATTACTATGTTATTATATTACTATGTTATTATATTACTATGTTAATATATTACTATGTTATTATATTACTACGTTATTATATTACTACGTTATTATATTACTATGTTATTATATTACTATGTTAATATATTACTACGTTATTATATTACTATGTTATTATATTACTATGTTATTATATTACTATGTTATTATATTACTATATTATATTACTATGTTATTATATTACTATGTTATTATATTACTACGTTATTATATTACTATGTTATTATATTACTATGTTATTATATTACTATGTTATTATATTACTATGTTATTATATTACTACGTTAATATATTACTACGTTATTATATTACTATGTTATTATATTACTATGTTATTATATTACTACGTTATTATATTACTACGTTATTATATTACTATGTTATTATATTACTATGTTATTATATTACTATGTTATTATATTACTATGTTATTATATTACTATGTTATTATATTACTATGTTATTATATTACTATGTTATTATATTACTACGTTATTATATTACTACGTTATTATATACTATGTTATTATATTACTATGTTATTATATTACTATGTTATTATATTACTACGTTATTATATACTATGTTATTATATTACTACGTTATTATATTACTATGTTAATATATTACTATGTTATTATATTACTACGTTATTATATACTATGTTATTATATTACTACGTTATTATATTACTATGTTAATATATTACTATGTTAATATATTACTATGTTATTATATTACTATGTTATTATATTACTATGTTATTATATTACTACGTTATTATATTACTACGTTATTATATTACTATGTTATTATATTACTATGTTATTATATTACTATGTTATTATATTACTACGTTAATATATTACTACGTTATTATATTACTATGTTATTATATTACTATGTTATTATATTACTATGTTATTATATTACTACGTTATTATATACTATGTTATTATATTACTACGTTATTATATTACTATGTTATTATATTACTATGATATTATATTACTATGTTATTATATTACTATGTTATTATATTACTATGTTATTATATTACTACGTTATTATATTACTACGTTATTATATTACTATGTTATTATATTACTACGTTATTATATTACTATGTTATTATATTACTATGTTATTATATTACTACGTTATTATATTACTACGTTATTATATTACTATGTTATTATATTACTACGTTATTATATTACTACGTTATTATATTACTATGTTATTATATTACTATGTTATTATATTACTATGTTATTATATTACTACGTTATTATATTACTACGTTATTATATTACTATGTTATTATATTACTATGTTATTATATTACTACGTTATTATATACTATGTTATTATATTACTACGTTATTATATTACTATGTTAATATATTACTATGTTATTATATTACTACGTTATTATATACTATGTTATTATATTACTACGTTATTATATTACTATGTTAATATATTACTATGTTATTATATTACTATGTTATTATATTACTATGTTATTATATTACTACGTTAATATATTACTATGTTATTATATTACTATGTTATTATATTACTATGTTAATATATTACTATGTTATTATATTACTACGTTATTATATTACTATGTTATTATATTACTATATTATTATATTACTATGTTATTATATTACTATGTTATTATATTACTACGTTATTATATACTATGTTATTATATTACTACGTTATTATATTACTATGTTAATATATTACTATGTTATTATATTACTATGTTAATATATTACTATGTTATTATATTACTATGTTATTATATTACTATGTTATTATATTACTATGTTATTATATTACTATGTTATTATATTACTATGTTATTATATTACTATGTTATTATATACTATGTTATTATATTATGCTGTTACAGACTCACCTGTACGCAGCCTGAGTTCTCTATTCGAGTCGGGCGACTGATAAACTGGGGTGTGATGGGTGACGTCCCCAACTCTGACACGGAGCAATGCTACTATGACATGAGTGATTGCTATGTAGATGGTGTGCAAGATGAGTTTAGTGATGTAAGGAAGAATTACCTGCTATGTGTTTACCTGCTATGTGTTTACCTGCCATGTGTTTACCTGCCATGTGTTTACCTGCTATGTGTTTACCTGCTATGTGTTCACCTGCTCTGTGTTTACCTGCTATGTGTTTACCTGCTATGTACTATGAATGTGAATGGTTGGTCATGTCCTGCTTGCTTTCAGATGCTGAGTGAGCTCTGTGAAGGTCTCAACTCCTGCATATTCCGAGTTCCGTTCAGACGAGTCAAGGGATGCTCAGGCGGGCTGAGCAGCTACGCTTTCTTAGCACTCGAATGTGAAGGTGAGTGTGACTGAATCTGGTATCTGAAATTTTATATCACCTCACTCACTCACTCTAACTCACACTTACTCTGTCTAACTAACTCACTCTTACTCTCTCTAACTAACTCACTCTTACTCTCTCTAACTAACTCACTCTTATTCTCTCTAACTAACTCACTCTAACTCATTCTTACTGGCTCTTACTCTTTCCTACTCTCTCTAACTAACTCTCTCTGACTAACTCACTTTTATTTACTTGATTCTAATTATCTTATAGCCAATGGTAGCATAACAACTGGTGGGGACGATGCAGTAACCAGCCTTCCCTCAGCTGAGTTCCATGTCAGTCACAGTCTAGATCGACTTTCGGACAGCGCTCCTAGTCTACTTCCACTCTTCCAGACTGGGGGTGGATCTAGAACCCCTCCTCTTTCTGTGGCAGCAAGTGGAGCCAGTATTGAACACACACAGGTGGATGACGCAGGAGAGATGATGGCTGTAGTTGAAGAAGGTAAGCCTGGAGGTATAACTACTAACTCTACTCTATCACTAGTATAACTACTAACTCTACACTATCACTAGTATAACTGCTAACTCTACACTATCTCTAGTATAACTACTAACTCTACACTATCTCTAGTATAACTACTAACTCTACACTACCTCTAGTATAACTACTAACTCTACACTATCACTAGTATAACTACTAACTCTACACTATAACTAGTATAACTACTAACTCTACACTGTTACTAGTATAACTACTAACTCTACACTATCTCTAGTATAACTACTAACTCTACACTATCTCTAGTATAACTACTAACTCTACACTATCTCTAGTATAACTACTAACTCTACACTACCACTAGTATAACTATTAACTCTACACTGTCACTAGTATAACTACTAACTCTACACTGTCTCTAGTATAACTGCTAACTCTACACTATCTCTAGTATAACTACTAACTCTACACTACCTCTAGTATAACTGCTAACTCTACACTATCACTAGTATAACTACTAACTCTACACTATCACTAGTATAACTGACTCTACACTATCTCTAGTAAAACTACTAACTCTACACTATCTCTAGTATAACTGACTCTACACTATCTCTAGTAAAACTACTAACTCTACACTATCTCTAGTATAACTACTAACTCTACACTGTCACTAGTATAACTACTGACTCTACACTATCTCTAGTATAACTACTAACTCTACACTGTCACTAGTATAACTACTAACTCTACACTATCACTAGTATAACTGACTCTACACTATCTCTAGTATAACTACTAACTCTACACTGTCACTAGTATAACTACTAACTCTACACTGTCTCTAGTATAACTGCTAACTCTACACTATCACTAGTATAACTACTAACTCTACACTGTCTCTAGTATAACTGCTAACTCTACACTATCACTAGTATAACTACTAACTCTACACTATCTCTAGTATAACTGACTCTACACTATCTCAACAGGTAAACCCACTCAGTCACCAGCAGATGAGCTGATGTTAGCAGAAAGTATCATTTCTCCTTCACCTTCTCCACTGACCCTAATCAGTAAGTTTTCTAGTCATCATCTATTTATTATAAGATTATATTTTTATTACAATTGGATATAATAAACATACTGCATAATAAGATGTTAGAATGTTTGTGTTTAGGTGACACGATTATGTACCGTGTACAAGCCGCGTACTGTGCCGGTAGCTCCTACACCTTCGCCTGTGATGTCACAGGTCATGTGATAATGGTCGGCCGAGGGGTCATCTGGGGGTCAAGGGCAGCCAGTACTCCTTCTAATGAAACGTGTCTACCTCACGGGACAGACTGTCAGGAGCACACAACTTCCGACGATGATTTCTTGAGTGTCGGTATCACTATGTAGAGCATAGCTATATAGTATCACTATATAAAGTAGTACTGTATATAGTATCACTGTATATAGAGAGAGAGTATCACTGTAATATAGACTAGTACTGAGAACTAGTGTAATATAGGCTAGTACTGAGAACTGGTGTAATATAGACTAGTACTGAGAACTGGTGTAATATAGACTAGTACTGAGAACTGGTGTAATATAGACTAGTACTGAGAACTAGTGTAATATATATTAGTACTGAGAACTACTGTAATGTAGACTAGTACTGAGAACTACTGTAATATAGACTAGTACTGAGAACTGGTGTAATATTGCAGCTGCTGGTAGAGAGGTGTGACTACAGGAAATCCTGCCATTTTAAAGTGCCGACGTTTCGGATGAGTGAATGTAGCAGCGAAGGGAACAGTTGGGTCATCGTCCTCTTCAAGTGTGGCTGTAAGAGTTGTACTGAGTAGTACTCTGTTTACTGTACTGAGTAGTACTCTGTGTACTGTACTGAGTAGTACTCTGTGTACTGTACTGAGTAGTACTCTGTTTACTGTACTGAGTAGTACTCTGTTTACTGTACTGAGTAGTACTCTGTTTACTGTACTGAGTAGTACTCTGTTTACTGTACTGAGTAGTACTCTGTTTACTGTACTGAGTAGTACTCTGTTTACTGTACTGAGTAGTACTCTGTGTACTGTACTGAGTAGTACTCTGTTTACTGTACTGAGTAGTACTCTGTGTACTGTACTGAGTAGTACTCTGTGTACTGTACTGAGTAGTACTCTGTTTACTGTACTGAGTAGTACTCTGTGTACTGTACTGAGTAGTACTCTGTGTACTGTACTGAGTAGTACTCTGTTTACTGTACTGAGTAGTACTCTGTTTACTGTACTGAGTAGTACTCTGTGTACTGTACTGAGTAGTACTCTGTGTACTGTACTGAGTAGTACTCTGTGTACTGTACTGAGTAGTACTCTGTTTACTGTACTGAGTAGTACTCTGTGTACTGTACTGAGTAGTACTCTGTGTACTGTACTGAGTAGTACTCTGTTTACTGTATTGAGTAGTACTCTGTTTACTGTACTGAGTAGTACTCTGTTTACTGTACTGAGTACTACTCTGTGTACTGTACTGAGTAGTACTCTGTGTACTGTACTGAGTAGTACTCTGTGTACTGTACTGAGTAGTACTCTGTTTACTGAGTACTACTCTGTTTACTGTACTGAGTAGTACTCTGTGTACTGAGTAGTACTCTGTGTACTGTACTGAGTAGAACTCTGTGTACTGTACTGAGTAGTACTCTGTATACTGTACTGAGTAGTACTCTGTTTACTGTACTGAGTAGTACTCTGTGTACTGTACTGAGTAGTACTCTGTGTACTGTACTGAGTAGTACTCTGTGTACTGTACTGAGTAGTACTCTGTTTACTGTACTGAGTAGTACTCTGTATACTGTACTGAGTAGCACTCTGTGTACTGTACTGAGTAGTACTCTGTGTACTGTACTGAGTAGTACTCTGTTTACTGTACTGAGTAGTACTCTGTTTACTGTTAGTAGCACTCTGTGTACTGTACTGAGTAGTACTCTGTGTACTGTACTGAGTAGTACTCTGTGTACTGTACTGAGTAGTACTCTGTGTACTGTACTGAGTAGTACTCTGTGTACTGTACTGAGTAGTACTCTGTGTACTGTATTCATCCGTGTTCTAGTAACGGCCAACATCGTCAAAGACCCCCTTCCCATACCCCCCGGCTTCTACACCCCTCTTCTTGATGTATCCTCTACATCTACGACGTCACAAGTGTTCAGCCAATCACCTCACAGCACCACACAATCTGCTGCCACAACTGTAACCTCAGGTCAAGGTGAACCGTCATCTGTGACGTCAGCCGAGACGTCTGCAGCCACAACTTTCAGTCAGCCGCCTGACACTAGCCGAGAGGACGTGGGAGTTGTCAGCACATCGAGCGGCAGCTCAGGTATTGACAGGATTATATAGTGAGCGAGTAGTACAGGTATTGACAGGATTATATAGTGAGCGAGTAGTACAGGTATTGACAGGATTATATAGTGAGCGAGTAGTCCAGGTATTGACAGGATTATATAGTGAGCGAGTAGTATATGTACTATCTCTTGTCTGTGCTGCCAGGTTTATATGTTTAGCTGTCTGGATATGTGTTTCAGGTGAGACTACCAGACTACCTGTTGTGTCATCACACTCTGCTGACACAACTCCGGTCACACCAACCACCACGGGTTTAGCGGCAGCAACCAGTCAGACATCCGTAAGTGCTGATACGGTGTCCAGGCAGTCGTCTGGAGGCACTAGTAGCGGGCAGGGTGAGTCGACATTCACTCAGCCCACAACTCTGAAACTACAGCCGACATCTATCAGTTCCAGCACAGGCACTGCACCTTCTAGATCACAGAGCTCAGTGTCTACATCAGTTACTAGTTCTACAGTTACTAGTTCTACAGTTACATCACCTGATTCATTTACTAGTTCAACAGTCACACCACCTGATTCAGTTACTAGTTCAACAGTCACACCACCTGATTCAGTTACTGATTCTACTGTCACGTCACCTGATTCAGTTACTGATTCTACAGTCACATCACCTGATTCAGTTACTAGTTCAACTGTGACACCACCTGATTCAGTTACTGGTTCTACAGTCACATCACCTGATTCAGTCACTGATTCTACAGTCACATCACCTGACTCAGTTACTAGTTCAACAGTCACGCCAACTGATTCAGTTACTAGTTCAACAGTCACACCATCTGATTCAGTTACTGATTCTACAGTCACATCACCTGACTCAGTTACTAGTTCAACAGTCACGCCAACTGATTCAGTTACTAGTTCAACAGTCACACCATCTGATTCAGTTACTGATTCTACAGTCACATCACCTGATTCAGTCACTGATTCTACAGTCACACCACCTGATTCAGTTACTGGTTCTACAGTCACATCACCTGATTCAGTTACTGGTTCAACAGTCACACCACCTGATTCAGTTACTAGTTCAACAGTCACACCATCTGATTCAGTTACTGATTCTACAGTCACATCACCTGATTCAGTCACTGATTCTACAGTCACACCACCTGATTCAGTTACTGGTTCTACAGTCACATCACCTGATTCAGTTACTGGTTCAACAGTCACACCACCTGACTCAGTTAGTGGCTCAACAGTCACACCACCTAATTCAGTAACTGGTTCAACAGTCACACCACCTAATTCAATTAGTGGTTCAACTGTCACACCACCTGATTCAGTTACTGGTTCTACAGTCACATCACCTGACTCAGTTAGTGGTTCAACAGTCACACCACCTAATTCAGTAACTGGTTCAACTGTCACACCACCTGATTCAATTAGTGGTTCAACTGTCACATCACCTGATTCAGTTACTGGTTCAACAGTCACACCACCTGATTCAGTTACTGGTTCTACAGTCACACCACCTGATTCAGTTACTAGTTCAACAGTCACACCATCTGATTCAGTTAGTGGTTCTACAGTCACATCACCTGATTCAGTCACTGATTCTACAGTCACATCACCTGATTCAGTTACTGGTTCAACTGTCACATCACCTGATTCAGTTACTGGTTCTACAGTCACATCACCTGATTCAGTTACTGGTTCAACAGTCACACCACCTGATTCAGTTAGTGGTTCAACTGTCACATCACTTGATTCAGTTACTAGTTCAACAGTCACATCACCTGACTCAGTTACTAGTTCAACAGTCACATCACCTGACTCAGTTACTAGTTCAACAGTCACACCACTTGATTCAGTTACTGGTTCTACAGTCACATCACCTGATTCAGTTACTGGTTCTACAGTCACATCACCTGATGCAGAGACTGGTTCAACTGTCACATCACCTGGATTAGTCACGAACGAGTCATCGATTTCTTCCTCTGGCTCTGTGACCGAAACCTTTAGTCTCCCTGCAGGTTGGTGTAAACACCTTTGTAAAACAATATCTTACTAGTATTCTCACATCCTACCCAAGCTGGATTTTGAGGAGTTATGCTATTCAGTTGCCATGCACGCCTTTTATTGTCAAGAAAATATTATGTTTGTGACCTTTTATATTCTCCTTCTTGATTACATTTGCATGCTCATGATGTGTACCTTTCTCTCAACAGGAGTTCCAGTGAAAGTGAATAGTACTGTAATACCCGTGTGGGTCTGGGTTGTCATTGGCCTACTCATCACTTGTTCAGTTAGTTTGGCCCTGTCCATATTATACATAGTCTATTTGAGGTAAGTGATCCACCCCTTTTGACCATCCCTTGTATTTCTAATGCTTCTACATCCACCACTAGTGCTTTCATATCTCTATTTATTTATAAGTCAACAGTTTAGTCTTTTCTCAGAATAGTAAAGGAAGGAATTCTAGATCTACGTAGATTGAGGTTGGGTGCGTCAAAGCGGCCACCCTTTTATCAGCGCAGAATAAGGCAGGTTTCTAAATGTGGTTAGCAGGTCAACATACTAGAACGATGCAATTAGCTGCTATTTCTATTGCTTTAAATGTAGTCATCATTGCTTTTCATTTACAGAAACATTATGGCTAAAAGGTATTTAAGTGACACAATACTTTACGAAACTCTGAGCATTCCAGCAGTCACTTGTTACTTTGTGTCACCATCCACTTGTTACTAAATGTTGCCAGCCACTTGTTACTATGTGTCACCAGCCACTTGTTACTACATGTTACAGCCACTTGTTACTATCTGTCATCAGCCACTTGTTACTACATGTTACAGCCACTTGTTACTTTGTGTCACCATCCACTTGTTACTACATGTTACAGCCACTTGTTACTTTGTGTCACCATCCACTTGTTACTAAATGTTACAGCCACTTGTTACTATGTGTCACCAGCCACATGTTACTAAGTGTCAAAAGTGATGTTTGATTATAATAACCACTATAAATATTTTTGTTGTATTCACTAACTGTTTAGAGTAAATTAATGACCAACATGTTTTTAATTATGACTCACCACTTTGACCTGTAGAAAGACTAGCTGAATATTTCCTAATTAGATATCTGATAATCTATTATATAGAAAGCGGAGAGACAAGTACGACCGACCAGCAGCAGAGCAGAGATACGAATCTGAGGAGGATATAGCTGAGAACCTCAACGACCTTGACTCTGAGATGGGCGAAGAAATTGCTTCTGTTGGCACTTCTACAAGCACCAGGCATATACTCTAGCAGTTTCACACCTCCGATTCTCATGCACTTTCTCCTTTGACGATTCACTCTGTTCAGGTTTTTGTAAAAATTTTGATTTCTTTTGACAAAGATTTGTTTCTAAATAAATTTATATTTATTTGCAGCTTATTTTCTCCTCAAGTTTTTATTCCTGCTTGAATTTATATTTTTATATTTGGACTATAGAAATTCTGGGGAATACAACTTCTTTAACTTTTATATGATAAGATTTGCTTCTCACTCTCATTCCGACAACCTCTGAATATAAACAAAATGTATTTAGTGCCCTGTTTCACTCACTCTGCCAATCATTATAATAATCATATAATTTTTTTCTTATATTATCTATTTTGTTGTATGCCATATACCCGTATGCCATAATGCTGATACAAATATTTTTAATCTACCTATTTTTCTAAAGTAGAATTTAAGCTCTGCATCTATACTTATGTATTTTCACATATAGTTTTTGAAAAAATATATTATATTCAATAAAATGTAGGTCTGTTACTGTTAGTATTATGCATCAATATTTTTATATTATAATATTCACAGTCATTCTACTCTGCCATTTTTCTGCTGTTTGGTACACCAGCATATTATTATATAATATCACGTTAGATTGCATACACTACACCTGCACTATAATTACGTCTTGTGGTTCATGCCATTAGCTTTAATTCTCAGTTGTGTTGTCTCTTTTCTTGACACGAGGAGTACGGCTTTGGTATAGTTGCAATTCGTAGAATAGAATATTTAGTTCAGTAAAATACAATTGGTATTTGAGCTAAAATATTATTTATCACAAGCTATAAAGTTGATATAAACTATCTAGTATTAATTTCGTGGAAAGTGTGATGCATTTTATGCTTTTGGTTAATTTTTTTTACAGCAAATTACAAAAATTCAAAATATTGCTGCGAATTACTCAGCCAATCAAATGCGAATCTGTAGCGAAATAATTAGATTACTCACTCAAATAAGCACGCACCAAAATACAATTTTTATTTTATTTTTAATGACCTAAAAGTATACAATATTTCTTTAAAAACATTTGATAAATTGTTTTAAAAAAATTGCTTAAGTTATAAAAATATTTTTTCATGAGTAGGGTCGAGGTCACCACGCACTGTCGAGAAAAAAAGCATTTTTCTTTTCTCCATTTAAAAAGTTTTGCTCCATTCACAGTTACCATCGCTGAATGATTTGCTAGGATCGATCAAGATATGTCAGATACTGAACATGTTCACGATAATGGGATCAGTGAGGAAAAACCTCAAAGAAAAATTATTGGTAAAACATTGACTTTTAGTAAGCTTTCTTGTGTCTAAGCCTGTGTCAGTCACAGTGTCAGTGTCAGTGTGAGTGTGTCCTAGGCTCAGACTGAGACTCAGACTGTAGGACTAAGTGTAGACGACAGATTTTCGTTTTGATTTTATTTCATTTTCTAGTGCTACTGCTCAGCCTAAAATGTTTATTATCGTTATTATTATGATGATCATCATCATGCTAGTTAATAATAGAAATAAAAGTGTTACAATAACTGTTACTGTACAACTACATACCTGTCGATGTTATTTCCACGCTGGACCTCCCTAGAGGGAAGAAGGGGTGTGCCTCATATAAAAAACTAAGTTGTCAGTACTTGGACAGTAGTCTAAAAAGTGTTAACATTCTTGTGCAGATTAACTTAACAGGCTAACTAGCCTGTCTGTGTGTGATCAGTGCTGATCCTTATATCTCTTATTGTTCAACTTCAAGTGCAAGTACAACATGTGCCAATACTATTAACAGCATTAAATTCATTTTAGTTTTAATTATTACTCTATAATTTATTGTAATATAGATTATACTATACACTGTATAGTAATAGTGTATTATATACTAAATATTATTATAGTTAATATAATCATAACATTAGCATTAACTTTAGCATTAAGTGATTAACAGTAACTGTAGGACTAAGTGTAGCACCAACAGTATGATTAGGCGTAGCAAATGCAATATAAATAGTAAATACTACTAAATCAAAACACAATTGATGTAATGTTAAACTCAATGTCAATATAAATATCAGTATTAACTAAATTAAATCAAGTTTTCACTTTGTTGAAGTTCAAGTTATGTTAATGCTAACTTACATAAAAATTAAAACCATCTGGTAGCACCTATTGATGCAAAATTCATTTTTTGTTAGAGTGTAGCATGTGTTCATGTTGGAATAAATCTAGTCTAACACGCAGCACTGCCACTAGTATATAGTGTAGTATATAGGGATGTAATATTGCAATATGTAGTAATATAACATTACAATACATAGTATAATGCATGTCATATGTTTGCAGCAGAGAAAGTGCAAGGTACTGTAAAGTGGTTTAATGTAAGGAATGGTTACGGGTTTATCAACAGAGACGACACGCAAGAAGACGTCTTTGTGCATCAGGTATGAGTTTCCTGTTTCCTGTTACTCAACCTTATCTTGTGAGAGACGACGACCTTCTCTAGTAATGGTGGTGCTGGGGGTTATCATACCTGCTCATCTCGTATCTATTTAAATCATTTCTTTCCAGACAGCAATACTAAAAAATAACCCGAAGAAATATTTGCGGTCAGTTGGAGACGGGGAGAGGGTGGAGTTTGACGTGGTTGAAGGCGACAAAGGAAATGAAGCTGCGAATGTGACCGGACCAGAGGGAGAGCCCGTGCAAGGAAGTAAATATGCAGCTGAGAGAAGACGATTCCGGCGGTTCTATAGAGGCTACCAGGGTCCTCGAGGGAGGGGTTATAGTAGAGGAGGATACAGGCCCCAGGTAAGTATATACTGTACATCTGCTGTATGTACGTCTGCTGTGTGTACGTCTGCTGTGTGTACGTCTGCTGTGTGTACGTCTGCTGTGTGTACGTCTGCTGTGTGTACGTCTGCTGTGTGTACGTCTGTTGTATGTACGTCTGCTAGTAGTCACAGTACATTGACATGCCGTAGTATCGACAGTCCAGTGAGGGACAAGAAGGAGATGAGCAGGGTGAAATGAGACCTAGGAGAGGTAGGGGTGGATACAGAGGGGGTTATCGAAGATATGATGACGGTGTAGAGCACGTGACAGAAGGAGAGGGGGAAAGTGGATATGATGGGGGTAAGTGTTTCACTTCCTCAGACATTCTCTACATTCAGAAAGCTATTCTGTATACTCTATAGTCTACACTCACTGAATATATCTGTTTATTATCTCCCTCTCTCTGTAAGGTTACGTGCCCCGAGGTAGAGGAAGAGGGCGTGGCAGAGGACGCGGCTTCTTCAGAGGTTGGAGGTCGAGGGGCTACTACAGGGGTGGATACAACAACAGAGGAAGAGGGGGTTATCAAGAAAGACAGGTAAATATTCGGCATAAGGTAGCTGCAGGTAGCTGCAGGTAGCGTTAGTTGCTGGTCTATTCCCTGAATATCTGATAGGAGCTGGTAGTAAGAGTGTTTTCTGTCTACCAGATTGTCTACCACGGAGACAGTGAAGTTGCTGAAGGATATGATAACCAGCCAAGTGACGGATCCAGAGGTGGCCGGGGGTATGGCGGGAGAAGGAGATTCAGACATCGCGGCAGACGAGGGGGGTACAGAGGCCGAGGGCGACAGACGCAGGCAGCTGAAGAGGGAGACGTCTACCACAGCACAGACAACCAGGAGGCACCCAACGAGGCTCACCTGGGGGACGAGTCTGCCCCCTAGAGACTCTGTAGTGAACATGCCACCTGCAGAGGCAAAACTGACCAGTGGGTCTATCAGCCCCTCACATAGTTTCATCTCCTGGTTGGACATTAGAAAGAAGCCAAACCTGTGTTAACTGTTTGATTGTTAGAAGAGTTTTTGTACATAATAGTTAAGTGAGTGTGTACATTGTTTCCTTCCCTGTTAGACATGTACAGCCTATTGAATATAAAGACTTTAATTCAAACCATGTTCTCTTTCTGGTATTACACATAGAAATCACCTTTACTCCATGCTTCCCCCAGTGTGTGTCCCCTTCTCATCTCTCCGCACACCCCTCATCTCTCAGCACACCCCCTCATCTCTCAGCACACCCCCTCATCTCTCCGCACACCTCTCATCTCTCAGCACACCCCCTCATTGCCATACACTTGTTGATTGCTGAGCAGTTGGGTGAGAGAACCCCATAACTACAGGAAGCTTTGTAATGATTGTCACCAGATGAAATTAGAAAATTGCAAATATAGAAATCTTAAAAAAAATGGCAACAGGTTTGTGAATACATAGAGGTCGGCCTAGATGGTGCCAATTAAATGCTGCAAGAATGTGCTTATGGTAACAAGTCTTGCAATATCATTGTATTGTTAATTAAAAGCATACAAAAATAAACATAGCTACCCTGTAAAATATTGGTTAAAATATAGTTGAATAGATTTAGAACTTTGCATTGCTAGTAAATTGTTCTAATATAAACTTGTAAATAATAATAAAATAAAGCTACATCAATAAAAATGGAGAGTGAGAGAACAGCTGGAGACGCACAGTGAAGATACAGGAAGGTCAGAGTTGACAGGACAACACCAATGTGGGATATGTTCAGCCAATCAGTTGCATTTCTCCACTGGCTTCAGAATATCTTGGTTGATAGCAGTTTGCCCAAGTAGTTTGTCAGCAGGGGTGAGGGGAATGTCGTCAGCAGAGAGGGGGTTTAGTCTACGCTCCACCCATGGCTCCATTGAAAATGGAGAACTCCAGGCAAACCTAAGATACACACCGTCTGTATATTACTACACCAATATGAAGTACACACAGATATACATGTGTGAATACATTGAGCAAAGCTTACCTGGGGTTATACAGAAGCATGTAAGTGCTGGTGTAGACCAGTGCTATTCCCAGCACAACCTCAACTGTTGTGAGATGAGACGCCAGCAGGTAGGCATTGACAAGGTGTACCATCAGGTCAAACAGAGTGCCGACAACTTCAAAGAAACCAACACTGTGTGGTACCTCCTTTGGTAACCTTTGCCACTCCAAGCTGCTCCAACTAACCACCTGCGTGAGGGAAGCAGAGAGAGTATAATACAGAGTAGAGAGAGTATAATACAGAGTAGAGAGAGTATAATACAGAGTAGAGAGAGTATAATACAGAGTAGAGAGAGTATAATACAGAGTAGAGAGAGTATAATACAGAGTAGAGAGAGTATAATACAGAGTAGAGAGAGTATAATACAGAGTAGAGAGAGTACAATACAGAGTAGAGAGAGTACAATACAGAGTAGAGAGAGTACAATACAGAGTAGAGAGAGTATAATACAGAGTAGAGAGAGTATAATACAGAGTAGAGAGAGTATAATACAGAGTAGAGAGAGTATAATACAGAGTAGAGAGAGTATAATACAGAGTAGAGAGAGTATAATACAGAGTAGAGAGAGTATAATACAGAGTAGAGAGAGTATAATACAGAGTAGAGAGAGTATAATACAGAGTAGAGAGAGTATAATACAGAGTAGAGAGAGTATAATACAGAGTAGAGAGAGTATAATACAGAGTAGAGAGAGTATAATACAGAGTAGAGAGAGTATAATACAGAGTAGAGAGAGTATAATACAGAGTAGAGAGAGTATAATACAGAGTAGAGAGAGTATAATACAGAGTAGAGAGAGTATAATACAGAGTAGAGAGAGTATAATACAGAGTAGAGAGAGTACAATACAGAGTAGAGAGAGTATAATACAGAGTAGAGAGAGTATAATACAGAGTAGAGAGAGTATAATACAGAGTAGAGAGAGTATAATACAGAGTAGAGAGAGTATAATACAGAGTAGAGAGAGTATAATACAGAGTAGAGAGAGTATAATACAGAGTAGAGAGAGTATAATACAGAGTAGAGAGAGTATAATACAGAGTAGAGAGAGTATAATACAGAGTAGAGAGAGTATAATACAGAGTAGAGAGAGTATAATACAGAGTAGAGAGAGTATATTACATGGTGGTGATGAAGAAGTCTCACCTTTTTAGCAAGATCCGACTTTTCCCAGGTTATAAAATAGTAGAGATGCTGTATGATTTGAAAAGTAGCCACTATTTTCATTTGTCCAATGAGAATGAAGTTGACGATGAACACCGATGTTGTGTCAAGAATAAAATAGTAGCGAGTGCGAGCCAAATCCTTTCTTGGCAACATGCGAACTCGAAAGAGGATCAGGGCGTGGGCAATAAAATGGTAACACTCGAGGAAAAAGAACAAATTCAGAGCAAAGTTCCAAACTTGGTCCATAATATTTTCTATAACAAAGAGTGAATGTATTTAGATTTACTGTATACTATAAATACAACATGTATTCGTACACTTAGAGACTCCTGCTAGTTTGAATAGTATTTATGCAGCTATAAAACTGGGCACATGCTTCACACAGCCTACAACCTGCCTGTCTTTACTATTAAAAGATGAGCAAAACATGGTGCAAAGATCTTACTAGTTAGTATGAATAATCTTAGGAATCAGAACAGCTGTGAATCCCTCTGAGTGTAATGGAAGGCAGCTTTCCAGTTAACAGACTACCAGTTACTACCAGCTACCACTATGTACTACCAGTTACTAATATGTGCTACTAGCTACTACTACGTACTACCAGTTACTACTACGTACTACCAGTTACTACTACGCACTACTAGCTACCACTACAGACTACCAGTTACCACTACAGACTACCAGTTACTACTACGTACTACCAGTTACTACTACGTACTACTAGCTACCACTACAGACTACCAGTTACTACTAAGTACTACTAGCTACTACAAAGTACTACCAGCTGCTACTAAGGAATCTCCTTATGACCAGCGACTATAAATTACAAATTCGAAAAGGCTACCCCTTATAAGTATTCAATTTTATAGTCAATCACAATAACAACTATTATCATTATATTTATAAAGTAAGAGTGTGTGTATTAAATTCAACATCAATATGAGTATTAATACCATCAATATAAATATTATAAGTATTACTAACCCAATGTTAAATATGATTAGCAATTAGCATCATGATTAATTTAAAACTAGATATAATTACAATGATAACAAAAAATGTATCAATTATATTCATATTATTAATATTATTTTATTTAGTTGTAAATTTAATAATTATTACATATTTCTATTCATTGTTAAATTTATAAAACCACAATTTAGCATATCTATAAATTAGTATAATTAAATATGATAATCATAATGACTAATCATAATGATGGGGTTTTTTATATTGATCATTGGAAATGGATGTCCGTATTCCATATTTTGAATATGTAGACAAGACATAGACTGTTGCAGTGTTTTGAAAAAAAAGAAAGAAAAAAAAGGGAAGAGAAAGAAAAGAAAAAGAAAATCCATGTTGTATATAAAAAAAAATATATATATATATATTAAATTGAAGCGCTCCTGTGCAATATGCCTCTGCTAAGAGGAATATTGCACAGGAATAATTAATCTGATCTGATGCAGTTCTAATAATAACACGAATAGTAATAGTAATACCTAATACTTGTGTCCTATGGCTATACTAATACTAATAGTAAATAGAATTGATATTTATATTGCAATCTTAATCCTAAATATAATACTAAAATGACACTTATAGTTATACTGATAGTAATACTAACAGTAACACTAAGTTAGTGATCAAGTTCAACAGTAATACAAATACTGAAATAGTAACATTATTATTAGTATTAGTATTACTACTTATAGTAATAGTAACACTAATACTAATACTAATAACAAATGTAATACTAATAGTAATACTAATAATTATACTCATACTGTAAGTGTAAGTCAAGTGTAATACTAATACTATAGTAATACTATAGTAATAGTATTACTATTACTATTAGTATTACCAATACTAATACTAATAGTAATAGTAAATGTAATACTAATACTAATAGTAACAGTAATAACTTAAATTTCGTCTTATATTTTAAGTTTATATAACAGAATTTAGTTACAATAATACTTATACTATTAATAGCTAATTATCCATTAGGCTACTTCTACTTGAAGATAATAATTACTTTATTTAATAATAAAAGTGAAAAAATGATTATTTAAATTTTATCATCATTATGAGACTGACTACTGAGAGTGAGTATCACTCTAGAAATAAATCACTACTACTAGTACTACTACTAGTACTAGTAAAAGTAGAACTAGATCAGTAGTGAGTAGAACTAGATGGCAGTACGAGTCTATCTCCATCAGTCTCAACACGTTGCAAACAAGGACATATTTATTTTAAACCTGAATGCTAGCATTAAAAGATGGACAACAAGAGGATTTTCCAAATTATTATTTCTACATTCTATAATAGCAGAACAAATAAATATAATAATAAATTTAATGCAACTAGTTACAAAATGGTGATGAAGTATGTCGATTGTTCTACACAGAGATGTAGTTGACGTACTGCTAACAGATTCCTAATCAGACAAAATAATTACGGGAAACTTTATGCTCACCCGATTTTGAAATAACAATGACTTTACTACTTTTTTGAGAGCTTGCAGGATTTTGGGTTATGATAGCGCTATTCATTGTTGATACTTTTGTTAAATAGAAGAGGTAGGCAACTCTCAACTAACACATCAATGTTTTGACAATAATCAATTATAGGAATACAGACGTCTTACACCAATAAATGTTGACCGTATTAATGCTTTCCGCTACCCAAACAGGACAGGGAGAAGTTAGGTGAGGATATTATTGTCCTTTTACACACCAACACACATATGTATCACGATGCAGAAGTGTGATGATGAAGTTAAGGTAACACTACTATGGTGCGAATTCACAGAATTGGTAAAGCACTGGTTACACCTCAAGTTAACAAAAAGGAAGAAGATTTGGCTGATTTAACATGATTATATATCAAATATATTTGTAGAGAAACAGAATCAATCAAAATAAGATAATTGACAGTGGACAATTAATGGCTACATTACAATATGATTTAAAAATAGCAGAGTGAAACTGAAAACTCTTGTGAGAGAGATCTGATTGTGATGTTCAGGGCTTGGTCTCACTTATTCCGAAAAGCTTTCTTTCTTTCCAGCTGGAACTGCCTCGCTTTAGCTGCAAACATAAGTATTTAAAAAGAAGTGCTGCACAGAGACTATAAAATCAAGGAGAACAGACTATGTTATGAGATGTGATCCTCACCTGAACATCTCTGAATGTTAGGGTTAGCACCTTGACTTTTCATGTTTTGGAAAACAAGAGCAGAGCTAAAGGCTTTAGACTTGATATCCTCTACTTCTTTCACAGATATTTTACTACAAGAGTACACAGTCTAGTAGTAGTAGTAGTACCAGTAGTAGTAGCAGTACTAGTAGTAGTAGTAGTACCAGTAGTAGTAGTAGTACCAGTAGTAGTAGTAGTAGTAGTAGTAGTAGTAGTAGTAGTAGTAGTAGTAGTAGTAGTAGTAGTAGTAGCAGTAGTAGTAGTAGTAGTAGTAGTAGTAGTAGTAGTAGTAGTAGTACCAGTAGTAGTAGCAGTACTAGTAGTAGTAGTAGTACCAGTACTAGCAGTAGTACCAGTAGTAGTAGTAGTAGTAGTAGTAGTAGCAGTAGTAGTAGTAGTAGCATCAGGGGCAGCAGTAGCAGTAGCAGTATTATCACTGTGTAGTAGTAGTAGTAATAAAGAAGGACTTACCTGGTAATTGTTGAGTTTATTCCACTACAAAATAAAATTCGTAATTTATCTTCATGCATATTTTGTCAACTTTTCAAACACAACTCAGACACATGTTAACAATAATCACAGAGGCTTTGGTGAATATGTCGTATATGAAGTAAATTTTAGTATTTAGCATCAAGTGACTAGTATTGAGTAACTAGTATGAGTAAACAGTGAGTGGTGGCCAACACATGAGCTCTAACTCACCTATCAATGTCATCTTGTTCAGACTCCTCATCAGAACCAAACTGAGTGTGTGTGGCTTGTGAAGAAATCAGTGGAGTAGGTGGAGTTGTCCCCTCATCATCTGACAGCCCATCCAACACTTCAGCTGGCAATTCCTGCTCAGCTAGTCTGGCCTTTTTCGCTTTCTGTTCAAAACGAGCAAACGTTTCCATCACACATTCCTCAATAAACGGATTAAAAGTTAAAAACTTAAATCCCTTTACCTTTTGTTCCTTAAACAAATCCTCTTTCTTTTTATTACGGAGCTTCCTGTTGTGTCTGTGACTCTTCTCCGACTTCAACTGTAGTTGTGTCAACTCTCTGTTCGCATCCTTAGATTGTTGGAAAGGAACGTCATCAGGGGCGTCGTCTGACAGGTTATCATCGCTGTCGTACATGGCAAGATTCTGTACCTACGCAGTAGTTATAACGCACTAAATATAACACAAGGTTTAACTGTCCCCATATTACAAATACAATTATTATTTATAATTATATGAAATCGCATACTAACATGAATAGAAATACTCAAGCTAATACTTGAAGTTAATGTTATACTTATATAAACTCTAAGAGTAAGAGTAAGCCAATATTAGTTTAAGTTCAACTCAAAGTTAAACTTGAAGTTAATCACTTAATGTTATATTTTATATCATTATCATTGTGATTATGCTTATAGTTAATGCTCTATTTATTAACTAACTTAGGCAGTTGTGGTTTAACTTTAAGTTTTAGTTAAACTTGAAGTTGAACTTGATGTTATACTTATACTTATTCTTAAAAGTTATAGTATTACTATTTGACTTTGTGTAACTTTAGCTATACTTGATCATATAGTCACACTCATACTTATAATCTCATCTCATCTCATCTCATCTAATTAATCTCACTCGGAGCGCTTTGGCTCCTTTATCGAGATGCAGTGGTGTATGAACAATTGTTTATATTATCAGTAGTAAGGAAGAAAACTATTTTGTCTACGAGATAAGAATATAGTTAATTATGCTTCGATTCAAAGCTCAATAGCTAGCTACTGCCAGGAGAGAAAGAAAAAAAAAAAAGAAAAAAAAAAAAAAAAAAGTAAATAAATAAATAGATATACACCGCACAGCTTCAGATGATATAAAGCAGAGTCGGTGTTAAGTGCTTATAATCAGTTAGGCAAAGCAGCTAGAATCATTAGAAAAGTTTATGGATGCGATGTTTATATGAATGTTTGGCAGTTTTGGTATTGATATTGCCCTTAATAGCACCATGTCTGGTATTGTGAGACTCTGCAAAATGAAGGGAGAACCGGTCTTGGTCTATGGCGGCACTACCAGAAAGCATACGAAAGTACATTTTTTGGTCTGCATTGTCACGTCTTTGTGCAAGGCTATCCCAATTAGAATTTGTCATGAGCTCAGTTATATGATTTCGTTTTCTCTTACAGAATGTCCACCTGAAGGCTTTTCTATTTATACCTTCTATGATGTTGATGTTTTTCAATTTAAATGGAGACCAGGTGTGGGTCGCAAATTCTAGTATAGGGCGACAGACTGTTTTATAAGCTATGGCTCTGGTTTTACTTTTAGCCTTTTTTAGACAGCGCATCAGCATGTGTAATAATTTATTAGCTTTTGAGCAAATGTTTATTATATGTTGATCGAATGACAGTTTATTATCAATCGTGACACCAAGGTATAATACTTTGTCAACACATTGTAAGGGGTCATTATTCATGCTGTATTGAGACACTAGAGGATTTACAGTGGAGCGTTGAATTGTCATATGCTCACATTTATTTATATTGAACTTCATCTGAGAACTGTCTGCCCAAGTTATAAGATGGTCTAAGTCATTCTGAAATAAACTAGAATCAGCAGGTGTTGTGATTGGTTTGTACAACAAGGAATCATCTGCATATAGTTTAAGCTTGCTGTTGGCTACCGCAGAGTGCATGTCATTTATGTACACATTAAATAACAATGGTCCTAATACACTGCCTTGGGGCACTCCTGAGGTCACATGTCTAGTGGCCGATTTGACGTTGTTGACACAGACTGAAAGAAGACGGTTCTGAAGCCATGAAAAAATCCATTTGACAGTTTTATCAGCTATTCCGATATTTAGCAGTTTAACCTGTAGTTTATGGTGCGACACAACGTCAAAGGCCTTTGAAAAATCCAAGACAGCGAGATCAACCGGTATCATTTCGTCAAAAAAATCTATAAATTCACTCACTGTATTCAACAACTGAGTATCGCAGCCATGATTTGTCCTGAAACCATGTTGGTGTGGGTAAAACAGGTCATTTGATTAGAGGAAACAGTTGATATTATGTGATACGATATGCTCGAAGATTTTGGATATGATAGAAGTGAGTGATATTGGCCTGTAATTCAGCGGGTCTGTACGACTTCCTTTCTTGAAGATCGGTACAATGTTTGCTGTTTTCCAGTCTTGTGGTGTCTGAGATGTATCGTAAAAGTACTGAAAAACTTTTGTCAGGGGCTCATATATATAATGTGCAAGATATTTTAGAAGTGCAGGAGAAAGCTCATCTGGGCCAGCACCTTTTCGTGGATCGAGTTTGGTGAGCTGTGTTAGGACTCCCCGAGGATCAAATTGTATAGGAGATGATATAGTTTGAGGTGGAATGCAGGGAGGGATATTACCATCATCAATAGAAAACACAGAAGCAAAGGAGTCCGCAAAAGATTCAGCTATAGCAGTATTGTTGTTAGGGGGGATGTTGTCTAGTTGGCGTACAGTATTTGAGCTGCCCTTTTTACTTGCTATGAACCGATAAAGAGGTTTTGAATCACCCTGCTCTAATGTATTGCATATGTGTTTGTTTATATAATTATTATAGTCCCTGTTACACAATTTCTTGCAGTACCGGGACTGGGTGGCATGTTTTAAAATGTTGTGCGGGGTGCGATCGTTAAGGCAAGCTAGATGGAGGTGTTTTCTTTTTCTGATCTCACTTTTAGTTTCTTGGGATATCCAGAGTTTTGATTTTTTCTTTCTAAATTTGTATGGGATATTGGAATGGGCTACCTGAAGTATTCCAGATTTGAGATTATGCCATAACTGTTCAGCGCTACATTTCTTAGAGATATCTGAGGTGATTTTACAATGTAGGGAGTAACAGTCCACGGTGATGTTCGTTATGTCTGCCTTTTCAAACTGCCAATATGGTTTTGGTTTGGTTAGGGATGCTGTCCTTTTAATAACATTATCCGCCAACACATTGAAATTGATAATAAAATGGTCAGAGCAGGATGACTCAACTCGGGGGTTAGTGGTAGTTACATTTGTAACAACTAGATCAAGCGTATTACCTTTGTCGTGAGTAGGTTTATTGATAGCCTGAGAAAGATTATTCGAAATTATAAAATCTACGAACAATTGATGCAAGTTAGTTTCTCTAGTTGTTTTAAGTACAGGCCTGCTACTATCATTCCAGTCAATGTCAGGTAGGTTAAAATCCCCAACCATAACAATGTTCGGATTGGTTTGATCATAATACCAATTTACTATATCTTCTACTTGTTTTATACAGGGTCTACGGTAATAGCATGCAATAGTGAAAGAGTATCCACAGATTGATAAGTCAAGGGCAATGATTTCCCCAGGGTGTGAGACATTGATTCTACTAACAACAAAGGGACATTTATTGGATAGGCCTATAAGGACTCCACCTCCACGTCCTAGTCCGTCAGTTCGATCACGCCGGTACAGGGTGTAGTCTCTGGATAACTCATTATCGGAAACTGATGAATCTAGTTTTGTTTCACATAAGCAAAAGATATCTGGCGATTGCTGATCTAGTAGCATGGAAAGTTCATGTATTTTACCCCTGATACCATTACAATTCCAAGATATTACTTTTAACTCTTTTTGTTCTGCCATGATAGTTGAGTTGGACAGGTTAGTTAGCATTAGAGTGGTAATGTCCAGCTGTGTTTTTATCAGTTATGGTGTTAGTCTCGCTGGGGTCCCGGAGAGATTCTGAAGCAATAGTATCAGAGTCATGGGCAAACTTGGACCAGCGGTCTGACCTGGATGTTTTAGACTTGGAGTAAATAGAGCCATTTCTTACTTGAAACATTTTGTCTGAGTGAGTTGCTTTTAATTCGTCTCTCAGTTTTCTAAGTTTATAGTCACGGTCACGCTCTTCAGGAGATAGGTCTGGTGTACAAAATGTAGATGCTTTATTTTCCCAGGTGTTGTATCTATACATAAAATCATTTTTATTCATCTCAGAATTAAAGGTGGCTTTAACTGGTCTTATTTTATCAGAGTTGGGGAGGTTCATGTTACGTCTACCTAGTCTAGAGAATTTTAACAGAGACTCATGATTGAAACTTAGAATATCACATATTTCCATAATCTCTTCCATGGTATTGTTATTCTCTTTTAAGCCATGTATGATAACACTATGGGCACGTTCTTCCTTCTCTTTTCGTTTCAGTTGGGATTGGGCATTGGTTTCCAATCTTTCGACAGTTTGTTTGATTTTAGTAAACCAGGGTTCTGTGTTATCGGGCTTGATTGTCTCAGATTTGGTCAGTTTGATATTCTCACAGACCAGGTTTTGGACAGAATCCATTTTAGTTTCCATTTGAGCAAGAGATTTTTTAATTTCATCACCGCTGATGTAATCACTGAGCGTGGGCTCACATGTCTGGCAATACCATTTCAAGCCAGATCTAGAAAACAGTTTGGTGATATCTATAGATCGATTTAGGTCCTTCCAGTCTGGTAGACAGTTGGTATGTGTCGATCTCGAACAGAGACAGCACTCAAGACTGGGTTTATTATATGTTGACATTGTGCATAATGTGCATGCATTAGAGCTCCCCGAGGTTGAACTAGTACGAGAACTCTGACCACCAGACTCCTTACCAGCCATTGCAGGTGTTTACAGACCAAGAATAGATGTCAGATCAGGTACCCCTAGAAGAGGGAAAGAATTTCAGAGCGAAGCAACAGAACTGCCTGCTCCGAGAAGAAAACAAAGGAGAAAAAGCAGAGGCAAAAGAAATGCACGGGCAAGAACAACCAGCAAAGGACAAATTTATTTGCTTTATGAAAATTATTTGCTTTATGAAATGTAAAGTAGTTTGCTCCTAGAAAAGAGCCCAACAGAAAAAAAAAGAGAAAATATTTGTAAGGGCAAGCAACTTCAACCAAAGCAGAAGCAATCAAGACAAAAGAAGAACGAAACCGAATTGCAAATATCCTGAAAGAATGCAGATCCAAAATCCAAAATCACTGAAAATAAAAATAATTTACTCTGAAGCAGTCACTGAAAAAAAAAAAATAAATAAATAAAAAATAAATAAATAGTATACTCTAAAGTAGTCACTGTCTAGTGACTCAGAAAAATTGGTCTCAAATCAACTGACAACTGCGACAACTGAACTCAGTGACAACTGAACTCAAATCAACTCAAATCCAAAATCACTGAAAAAATAACAAAAAAAAATAAATAAATAAATAAATAATTTACTCTAAAGTAGTCACTGAGAAAAATAAAAAAAAAAAATAAATAATTTACTCTAAAGAGTGACTCAGAAAAATTGGTCTCAAATCAACTGACAACTGAAATCAGCAACAACTGAACTGACCAGGTAGTGCCTAAATCGGCCAGACCACCTTTTCTTTAGGCTCACAGATGTATAGTTAGTGAGCTATCGTTAGTATGCAAAGAAATTTATGTTTAGGTTAGGTAATAAAGATGTTTAAAAAAGTTTTTTTTGTAAAATAATTTCAATTTGCCAATTGCGCTCGAAAACACGTCCGTCTCGCACGATCTCTTAACCATAATGACTGTCAGTAGCTATACTTAAACTTAGCTATGCTATAGTTATGGTGACTGTGAGTACTAGTAATACTACTAGTACTACTAGCACTAGTACTAGTAGTAGTAGTAGTAGTAGTAGTAGTAGCAGTAGTAGTAGTTATACTTATACTTATAGTATACTAATAATAATTATTATTATTATAAACTATTATTATTACTACTGGTATTACAAATACTAATAGTAATAGTAATACTAATACATATTCATATTGAATTTGATATTGACTTTGACTGAAACTTCGAGTATGATATTCATATTGATAATGAAGTTATACTAATACTTATACTTATTCCATCTAATCCTATCAACATTTGAAAATTATTATTATAATACTAATGTTAATTTCATTTTTATTTAATCTGTATTGATATTTTTTAGAACTATTTGCTATTAATATTTAATAACACTGATATATAACGTACAAAAAAAGATCAGAAAAATTAACGGGCATGGAAAATTAAAAGTGAGTTGTCCTTGACATAGCATAAAACCTTTTTGCTTCTTATTGACATCATTGCTAAGAAATTGGGAGTGGTTAAATTTATTATATTATTGGTTCTAGGGTTGTAGTTTCTGACGTTCTAGTGAGAGGACAACTCGACAGGTTGATCAAATTATAGCCTAAGTTTCCCAGGCATAAGGAGTTTGTGAAGTTTGCAAGATCCGTAGCCCTAGAATCTAGATGTTCAAACATACCGGAAGCATCGTGTAGCTGACTCACTAAGAAATGACAACTTATTTTCACTAGTTAGTTCCATAAAAGAAAAAAAATTCTCAATTGTGGGCCTGTGTAATAATTTCAAATACACTTTTAGAGTGTATTTGTTTATTTCAAAATTATTCGAGTGCACTGCAAATAGCTTTCAAATTGCGTCAATATCAACGCCATGTGTAAGTTATACTTATAGTTATAGTTATTGTTAAACTAAAACTTCAAAGTGAAAGTTCAAGTTGCATTAAATTTAATAACAATAAGTAGAAGTATTGCTATTGCTATTAGTATTAGTATCAGTATTACATTTTGATGCACTATTATTATTAATATTAGTATTACTAATAGTAATAAAACTTTCAGGTTTACTTTTACTTTTAGTATTACAGTTTAATTTACTCTAAAACTATAATTATATATATTTCTATAGTTTTACCTTTATATGAAATTTTCTAAATGCTTGGTACATTCTAAGTAATACTAACATCAAGCCATCTTGTTTTTGTTCTATATATCAAGTTGCTCAGCTTTGTTTACAAAAACTGAAACATTGTCAAATATTTTTTCACAGAAAGAACCTGATGTTCTTATTCAGTGTTTAAGTTGCTAACTAACATTGCTCTCTAGTATCTTAAAATTAGTGTTTAATAACAAGTTTCGTGTGAAAGTTTTCAAAACCAATTTAATTTTATTTTTGTCCAAGTGCCCCAACATTGTTGTCATCTTTGTTCAAATCTTTAAGCAATTGTAATTCTTGTGTTCTAAAGCTTTCCGAGAAGGTATGAGTTTGGAGGGGAAGATTGTAATCAAAGTTCAGTTGGGAAATGACATTCGCAAAATGCTAATCCACAACGACGACATCACATATGACGAGTTGGTGCTGATGATGCAGAGAGTGTACAAAGGGGTGATCAAACAAGATGATGAAATCATTGTCAAGTACAAAGATGAAGGTGAGGCAACTCTCAACTCTCTTTGTCAACTCCCTGCTTATGTGATGCATATGAGTAATTGGTGAGTGGTTTGTATATGAGTGACTGAATTGTTGCAGATGGTGACCTGATTACCATGTTTGACAGCGCAGACGTGTCCTTCGCCCTGCAGATGTGTAGGAGACAACTCAAGTTGGTTCTCTACTGTAAGTCTACAGTCTGTATTCATACTGTAAGTCTACAGTCTGTATTCTCTACTGTAAGTCTACAGTCTGTATTCATACTGTAAGTCTACAGTCTGTATTCATACTGTAAGTCTACAGTCTGTATTCATACTGTAAGTCTACAGTCTGTATTCATACTGTAAGTCTACAGTCTGTATTCATACTGTAAGTCTACAGTCTGTATTCATACTGTAAGTCTACAGTCTGTATTCATACTGTAAGTCTACAGTCTGTATTCATACTGTAAGTTTACAGTCTGTATTCATACTGTAAGTCTACAGTCTGTATTCATACTGTGTTAATATTATATACTCATATCATATACCGTACTGTATACTCTTGTCTTCATGTACCGTGCTGTATACTCTTGTCTTCATGTACCGTACTGTATACTCTTGTCTTCATATATTGAGCAGTAAATGGTCTGGAGAGAAACTTTGATGACTCCGAGATCGCCACCATCAGAACCGGTTTGTGCGCCGTCAGAGACATGGCCAACAGACTTCTCGACCAGATCAACGCTAAGACTCGGTATCTTGAAGACGAGGATGCAGCAGAGAGTGCGGGTAAGTGCAGACGTATATCTACTGAGTATATAGCAGACGTATAACTACTGAGTATATAGCAGACGTATAACTACTGAGTATACAGCAGACGTGTAACTACTGAGTATATAGCAGACGTATAGCTACTGAGTATATAGCAGACGTATATCTACTGAGTATATAGCAGACGTATATCTACTGAGTATATAGCAGACGTATAACTACTGAGTATATAGCAGACGTATAACTACTGAGTATATAGCAGACGTATAACTACTGAATATATAGCAGACGTATAACTACTGAGTATATAGCAGACGTATAGCTACTGAGTATATAGCAGACATATATCTACTGAGTATATAGCAGACGTATAACTACTGAGTATGTAGCAGACGTGTAACTGCTGAGTATATAGCAGACGTATATCTACTGAGTATATAGCAGACGTATAACTACTGAGTATATAGCAGACGTATAACTACTGAGTATATAGCAGACGTATAACTACTGAGTATATAGCAGACGTATAACTACTGAGTATATAGCAGACGTATAACTACTGAGTATATAGCAGACGTATAACTACTGAGTATATAGCAGACGTATAACTACTGAGTATATAGCAGACGTATAACTACTGAGTATATAGCAGACGTATATCTACTGAGTATATAGCAGACGTATATCTACTGAGTATATAGCAGACGTATAACTACTGAGTATGTAGCAGACGTGTAACTACTGAGTATATAGCAGACGTATATCTACTGAGTATATAGCAGACGTATAACTACTGAGTATATAGCAGACGTATATCTACTGAGTATATAGCAGACGTATAACTACTGAGTATATAGCAGACGTATAACTACTGAGTATACAGCAGACGTATAACTACTGAGTATATAGCAGACATATAACTACTGAGTATATAGCAGACGTATAACTACTGAGTATATAGCAGACGTATAACTACTGAGTATATAGCAGACGTATAACTACTGAGTATATAGCAGATGTATAACTACTGAGTATATAGCAGACGTATAACTACTGAGTATATAGCAGACGTATAACTACTGAGTATATAGCAGACGTATATCTACTGAGTATATAGCAGACGTATAGCTACTGAGTATATAGCAGACGTATATCTACTGAGCATACAGCTGATTTCGTATTTAAATTTGTTGCAGACGCATCGGTGATTGAGGATTTGTCACCAGAAGCGAATAAGCCTGTTTTAGATAGTAAAGAATTCGACCCTCTTCAAAGTGGGGGGCATATAAAGCTTCAAACACAGGCTGACAGGTGAATGAAGGCTGATACATCTATAAATGATTGATCCTATGAAGTTGCTAAGAAAATGTATTCCTTAAATTGTTGAGTAGTTTATCTACGTACACCTATCCATATGAATATATCTCAGTAGATTGATATATACCTGTGTGTTGATATACTTTATACTCTGTTCAGTTCTACCGGCCAAGCAGACCAGCCTCTCTACACCCCCGTCACAAGTCAGCTGACAGGAAGTCAGCTGACAGGAAATCAATACAACAATAGTCAATATGGCGACCAGGCTGCTAAATCCTTTGACCGGATGACCATGTCAGAACATCAAAGTTAGTCATACTCTGTCACACTACAATGTCACACTACAATGTCACACTGTGTCACTACATGTGGCACTACATGTGTCACTACATAATTTCTGTTACAGATCCTAGCACAGCTGCCTCCCTTCAGTCATCTTTTGGCTCTACGGCATACGACAGCCACTCAGTAGCACCTGCATCTGCAAGTCAATTACCAAATTCATTCTCTAGTCAGGCACCTGCCTCTTTCGTGTCGTCTGCTTCTGCCATGCCGTCCAGTTACTATGGTAACGTGTCTGTTGCTACTTCATCTCAGTACAGTAAGTTTGGATTCTACTAAAACTATCCCAACTGCAATTTGTTGTTAGTTAGACTCTTGTAGTCTGACACCTGTATTCTGACACTAGTATTCTGACACCTGTATTCTGACACTGGTATTCTGACATCTGTATTCTGACACTAGTATTCCGACACCTGTATTCTGACACTTGTATTCTGACACTTTTATTGTGGCATCTGCATTTTGACACCTGTATTCTGACATCTGTATTCTGACACTGGTATTCTGACACTTGTATTCTGACACTAGTATTCTGACACCTGCCACAGGTACTCCGCAGGCTGGTATCACACAAGCAACAACTTCACAACAACCATCCCAGCAGTTCAACTACAGTCAGTGGCAGCCTTCATCGGCAGCCCAGCCAGGAACTAACCCACAAATGGTGGGGCAGCCTTCATCGGCAGCTCAGCCAGGGATTGGTCAACAGATGGGCGGGCAGCCTTCATCGGCAGCTCAGCCAGGGATTGGTCAACAGATGGGCGGGCAGCCTTCATCGGCAGCTCAGCCAGGGATTGGTCAACAGATGGGCGGGCAGCAGTATTACGGAGGTTACGGTGTGGCGGGACAGCAAATGCCAACAGCACAGAATCAGCAGGTGAGTTTTAGCTATACTTTACTATACTTTACCATACTTGCAGTTCCCAGCTATACTATATACTGTGTATACTATACTATACTATGTATACAATACTGTATACTATATACTATACTGTATACTATATACTATACTGTATCTACTTGTAGAACATGTATTCACAGCCTCAGCTGCCAACCCCCGGAGGCTACAATGCTGGGGGCACATCCACCAACCCCTACTCTGGACAGATCAGGGGCTCATATCCCCGTGCTACTGGCTCCTACCCTCAGTTACCTCAACAAGCTCAGCGGCCTCTCTACCCTGGAGCCCCTCGCCAATAGCCCAGCCAGCCAATCAGCAGCCACAAATAACTCAGCTAGCCAATCAGCAGCCAACTTCAGACATCGACTAATCAGCAGCTGATATACCGAGGTCACACAGTAAACAGCGAGAAGTTAACTCCAAATGAGAGGAGCAGCTGTTAGTAGACTGCTGTTTCCTTCACATAGTAACAAGTATATTCTCTAGCACTGCTAATAATTCTATGAAGACAAGCACCTATGCATCTTATTATTTTATATTTTCGTATCCTATTGAATATTACCAGACTGTTTGTTGACTGCTATAAACATTTAACAAAGTGTAGCCATTACTGTATTTACACAGGTTTGTCAACTATAATTTAACAAGTTACCAGTGTTATCCTCTCTCCATACTTTATAGTCTATGCTTTATAGTCTATAGTCCATTCAGTCTTGACAGCACAAACTAACAGTGTAAAACGGTTGCTTGGGTTTATTGAATGAATACAACACGTGATGCATGAGTATTGACAGCAACCTGTCATGTATTTCAGACAATATACAACAAGTACTCTGACAATATACAACAAGTATCCTGACAGTATACACCAGGTACACTGACCGTATACAACAGGTAATCTGACAATATACAACAAGTGCCCTGACAGTATACAACAAGTGCCCTGAGAATAAATGTCTTCATATCAACAATAAAATGGAATGACAGCATGCAATTAACAGAAATACCATTTCTAACAAAATAAAATGAACTAAATTAAGCTATTAGCACAAGAATACAATAATCATTAGCAATAATAAAGTTGATAGTCTATAGGCTGTGTGATTTGATTGACATGCATTTAAAAGTGGCACCTTAAAATATACCACAAGAGTATAACATTGAGTAACACGAAAAGCCGATTGCTTTGCGCTCATTCACAACTGATGACTCACAGCTAAGCTGACTCATCATAATGATCACAATGAGCATATTGTCAACTAACATAGAAATATGATCAATATTAAATACATTGAGTATTCTATAGAATGTGCTAAGAGTAAATCTTTCACAAGAAAATAAATTAAAACAAGAAAACAACAAATAAATTATTAAACTTGGAAAATAAAATGATTGTTACTTGTTAGAGAGATTTCAAGTATTATGTCCTGTATATGTGGTATGGCCTATCCATCATAACTAAATATATAAAGAGAAGACAACCACAAGACTGAACTATTCTTCCTTCACAGACCCATTTAATAGTATGTCATCATTCAGCACCTCCAGCGCGCTGCCTTCCTTAACCAGTTTATTATGCAACTTCTCACAGTCGGTGTAAATATTTCTCCCGAGTATCACAGAGGCTGTCAGTAATCCAGCTGTCAAGGCTGAAGTAAATCCACACGTTACTATGTCCTGAGGAAAGATAACTCCACAATATACCTGTGCTGCATGGAATACTACTACTGGGTATACTATAGTCTGAGAATCTAAGCAACACTTACCTGCCCTGTCAGGTATAGCCCTGGAATTCCAATATCTGGCCTGAGTTTCATTGTGACTTCTGGTGAGAAGCGGGAAACATTGTGGTCCAGCCCGTACATCTCGCCACGGTTTGCAGCAATATAGTGGCTATTAGTGAGGGGACTAGCCACGTCAAAGTATTCCACTTTGTCTTCCAGTTGGGGGTACAACTCCAGTATCTGCAGAGTCAAACTCAACATGGCGATAAGTCATTACAAATATAACACTCTGTATAGTGTGTATTATACGCATGATAATATAACACTCTGTATAGTGTGTATTATATGTATGATAATATAACACTCTGTATAGTGTGTATTATATGTATGATAATATAACACTCTGTATAGTGTGTATTATACGTATGATAATATAACACTCTGTATAGTGTGTATTATGCGTATGATAATATAACACTCTGTATAGTGTGTATTATATGTATGATAATATAACAGTCTGTATAGTGTGTATTATACATATGATAATATAAAAGTCTGTATAGTGTGTATTATACGCATGATAATATAAAACAGGAAATACTTACCTGGGCCCACATTTGCTTGCCGATAGCGTCTTTCAACTCCGAGTAGGTTTCTCCACGCTGTTTCGCCTGAAATATTCATAACTAAGACATATATATGAGTATATAGAAGAGAGGAAGAGAGATGAGTATATAGAAGAGAGGTAGAGAGATGAGTATATAGAAGAGAGGTAGAGAGATGAGTATATAGAAGAGAGATGAGTATATAGAAGAGAGATGAGTATATAGAAGAGAGATGAGTATATAGAAGAGAGGTAGAGAGATGAGTATATAGAAGAGAGATGAGTATATAGAAGAGAGATGAGTATATAGAAGAGAGGAAGAGAGATGAGTATATAGAAGAGAGGAAGAGAGATGAGTATATAGAAGAGAGATAGAGAGATGAGTATATAGAAGAGAGATGAGTATATAGAAGAGGGATAGAGAGATGAGTATATAGAAGAGAGATGAGTATATAGAAGAGAGATGAGTATATAGAAGAGAGATGAGTATATAGAAGAGAGATGAGTATATAGAAGAGAGATGAGTATATAGAAGAGAGATGAGTATATAGAAGAGAGGTAGAGAGATGAGTATATAGAAGAGAGATGAGTATATAGAAGAGAGATGAGTATATAGAAGAGAGGTAGAGAGATGAGTATATAGAAGAGAGATGAGTATATAGAAGAGGGATAGAGAGATGAGTATATAGAAGAGAGATGAGTATATAGAAGAGAGATGAGTATATAGAAGAGAGATGAGTATATAGAAGAGAGATAGAGAGAAGAGTATATAGAAGAGAGATGAGTATATAGAAGAGAGATGGGTATATAGAAGAGAGGAAGAGAGATGAGTATATAGAAGAGAGGAAGAGAGATGAGTATATAGAAGAGAGATGAGTATATAGAAGAGAGATGAGTATATAGAAGAGAGATGAGTATATAGAAGAGAGGAAGAGAGATGAGTATATAGAAGAGAGATGAGTATATAGAAGAGAGGAAGAGAGATGAGTATATAGAAGAGAGATGAGTATATAGAAGAGAGATGAGTATATAGAAGAGAGGAAGAGAGATGAGTATATAGAAGAGAGATGAGTATATAGAAGAGAGATGAGTATATAGAAGAGAGGAAGAGAGATGAGTATATAGAAGAGAGGAAGAGAGATGAGTATATAGAAGAGAGATGAGTATATAGAAGAGAGATAGAGAGATGAGTATATAGAAGAGAGATGAGTATATAGAAGAGAGGAAGA
Source organism: Bugula neritina (assembly GCA_964035545.1). Lineage (NCBI taxonomy): Eukaryota > Metazoa > Bryozoa > Gymnolaemata > Cheilostomatida > Bugulidae > Bugula > Bugula neritina. The sequence goes on along the minus strand of OZ037770.1, from coordinate 15,880,878 downwards.
GAGATGAGTATATAGAAGAGAGATAGAGAGATGAGTATATAGAAGAGAGATGAGTATATAGAAGAGAGATAGAGAGATGAGTATATAGAAGAGAGATAGAGAGATGAGTATATAGAAGAGAGATGAGTATATAGAAGAGAGATGAGTATATAGAAGAGAGGTAGAGAGATGAGTATATAGAAGAGAGGAAGAGAGATGAGTATATAGAAGAGAGATAGAGAGATGAGTATATAGAAGAGAGATGAGTATATAGAAGAGAGGAAGAGAGATGAGTATATAGAAGAGAGATAGAGAGATGAGTATATAGAAGAGAGATGAGTATATAGAAGAGAGATAGAGAGATGAGTATATAGAAGAGAGATAGAGAGATGAGTATATAGAAGAGAGATGAGTATATAGAAGAGAGATGAGTATATAGAAGAGAGGTAGAGAGATGAGTATATAGAAGAGAGGAAGAGAGATGAGTATATAGAAGAGAGATGAGTATATAGAAGAGAGGAAGAGAGATGAGTATATAGAAGAGAGATGAGTATATAGAAGAGAGGTAGAGAGATGAGTATATAGAAGAGAGGAAGAGAGATGAGTATATAGAAGAGAGGTAGAGAGATGAGTATATAGAAGAGGGATAGAGAGATGAGTATATAGAAGAGGGATAGAGAGATGAGTATATAGAAGAATACTTTGTGAGAGAAACACAGAGGTCTTATAAACTACCTTCTCATTGGCCCACGTCTCGAACCAGTCATAACTCACGATAGTAATAGCAACGGCTGTGGATTTGCCTGGTCTTCTGTCGGACCAATCAGGATCCTGCAATCAATATAAACAGCTCCAGCCTTCCGTACTGTTATTAGTGATACTCTCACAGTACTCACTGACAGTGATACTCTCACAGTACTCACTGACAGTGATACTCTCACAGTACTCACTGACAGTGATACTCTCACAGTACTCACTGCTAGTGACACTCCCAACTGTGTATTAGTATTAGTTACCTTAGCAGAAGGGAAGGAGAGAAATATAAGAGGAACTTCTCCCAAATCCTGAGCATCAAAATCCTTGCCCCTAGTCAGCTTCTTAAACCCAGCATCTAGATCTATGCTATAACATCAGAGTATATACTATACATACTATACTAAACATATGCTATAACATTAGAGTATATACTATACATACTATACTTAATACATGCTATAACATTAGAGTATATACTATACATACTATACTTAATATATGCTATAACATTACAGTATATACTATACATACTATACTTAATACATGCTATAACATTACAGTATATACTACATACTATACTTAATATATGCTATAACATTACAGTATATACTATACATACTATACTAAATATATTCTGCAACATTACAGTATTCTCACTCTCGAAATGCCCAGATATTTTGTGCTTTCAGCCCTAAAGATTCAGCTGTTCCGTTCAGACCGACAAACATGGTGAAGGAGCCGTAGCCATTCTGTATTCTCTTGTCGGCTACCAGATCTGATAAATCTGCAACATACCATGTGACACTGTATCATGTGACACTGTATCATGTGACAATGTATCATGTGACACTGTACCATGTGACACTGTATCATGTGACACTGCATCATGTGACACTGCATCATGTGACACTGCATCATGTGACACTGTATCATGTGACAATGTATCATGTGACACTGTATCATGTGACACTGCATCATGTGACACTGTATCATGTGACACTGTACCATGTGACACTGTACCATGTGACACTGTACCATGTGACACTGCATCATGTGACACTGTACCATGTGACACTGTAGCCCCGAGACATGACATATTGCGTGCTGATCACTTACGGGATTTGGCAAACACTTGAGTGGGAAGCATAGCCTTAGTGTTCAACACTCCAGCATCAGAGACAATTATCGGGGCGTATACGTCTACGGTCTCCTTAGACTTGCTGCTCACCCTCACCCCGACAGCTCTGTCTCCTTCCGTCAGAATCTTTGTGACTGTAAAAGTGTTAGTGAGATGTCATAGTAGTATATCAGAATAGGTACATAACGATAACAGCTGCTACATGAACAACTCTATAGCAAAATGAAACTTACCTCTAGCTTTGACGAGGACTTTACCCCCTGCATCCTCTATCACTGGTATGATATTGAGGGGTATCTGAGCACCGCCCCCTACTGGGTAAGCTGAGCCCATCTTGAAGTGATTGTACACCATTACGTTCATGAGAATGTTGGCTTGAGAGGGGCACGTGCCTGTGATTAGTAATAATACATGATATACAGTATAATAATACATGATATACTGTATAATAATACATGATATACTGTATACTAATACATGATATACTGTATAATAATACATGATATACAGTATAATAATACATGATATACTGTATAATAATACATGATATACAGTATACTAATACATGATATACTGTATAATAATACATGATATACTGTATAATAATACATGATATACAGTATAATAATACATGATATACTGTATAATAATACATGATATACAGTATAATAATACATGATATACTGTATAATAATACATGATATACAGTATACTAATACATGATATACTGTATAATAATACATGATATACTGTATAATAATACATGATATACAGTATAATAATACATGATATACTGTATACTAATACATGATATACTGTATACTAATACATGATATACTGTATAATAATACATGATATACAGTATACTAATACATGATATACTGTATACTAATACATGCTATACTGTATAATAATACATGATATACTGTATAATAATACATGATATACTGTATACTAATACATGCTATACTGTATAATAATACATGATATACTGTATACTAATACATGATATACTGTATAATAATACATGATATACTGTATAATAATACATGATATACTGTATAATAATACATGATATACTGTATACTAATACATGATATACTGTATACTAATACATGCTATACTGTATAATAATACATGATATACTGTATAATAATACATGATATACTGTATAATAATACATGATATACTGTATACTAATACATGATATACTGTATAATAATACATGATATACTGTATAATAATACATGATATACTGTATACTAATACATGATATACTGTATAATAATACATGATATACTGTATAATAATACATGATATACTGTATACTAATACATGATATACTGTATAATAATACATGATATACTGTATAATAATACATGATATACTGTATAATAATACATGATATACTGTATAATAATACATGATATACTGTATACTAATACATGATATACTGTATAATAATACATGATATACTGTATAATAATACATGATATACTGTATACTAATACATGATATACTGTATAATAATACATGATATACTGTATAATAATACATGATATACTGTATAATAATACATGATATACTGTATACTAATACATGCTATACTGTATAATAATACATGATATACTGTATAATAATACATGATATACTGTATAATAATACATGATATACTGTATACTAATACATGCTATACTGTATAATAATACATGATATACTGTATAATAATACATGATATACTGTATAATAATACATGATATACTGTATAATAATACATGATATACTGTATAATAATACATGATATACTGTATAATAATACATGATATACTGTATACAAGTAGTACAGAGAGACACACCAAAGTCGCCGTAGTTGTAAGCCAACACAGCCTTGAGCTCTTCATTGTCTGTGAGATTGTCGAGATACTGGCGAGTGGTGAGGGATGCGTATTTAGTGTAGGAGCAGTAGAGGTCAAGCAGACGGGATCTGAGCAGCAGCTGAGCCGCCCACAGAGGCAGCGTCTTGAGCAGCACCAGACCAATGCTGCTTTCTTCTATCACCTGCAACGGAACACACAGTAGTGATGTCACCACACACAGTAGTGGAGTCACCACACAGTAGTGATGTCACCACACACAGTAGTGATGTCACCACACACAGTAGTGATGTCACTACACACAGTAGTGATGTCACCACACACAGTAGTGATGTCACCACACACAGTAGTGATGTCACCACACAGTAGTGATGTCACCACACACAGTAGTGATGTCACCACACACAGTAGTGATGTCACCACACACAGTAGTGATGTCTCCACACACAGTAGTGATGTCACCACACACAGTAGTGATGTCACCACACACAGTAGTGATGTCACCACACACAGTAGTGATGTCACCACACACAGTAGTGATGTCACCACACACAGTAGTGATGTCACACACACAGTAGTGATATCACCACACACAGTGGTGATGTCACCACACACAGTAGTGATGTCACCACACAGTAGTGATGTCACCACACACAGTAGTGATGTCACCACACACAGTAGTGATGTCACCACACAGTAGTGATGTCACCACACACAGTAGTGATGTCACCACACACAGTAGTGATGTCACCACACACAGTAGTGATGTCACCACACACAGTAGTGATGTCACACACACAGTAGTGATGTCACCACACACAGTAGTGATGTCACCACACACAGTAGTGATGTCACCACACACAGTAGTGATGTCACCACACAGTAGTGATGTCACCACACAGTAGTGATGTCACCACACAGTAGTGATGTCATACACACACAGTAGTGATGTCATACACACACAGTAGTGATGTCACCACACACAGTAGTGATGTCACACACACACACAGTAGTGATGTCATACACACACAGTAGTGATGTCATACACACACAGTAGTGATGTCACTGTATTACGTATCAAGCAGAGAAGAAGTGACTTACTCTGAGGTCAGTTATGAACTTATCGATAGCCGCTGCCTCCTGAGGGAAAGCGTCGAGTAAACTCTGTCGGAACTGATCTCCGCACTTCAGGTGAACTTTCTTCTGACTCTCACCTCTCCCCAGCACCACCTGCGGCAGCAGAACACGGCAGCGTAGCAGTAGTATTAGTTATATATCATACAACATGCACGTTTAGCTTGATTTGCATTCTTCATTAACTTAATGCACACAAATTTCACCCTTGATGAGTAAGATAAGTCTATTAGTACCCCCCCCCCCCCCCCCGATATAGTACCCCTCCCCCTGATCCTTACCATAATATACACTAGTAATATATACAGACTAGTAATATATATAGACTAGTAATATATACAGACTAGTAATATATATAGACTAGTAATATATATAGACTAGTAATACATACCGTGTCATAGTTATCATCTAAAGCCTGCCATTGTATCTGTCCGTAAGATATTTGATCGAGGAGAGTTCTTCTGACGGTAGCTGTGTGTAGTTTACCCACATAGTGTATACCTGTATGACACATTACTCTGTTCACTATATACTATACATGATACTATACTAGTCACACTCTACTAGTCACACTCTACTAGTCACACTCTACTAGTCACACTCTACTAGTCACAGTCTACTAGTCACACTCTACTAGTAACACTCTACTAGTCACACTCTACTAGTCACACTCTACTAGTCACACTCTACTAGTCACAGTCTACTAGTCACATTCTACTAGTCACACTCTACTAGTCACAGTGACTCACCGGTGTCAAACTCAAATCCCTTCTTAGAGAAGGTGTGACAGCAGCCACCAGCTTTGCCGTGCTGCTCTAGCACGAGCACCTTCTTCCCTGTCTTAGCCAACAGGGCAGCCGTGCACAACCCCCCTATCCCGCTGCCAATGACAATAGCATCCAGGTCTTGTGGCACTTTCGCAGGTGAGAACCCTGTACAGCAGACATGATATGTTACAGTAGCTGTGATAGGCTGTATAATACAGTAACTGTGATAGGCTGTATGTTACAGTAGCTGTGATAGGCTGTATGTTACAGTAGCTGTGATAGGCTGTATGTTACAGTAGCTGTGATAGGCTGTATGTTACAATAGCTGTGATAGGCTGTATGTTACAGTAGCTGTGATAGGCTGTATGTTACAGTAGCTGTGATAGGCTGTATGTTACAGTAGCTGTGATAGGCTGTATGTTACAGTAGCTGTGATAGGCTGTGTGATACAGTAACTGTGATAGGCTGTATGTTACAGTAGCTGTGAGATGTCAGAGAGTACATGTAAGAACTACACACCTTGCTTTAGAATGTTGCTGCAGAATTCTTTGTCCTTGTTTATGGGTCGTCGTTTCTTGCGACAGTCTTTCTCAAAAGGGTTTGGTTCAGGCTGCGTGTTGCTGCGAGAGGAAAAGGTGTAAGCAACCAATGACACAGCCACGCCCACTAGAGAGTACAGGAAGGGGGCGGAGCATAGGTGTGCTAGCAAACTCTCCACCAACGTCATGCTGCCGACCTCTGTGAGAGAGAGACTGCTGCCTTCACAGGAGAGAGACTGCTGCCTTCACAGGAGATAGTCACACAAACTCTGTAATAACCATAGTATAGACAATGTAAGACCTCAGCCTCAGCCAAGCTCCTCTATATAAACCCAATAGACCTGTAGCATGTGTCTGTGTAATCTAACGCAGGACTTCTATTGGACGAGAGCCAATTTCACTGTATTTAAACAAAAAGGAGAGAGTTTGCCCAATGAACTTTAGTCTATCCAGTAGCAAAACCAGCTGACAATAATATTGTCAGGTGTATATTATACAGGTGATGGCAGTAAGCCAACTGATGATGGAGCAGGTCACACAGGGATAAGTGGAGTCCATAGGGCAAAGATTAAGTGTTCTTACTTATACTCATGTCAACTAAGTCTCCCCCTCCCCCTGTTGACAGATAACATAACATATAATATTGCTAGTGTAATTGTAAACACAGGAAAACCTGAGTTATATTTATACAGAGAGTAAGCTAATACATGTATAACATGCTGGTAGTACTGCACACCTACTAACTACTCTGTGACCAGCTGAGAAATGTCTCTAAGGAGAAAATGGAGAAAACTAAACTATGAATATTTATACTGACAGAGGTGGTTGTTACTTGAAGTTAATGATCAGTAGCATATTTTATTCTAACAAGTGATTGTTTTATCAGGGAGAATATCACATCGTCATATATTGTGAATATGTAATGTATTCAAATGGTGTTTTATACTAACTTTTAATCATCAAACTCTGCTTACTCAATTTATATTTACATTACCTTGGAGACTAACTTACACAGAACCAATCAGTGAAAAATTGACAAAATTTTTCTTTAATATACGTACTAAATTCATACACCACTGAGTACCGCTGAGTACCGCTGAGTACCGCTGAGTACCACTGAGTACCACTGAGTACCACTGAGTACTACTGAGTACTACTGAGTACCACTGAGTACTACTGAGTACTACTGAGTACCACTGAGTACCACTGAGTCCCACTGAGTATCACTGAGTACCACTGAGTATCACTGAGTATCACTGAGTACCACTGAGTACTACTGAGTACCACTGAGTATCACTGAGTATCACTGAATATCACTGAGTACCACTGAGTACTACTGAGTACCACTGAGTACTACTGAGTACTACTGAGTATCACTGAGTACTACTGAGTACTACTGAGTATCACTGAGTATCACTGAGTCCCACTGAGTAATATTGAATTTGGTATCAACATAACTATTATTATATTATATTTAATGATAACTATATCGTTATGCCTATGCAATAAACTTATACCAAGGGCTAGACTTTGAGTAAAAGTACTTCTAATGCTAATATTATGGTAACAGCAATATAGTAAAATAAATGCAGTAGAAACAGTGACAGTTACTGACAGTGATGGCAACATACACTATAAGTATAATGACTATCAGTATCATTATGATTATATTTTCATTTGTAAGAGATTTATAATCATATATATTATATTTGTATTTTCAATTATTAGGAATATCATCATCATGATTAGCATTCAATTTAGGGATTAAATAATGATTGTCCATTAAACTTAGGATTATCAATATCAATATGAATATCATAATGAGAATGATAATCAATCATAATGATAACGATTATCAATTTGAATTTCAATAATCAATACCAATACGAAGATCATAACTGTAAGTGTAAGTATAACTTAACACCATTACTATTAGTATAATATATGATATAACCATTGCCATTAAATTTAATGTTTAGTAATACTAATACTAATTAGTTAAGATTATAAACGATTACATTAGTCATGTTACGATTATCATTAATGATTATGTAATTCAAATTGTATTAGAATAACCCTTACTGCATCGCCATTTATTTACCTTTACATTTACACAGACACTTAGTGAATGTGATACTCTCACTCTGATAGTCTTACTCTTTTTCTTACAGTTACATTTACAGTTACAATAACAGTTGGCGTTGCTCTCAGAGTTAGTAACTCAAACTGTAAGTCAAAGTGTAAGTCATAACTATAAGTATAAGTATAACGATAACCGTAACGGGTTAATTATAAGATTAAGTGAGTCTTGCTCTTGGTTTTACTCTTAGAGTTAGTCTTGCTCTTAGTCTTACCGGTAACCGTAGCCGTGGGCCTTACTTTAGTTTAACTTTAACTTTAAGTAAACTCACTGTAAAGCTAAAACTATAATCATAATGATAATCAACCATTAGTATTAATACAACCTATTGGCAATTACTATTAGTATAATTACAAGTTGGTGTTATTGCTAATGTTTACGTATTGGTATTAATACTATTAGAAAGTCAATCCCTATTGTTTTTAGACTTAGTGTAATGATTATGATGATAATATTAATTATAAAACAATCTTTAGAAATTAAATGTGACATTGACCTCGCTAAAGCGAACTAGCCAATAACAACAACTGGAAGGCAGTCCTATATCTATACTTTTCATATAACACTATCATCGTCTGTCCTTATTACCGCCTCATTCTTTTACAGGTATAAACACCGAACTCAATAATATTAACTGGAATTGGTATAGGTGTACTTTGTAATGTAACCTCGTTGCCGATTGGCTTTGTGAGCCGAAGCATGCCAAATTTCTGGCGGGGAAAATTGAGAAGCTTGTTCATCATTTCCTCAATTTTGAGTGAATCTCACTTTTAAACATTGTTTTTTTGCCCTGCTGTACTTCGTTAACCATGTCGAATTCCTCGTATCCTAAGCAAACTAAGTGTCAACGAAGTAAGACTACTGGGTCTCGGTGTTTTGCATACAGTTGCCGCAACTACCAGTACAGCAGTTACACTTACTAGAGCACTAGTACTAGTGGTGTAGTGAGGACGTAATACGCGCGTCCCCCAAACCCCTTCAGCCTATCGGAGTGCGTCACGTGATAACCCTCAGCGAGTAGTAGTTGTCAGTAGAGAGAGCGTACTAACTAAGCGAAGATGTAATTTCTAATCTGTGTACGTGTTGTATCTTTCTATATAATTAGTAGTGAATAAACTTTGTAAACTCTCACTTAAATACTTTATTGATGTGGATAAATAGACTATAATTACAAGCTAGGAACCCACGCATAGTAATTACACAAATTACTACAGTACTACTACTACGACTGTTACTAGTACTACTAGTAGTAGTACTACTACCAGTACTCATCAGACTCAGTATTAGTAGTAGTAACTTACTCATAAATTGTTATTATAATTCGGGTATCGGTATGAGTATAAATAGTACTATTACTAATACTAATAGTATTAGATTTAGTATGACTAACAATAACAGTAACTACGCAAAATGAAAATGTGGAAGTGTGAGTGACTCACTGTGTTATTAGATCTCAATTAGTATTACTATTACTCACTCAGTGGGTAGTATTAGGTTTAATAGTAATAGAGCTTTACTAAGTCTCCCTTTGACATACTCAAAGTATAAGACTAAATATGCAAGCAGTTAGTTGACATTAATTACTACAGCCACAGGCGGAGGTGGTAGTTGTAGACTGCCTCTAATATCTACTCATATTGATGTCACTATTATTATTGCTAAGTCAACTTTATTATGTTGATGTTATTTACAGCAAGCTTTTTACTTTCAAAGCATTATTGTATTAATTTACTATCTTTAATAAATATCGAAAATCTTTTGTTGATTGATATTAGATTTTACTGTTACCTAAAGGTTTAAAGTTTTTAGTTTAAATAGGTTGCACCATTGATGAAGCATAACGTATCAGTTTGTAAATAATTTCAGCTACTGCAGTAATTTTTATTTAGATTTCTCAACAAGCAGAAGGATTTCAGTCGTTGGAATGTTTGGTGAAAGGTTCCTCGCAGCCAAGAAGAACCTAGTGAACGATCTTTAGTTTGTAGCGATCATTTTTATAGCAATTCTTTCGAAAGCACAAGCCAACCTCGGCATTTTCGAAGTAGAGCTGTTCCAGCAGAGGAATTGGTTGCTGTTCCAGAGCGACTTATAGTAAGTTGATATTCATACAACAGTCATTGGAATGAACTAACAAATATTGCTATGCACAAACTAAATTTCATGCTATGTAGCAACAAAAATGTACTGTTTAGAGGCCAATAATAAGGCTGTGGGTAATTAATCGTTTAGAAGTTATTACAACAGTATTTATATTATAACATTAGATAATCACAAATATTGTTATTGCAATATAATATTATTTTTTGTTTATTCTGTAATTCTATTTTAATCACTTATTGCTTTCAGATCAGCACTGGAAAACAGCATTTAAAACTTTGAAAGGTTTAAAGAAATCTGTTACTTTCCTGTGTTGTAAAGCTGTGATTTATCATTGTTTTTTATATTATTTATAAACCTTTATACTTGTTATCCTTACTGTCCGTATTTATGTGCTAAGGCTGAAATTTGCTTTGCTGTTGCATTTCATTTCATTTTTAATAAAGTGTTGATCTACTCAATAAATATGTAATGCATTTGTTAAGTTATTAAAAATATTATAATATATACTTGAGGTACATGTTTCCATCAAATGTTGATTAATCATAAACTAAGAAATGCCATAAGTAAAATAAACAGAATAGTTAGTTCCTGCATCAAAGTGCTAAATTTTCACTATTTTTTAGTGTTAACCTTAATTTATGAGCTCTACTAGCTTGCATTTATATGGGATTTTACTACTACTGCACTCAAAACAAGTAGGCGTGGTTAAGTGTACCATGTTAAGGCGGAGCTAAACCATTTAGCCATGCTAAAACGTCCTTATCCTATCCAGGTGTGTTCCAGCTCAGTGGGTAAGGTCCTAAGGAGAGCTATAGAGTTGGTGTTATAGTAATGCATGCAGTAAATATTCTGTCAAGCAATTTGGTTAAAAGGTTATATTGTTATCACCCATTAGACTAGTATTTAGTTTAGTGTTTCTTTTTTAGATAGAGAAAAGTGTTCAATATTATGAAACTACCCAGGAATACAGCCCAAACTTTGTGAAGGTGGAACCACCAACAGGTTTGTATTGTTATGTAAATTACAGAAGTTAATCCATGCTTTACATTAACTTGGTGTTTTGGGTGACCATCAATTGTTATCTTTACAGACATAGAGATTGAGCTAAATCCTGCAGAAGAAAATGTAGAAGATACTGCAGAATATCATGCAGAAGATCTGGTAGTTAAAGTCGAGGTACCAACAGGTTAGCATTTTAATTTGATTAATAGTTTCTTGGGTTACAAAGAAATGAATGTGGTATTGTGCATTAAATAAATGTTCTAGTGACCCATCAAGTAGCAATTCTTTCTTTACCAGATGTTGAGATAACGTTGGAACCTGCAATACAACACGGAGAGCATCTTTCAGCTATTTGTGATATCAGCGTTCATAAAAATGAAAAACCTTTCCAGTGGTCAAAGTGTGACTATAAATGTACTCAGCAATGGCTTTTAAATCGTCACCTGAGAATTCATACAGAAGATAAGCAGTTCAAATGCGCCAACTGTGAAAGTCAATTTAAGTGTATAAGAACGCTGAAGAGACACAGGCAAAGTGTACATATGCAGACGAAGTATGTTAACTGTATTGTGTGTAGCTACAGGTGTAGAAGTAATGCTGCCTTAAGCAAGCATGTTACATCTCATACAACCAACACTCCTTATGTGAGAGTAGAAAGACTTGTAATTGATAAAACTTTTGTTTGATCCGCCATTTTATCTGCTGAATTGTCTGGTTTTATTGGTGTGATTATACTAAGCTGTTGGTGTAATGTGTTCAATTCCATTACAACTCAAGTCAAATATAGCGATATGTGTTAGCTCTACCAGCTGTCTATATTCTATTGAGTATTCTATTTACTAGACGCAATTGTGTTCTACATAAAATTTCTTAATTTCATAATATAACTTTACAATTCACAGCACAGAGAATATACTATTCTCTGGAATTGTGTCCTCATGTTATTTTGTGTTTTAAGGTATCATAACTCCAGATTTATTGCGTTTCGTCCACTTATAAAAGTTTATTATTATAAACTGTAATTGCTGACTTTTTAAAGCTCCATCAGGTTGCAAAGGCTTAATGTATCTTGTTGAGAAATAGTTTCAAATAGTCACGTACACACATGGAGAGTGTAATAATCGGAAGGAGACTAGTTTTATGCATCTAGCTTATTTTATTTAGCAAGTTAGAAGTCTTCCACAGAATCATTGATGAGTAAAAGTGTGGCATTGTGGTATAGATACATCACCTGATTAATATTTAAATATTCAAATATTCACATGTATTCATGCATACATACATAGTTTATACTCTCTCTACGACATAGTCTATACTCTCTCTAGTACATAGTCTATATTCTCTCTAGTACATAGTCTATATTCTCTCTAGTACATAGTCTATATTTCCTCTAGTACATAGTCTATATTCTCTCTAGTACATAGTCTATATTCTCTCTAGTACATAGTCTATATTCTCTCTAGTACATAGTCTATATTCTCACTAGTACAGAGTCTATATTCTCACTAGTACATAGTCTATATTCTCTCTAGTACATAGTCTATATTCTCTCTAGTACATAGTCTATATTCTCATCAGTACATAGTCTATATTCTCATCAGTACATAGTCTATATTCTCATCAGTACATAGTCTATATTCTCATCAGTACATAGTGGCTTTGTTAGTATAATTATAAATTTATGTGTAAGGTAAAGACAAGTAATGTTTATATATATAAAAATTGTGACATTGACCTCACTAGATCAAAGGAAAGATCATTTTAAATTTACACATTTGGTAGGACACCAGCATTGTCTCTCATTTTTACTGCATCATTCCTTTACTAGTCTAAACATTGAACTGGAAAAAATATTTTGAATTCGGTGAGTTCAACAGCTTGTCAACTAATGAGCTATAAGCAACTGAATGCAGGAGTTGAAGTCTAGAGTAAACAGACGCGACCCTTAGTTTGTGTCTCAACTCCGTGCTCCTTCTAGCGACTCAATTAAAAAACGTGATATACTAGCATAAAAATGCTTTTATAAGAAGCGCCTAGTTATTGGTGAATAGATGCAATAGCTTGCGGTTCTTCGCTGTAAATTCAGGTGTCATTCAAGCTTCGAATCCAAGAATCCGAAACGATTGCACTCACTCACCAACAGCTCAGCGCTGCTTATAAAACCATTCGTGGTAGTAATGCGGACGAACCGACGAAGTGTAACGTTACTTGTTAATTCTATCATTATCATATAAATTATAGTTATTGTATTAATATTGATAACCAACGTAATGGTCACAATATTCATGATTCATATATTATATAGTGATGCTGATAATGATCGTCAATTTCCAGCGACTGTGGTTGTTATTATTTATTTATTAGTTATTAGTATTACGGTTGTAATAGACTAATACTTAATCTTATACTAATACTATTACTATTAGTATTACTATTAGTAATACTTATACTAATACTACTATTAGTATTACTATTACTATTACTAATAGTAATAGTATTAATGTATTAATATAGTAATACTTATAGTTATATTAATAATAATACTAATAGTAAGAGTTATACTAATACAGACGTAATACTAATAGCAAAAGTTATTTAACTTTAAAGTTGGATCTGTTACCGTTAATGTTACACTTTCACTTTGACCTACTCTTAGACTTCATCTTACTCTTAGTCTTACTTCTAGTTTTAGTTTTACTCAGTTTTAGTCTTAGCTTACAGTTACTGTTAGTGTTACTGTTAGTGTCAGCATAAGTCAAACCTCAAAGTCAAAGTGTTACTCACCTACTAATTATCATTATGATTGTTATTGTCATTATGATTCAGATTGTGGTAATCATACTAATAATAATATTAATATGTGAATATATTTGCAAGCAATAATAATATTTACTATCTTGATTATACTTATCAACTAACTTATAGTAACACTAACTGTAATGTAAATATTTGAATACATAATATCTATATCATGGAATATGTTTTACTTATAGTTTTAGTTATATTTTAGGCTACTTATCATTCTGGCTAATGTTATGGCTTTTTAATTGTAACATAGGCTATTGCTGTTCGTTAAAGCCCTAATGAGTGCTAGAATTTGTACCATTGGAGCTCACAAAGATAGGAAATGATGTGTTTTTAGTGTTTAAATCACAATTGTTGTCACAAATTCTGAGTGTACATATACCTATAAATAGACTTACCGGGTTTTTCCTAATGATTATACAGGAATGTTCATAAATATTCTAGACTAATCAAAGAGATGGGTCATTGTTCATTGTTACTGTTTTGGTTAGTCATGTTAACTACTGCCCAGCAATGTAAACAAGGTATTGCGCAATAATTGCGAAATAACCATGGAAATTCCAATGTTTTGTTTTGTTTTGATTTTCTATAAATAGTATTGGCATGTGGGGAATGTTTCCTACTAGAATCTTCTATACTGGAATGCTTGAGAATGTTCTAGAGTTTTTCTGTTTACTATAAATACTGAGGCAGTTGTGTTTACGAATCAGTTCATTTTCATAAGTTCATTCTCGGAGTTCACTCTTATAAGTTCATCTGTGCATATCTTACTGAAGAAATAAAGTCTACTCTATTTACTCTCAACTGGATTAGCAAGCTGTATGCTACTTGTCTCTATACTTCTGACTACCAGACTTTTCGAACTCGTCACACTGCTACCAACAGTTTTGTGACAATTGGGGGCTGCTCCGGGAAGTCTCAGTCGCACACAGGGAAGTTATCAGTTACAACGTGAGTATACACAGGATTAATTAACAGTTGTTGAGACATTATGGCGTTGTTGGAGAGAGTGACACAAATGGGTAAAGATCTTGGATTAGTGGAGGACAAGCTCGTAGCTTTTGTTGAAAAGAACCTGCCCATTGTTGCTGCACAAGAGGAAAAAGAAAAGGACCGAGAGGAAAAAGAAAAGGATCGAGAGGAGCGTAGATTAGAGCGTGAAGCGGAAAAGATCAGGCAAGAGAATGAGAAAGCCTTAATGGAGATGAAGATAAAAGCTGATCAGGAGGCAACGGCATTCAAGGTTAAAGCTGATCAGGAGGCAATGGCACTCAAGGTTAAAGCTGATCAGGAGGCAATGGCACTCAAGATTAAAGCTGACCAGGAAGCAGAAGAGAGAAGACAACGACATGAATTAGATATGGAAAAGCTGAAAGCTGACATAAGTTTGGAGCACTCAAGACATGAGAGCACCAGGTTAGAAATAACTAACAAACCAAAACCAAAAATACCATTCTTTGATGAGAAGGTGGATGAAATGGATAGCTATTTAGAGCGGTTCGAGTGGGTTGCCGAAGGATGTAACTGGGACAAGGGAGATTGGCCCTACCATCTCAGTCAGTACCTAAGGGGTACGGCAACAGAAGCTTACATCCGGTTGTCACCTACCGATCGTAGAAATTATAAAAAAGTCAAAGAAGCCTTGTTGGAGCGCTTTAACTTGACTCAAGAGGGCTACAGAAAAAAGCTCAGAGAGGCAGAAGCTTACGAGGATGAAACTCCTGCCCAACTATTCACTAGGATAGAAACTTACGTGCACAAGTGGGTGGAGCTTTCAGGGGGCATGGACATAGCCAAACTAGTGGCGACTGAACAATTTATATCATCATGCCCAGACGACTTAGCTGTGCACTTAAAGCAAAATTCCTACAACAGCAGTGAGGATATGTGTGATGCAGCGTCACTGTTCTTGCACGCTCGTGGAAGGAAACTAGCAAAGACAAAGAAAACTAATACAAAAAGGATGGAAAACACACCTGCCGATAGCATGAATGCTGAACAAGGAAGTAAAAGCGATGGTGCATGCTTCATCTGCAAAGATAAGTCACACATTGCTCGTAACTGCCCACGGCGAGGGAAGAAGTACTGTTCACATTGCAAGATGAACAATCACAATACTTCTGACTGCAGAAAGTATGGTGGAAGGTCAGTGCGTGCTGCTGCTGCAATAGGGACTACTCAGAATAAGACCGTGGTCATAGATCCAGGAATCTCATCTAAAGTGGAAGAACCTACAGAAATCATAGTTAATGGTAAAAAGTTTATCAACGCTGCTGTTTGCAAGAATGGACCTAAATTCAAAGATGGGGGCACAGCAATATTTGATGCGGAAATTAATGGCCAACCAGCTACTGTAATGCGCGACACCGGCTGTGGTTGCATTGTAGTCAATGCAAAGTACGTGCAACCTCAACATTTAACTGGAGAATCAGTTTATTTGAAGATGGCTGATGCAAGTGTTAGGGATGCTCAGTGGGCACTTATCTCAGTGCGCTCACCATTTTACAATGGTGTCGTCAAAGCTGCAGTAATGGACAAGACGATTTGTGACCTGCTTATTGGGAATGTGGATGGAGCGAGATCAGCTGACCAGCCGCTGGAAAACTGGAAGGACTGCGCCGTAACCACAAGAGCTCAAGCTGTCAAGGAGAAGTCAGGAGACAAACCCCTGATGATTGATTCAAATGCTAACCCATTAAGTATAGGGAAAGATGAAATAGCCAGACTGCAGAGAGATGACCCCACATTGGAGCGTTTCTTCGATGCAAAAGAAGTGAAGGAGAAAAAGGGATGCACCACCAGGTTTGTGGTGAGAAACAAGATTCTGTACCGTGAGTACACCGAATCGAAGTCTTTCAGTGTAAAACCTGTTAAACAACTCATGGTACCCAGTTCTCTGAGGAAGGAAGTTCTACAGAAAGCTCATGACTGCATAATGAGCGGACACCTAGGAGTAAAGAAAACCACTGATAGAGTGCTTTCCAACTTCTTCTGGCCAGGACTAAACGGAGATGTCGTACGTTTCTGTCAATCATGTGACATTTGCCAGAAGACGGTGAAAAAAGGCTCAGTCATGAAAGTTCCAGTACAGGAAACACCACTAATTGACACCCCATTCAAGAGATGTGCAATAGACCTAGTCGGACCAATTAACCCTCCAAGTGAGAAAGGACACCGCTACATCCTAACTTTAGTTGACTATGCTACAAGATACCCTGAAGCTACACCATTGAAGAACATTGACTCAGCTACTGTAGCTGAAGCGCTGCTTGACATATACAGTCGTGTTGGGATACCAGAGGAGGTGATAAGCGACCAAGGAACTCAATTCATCTCGGATTACATGAAAGAGTTTACCAGATTACTTGACATGCGACAACTTCCTACCTCACCATACCATGCAATGGCCAATGGACTTGTGGAAAAGTTCAACGGAACCCTCAAGAGTATGTTAAAAAAGTTGTGTGCTAAAGAGCCAAGACAGTGGCATCGGTTCATCAATGCGGCTCTATTTGCATATAGAGAAGTCCCACAGGAATCAACAGGCTTCGCCCCATTCGAGTTACTCTATGGAAGAACTGTACGTGGACCAATGTACATCCTGCGACAACTTTGGACAAAAGAAGACACTGCCGATGAAGTCAAGACCTGCTATCAACATGTTTTTGAATTGAGAGAGCGTTTAGATGACATGATGGAAATGGCACTAGCTTCGCTAAAAGACAGTCAAAAAAGATACAAACACTATTTTGACAAGAAAGCTAAGCAGAGAGACTTCAAATCTGGTGACAAAGTGCTCATTCTTTTACCTACGGATGGAAATAAATTGCTGATGCATTGGCAAGGACCATTCAATATTGAGGAGAAAGTCAGACTAAATGACTACATCATCAACATTAAAGGCAAGAGGAGAACATACCATGCCAACATGCTGAAGAAATATTTTGAGCGGGAGACGCCTACCGACTCTATGACTGTTGGAGCTGTAATGACTCTAGATGCTGCTGGTGCTGGAATTATTGATCACGATAAGGAAAGAGAAGAATGCGAAGATAATTTGTTGGACCTGTACAGTAATAAACAGCAGAGTGATGAGATGGGCTATGTATTTACAGAACTTCATAATCAAGGTGGAGTCAACAAGAGGAAAGGACAATGTTGGAGCCGATTATCTAAGCCGAATTGACTCAGAATTTTAAGTAGTTAGGAGAAATGATCAAGATAATTTCTCTTAGAATGGGGGGTTGTCACAAATTCTGAGTGTACATATACCTATAAATAGACTTACCGGGTTTTTCCTAATGATTATACAGGAATGTTCATAAATATTCTAGACTAATCAAAGAGATGGGTCATTGTTCATTGTTACTGTTTTGGTTAGTCATGTTAACTACTGCCCAGCAATGTAAACAAGGTATTGCGCAATAATTGCGAAATAACCATGGAAATTCCAATGTTTTGTTTTGTTTTGATTTTCTATAAATAGTATTGGCATGTGGGGAATGTTTCCTACTAGAATCTTCTATACTGGAATGCTTGAGAATGTTCTAGAGTTTTTCTGTTTACTATAAATACTGAGGCAGTTGTGTTTACGAATCAGTTCATTTTCATAAGTTCATTCTCGGAGTTCACTCTTATAAGTTCATCTGTGCATATCTTACTGAAGAAATAAAGTCTACTCTATTTACTCTCAACTGGATTAGCAAGCTGTATGCTACTTGTCTCTATACTTCTGACTACCAGACTTTTCGAACTCGTCACACTGCTACCAACAGTTTTGTGACAATTGTGTTATAATACTGCATGCAGCAAATATTCTCTCAAGTAATGGTTATGAGTAAAGGTATTAAAATCACCTAGTTACACTAGTATTTACTTTTATAACTGTTTGGTAGATGGAGACAAATTTTGAAAAAAAAAGAAATGAATACAGCCCTAACTTTGTAAAGGTGGAACCACCGACAGGTTCGTATTGTTATGTAAATTACAGAAGTTAATCCATGCTTTACATTAACTTGGTTTTTCGTGTGACCATCAATTGTTATCTTTACAGACATAGAGATTGGGCTAAATCCTGCAGAAGAAAATGTAGAAGATACTGCAGAATATCATGCAGAAGATCTGGTAGTTAAAGTCGAGGTACCAACAGGTTAGCATTTTCATTTGATTAATAGTTTCTTGGGTTACAAAGAAATGAATGTGGTATTGTGCATTGAATAAATGTTCTAGTGACACATCAAGTAGCAATTCTTTCTTTACCAGATGTAGAGATAGACCTGGAACCTGCAATACAACACGGAGAGCATCTTTCAGCTGTTTGTGATAACAGTGTTCATAAAGATGAAAAGCTTTTCCAATGTTCCAGATGCGACTATAAATGTAACCAAAAATCCCGCCTAGCTAGACATATGTTAACTCACACGGGAGAAAAACCTTTCCGATGTTCCAGATGCGACTATAAATGTAACCAAAAATCCAGCCTAGCTAAACATATGTTAACTCATACAGGAGAAAAACCTTTCCAGTGTTTCAAATGTGACTATAAATGTGCTTTAAAATCTACCCTAGCTAGACATATGTTAACTCATACAGGAGAAAAACCTTTCCAGTGTTCCAGATGCAACTATAAATGTAACCAAAGATCCAGCCTAGCTAAACATATGTTAACTCATACAGGAGAAAAACCTTTCCAGTGTTCCAAATGTGACTATAAATGTACTTTAAAATCCAGCCTAGCTAAACATATGTTAACTCACACAGGAGAAAAACCTTTCCAGTGTTTCAAATGTGACTATAGATTTACTTTAAAATCCAGCCTAGCTAGACATATGTTAACTCACACAGGAGAGAAACCTTTCCAATGTTCCAGATGCGACTATAAATGTGCTTTAAAATGCAACCTATCTACACATATGTTAACTCATACGAGAGAAAAGGCTTTCCAATGTTTTAAATGTGACTATAGATTTACTTTAAAATCCCACCTAGCTAGACATATGTTAACTCATACAGGAGAAAAACCTTTCCAGTGTTTTAAATGTGACTATAAATGTGCTTTAAAATCCAACCTATCTACACATATGTTAACTCATACGAGAGAAAAGGCTTTCCAATGTTTTAAATGTGACTATAGATTTACTTTAAAATCTAGCCTAGCTAGACATATGCTAATTCACACAGGAGAGAAACCATTCCAATGTTCCAGATGCGACTATAAATGTAACCAAAGATCCAGCCTAGCTAAACATATGTTAACTCACACGAGAGAAAAACCTCTCCGATGTTCCAGATGCGACTATAAATGTAACCAAAGATCCAGCCTAGCTAAACATATGTTAACTCACACAGGAGAAAAACCTTTCCAGTGTTCAAAGTGTGACTATAGATGTACTCAGCAATGGCTTTTAAATTGTCACCTGAGAATTCATACAGAAGATAAGCAGTTCAAATGCGCCAACTGTGAAAGTCGATTTAAGTGTATAAGAACTCTGAAGATACATAGGCAAAGTGTACATATGCAGACGAAATACGTTAACTGTATTGTGTGTAGCTACAGGTGTAGAAGTAATGCTGCCTTAAGCAAGCATGTTACATCTCATACAACCAACACTCCTTATGTGAGAGTAGAAAGACTTGGAATTGATAAAAATTTTGTTTGATCCACCATTTTATCTGCTGAATTGTCTGGTTTTATTGGTGTGATTATAAGTAAGCTGTTGGTATAATGTGTTCAATTCCATTACAACTCAAGTCAAATATAGCGATATGTGTTAGCTCTACCAGCTGTCTATATTGAGTATTCTGTTTACTAGACGCACTTGTGTTCTACATAAAATTTCCTAATTTCATAATATAACTTTACAATTCACAGCACAGAGAATACAATATTTCTTTCGTAATTGGCATCCTGAACACTCTAGAATTGTGTCCTCATGTTATTCTGTGTTCAAGGTATCATAACTCCAAATTTAATGCGTTTTGTCCACTTATTAAAGTTCATTATTATAAACTGTAATTGCTGACTTTTTAAAGCTCCATCAGGTTGCAAAGGCTTAATGTATCTTGTTGAGAAATAGTTTCAAATAGTCACGTACACACATGGAGAGTGTAATAATTGGAAGGAGACTAGTTTTATGCATCTAGCTTATTTTATTCAGCGTGTTAGAAGTCTTCCACAGAATCATTGGTGAGTAAAAGTAAGGCATTGTGGTATAGATACATCACCTGATCAATATTTGAATATTCACATGTATTCATACATACATACAAAGTCTATATTCTCTCTAGTACATAGTCTATATTCTCATCAGTACAGAGTCTATATTCTCTCTAGTACATAGTCTATATTCTCTCTAGTACATAGTCTATATTCTCTCTAGTACATAGTCTATATTCTCTCTAGTACATAGTCTATATTGCCATCAGTACAGAGTCTATATTCTCTCTAGTACATAGTCTATATTCTCTCTAGTACATAGTATATATTCTCTCTAGTACATAGTCTATATTCTCACCAGTACATAGTGGCTTTGTTAGTATAATTATAAATTTATGTGTAAGGTAAAGGCAAGTAGTGTTTATATATATAAAAATTGTGACATTGACCTCACTAGATCAAAGGAAAGATCCTTTTAAATTTATACATTTGATACGACACCAGCATTGTCTCTCATTTTTACTCCATCATTCTTTTACTAGTCTAAACATTGAACTGGAAAAGATATTTTGAGTTCAGTGAGTTGAACTGCTTGCTAACTAATGAGCTATAAGTAACTGAATGCAGGAGTTGAAGTCTGGAGTAAACAGACGCGACACTCAGTTTGTGTCCTAACTCCGTGCTCCTTCTAGCGACTTCAAATAAAAGCGTGGTATACTGGCATAAAAATGCTTCTATAAGAAGCGCCTAGTTATTGGTGAATAGGTGCAATAGCTTGCGGTTCTTCACTGTAAATTCAGGTGTCATTCAAGCTTCGAATCCAAGAATCCGAAACGATTGCACTCACTCACCAACAGCTCAGCGCTGCTTATAGCACCATTCGTGGTAGTAATGCGGACGAACCGACCAAGTGTTACGTTACTTGTTAATTCTATCATTATCATATAAATTATAGTTATTGTATTAATATTGATAACCAAAGTAATAGTCACAATGATTCATGATTTATATATTATATAGTGATGCTGATAATGATCGTCAATTTCCAGCGACTGTGGTTGTTATTATTTATTTATTACGGTTGTAATACTAATACTAAATCTAATACTCAGTAATAGTTATACTTATAGTAATACTAATACTAATAGTATTACTAATAGTAATAGTAAATGTAATACTAATAGTAATAGTATTAGTATTACTAGTATTACTATTAGTATATTAATATAGTAATACTTATAGTTATACTAATACTAATAGTAATAGTAATATTAATACAGACGTAATACTAATACTATAGCAAAACTAATTTAACTTTGGATCTGTTACTGTTAATGTTACAGACAGTTACACTTTGACCTACTCTTAGTCTTCATCTTACTCTTAGTCTTGCTTTTACTTTTAGTTTTAGATTCACTCAGTTTTAGTCTTAGCTTACTGTTAGTGTTACTGTTAGTGTCAGTATAAGTCAAACCTCAAAGTCAAAGTGTTACTCACCTACTAATTATCATTATGATTGTTATTGTCATTATGATTGTGGTAATCATACTAATAATATCAATTAATATGTAAATATAATTGCAAGCAATAATAATATTTATGATACTTACTATCTTGATTATACTTATTAACTAACTTATAGTTATAGTAACACTAACTGTAATGTAAATATTTGAATACATAATATCTATATCATGGAATATGTTTTACTTATAGTTATAGTTTTAGTTATATTTTAGGCTACTTATCATTCTGGCTAATGTTATGGCTTTTTAATTGTAACATAGGCTATTGCTGTTTGTTAAAGCCCTAATGAGTGCTAGAATTTGTGCCATTGGAGCTCACAAAGATAGGAAATGAAGTGTTTTAGTGTTCAAATCACAATTGTGTTATAATACTGCATGTAGTAAATATTCTCTCAAGTAATAGTTATGAGTAAAGGTATTAAAATCACCTAGTTACACTAGTATTTACTTTTATAACTGTTTGGTAGATGGAGAAAAATTTTGAAAAAAAAAGAAATGAATACAGCCCTAACTTTGTAAAGGTGGAACCAACGACAGGTTCGTATTGTTATGTAAATTACAGAAGTTAATCCATGCTTTACATTAACTTGGTGTTTTGGGTGACCATCAATTGTTATCTTTACAGACATAGAGATTGAGCTAAATCCTGCAGAAGAACATGCAGAAGATACTGCAGAATATCATGCAGAAGATACTGCAGAATATCATGCAGAAGATCTTGTAGTGAAAGTCGAGGTACCAACAGGTTAGCATTTTTATTTGATTAATAGTTTCTTGGGTTACGAAGAAATGAATGTGGTATTGTGCATTGAATGAATGTTCTAATATTTGGTGACCCATTAAATAGCAATTCTTTCTTCACCAGATGTAGAGATAGACCTGGAACCTGAAGAACAACATGCTGAGCAAGGTCTGTGGTCATGTGATAACAGAGGTGATGTGTGTTAATATATTAGAGTTAGTCTGTGGTGATGTGATAACAGAGGTGATGTGTGTTAATATATTAGAGTTAGTCTGTGGTGATGTGATAACAGAAGTGATGTGTGTTAATATATTAGAGTTAGTCTGTGGTGATGTGATAACAGAGGTGATGTGTGTTAATATATTAGAGTTAGTCTGTGGTGATGTGATAACAGAAGTGATGTGTGTTAATATATTAGAGTTAGTCTGTGGTGATGTGATAACAGAGGTGATGTGTGTTAATATATTAGAGTTAGTCTGTGGTGATGTGATAACAGAAGTGATGTGTGTTAATATATTAGAGTTAGTCTGTGGTGATGTGATAACAGAGGTGATGTGTGTTAATATATTAGAGTTAGTCTGTGGTCATGTGATAACAGATGTGATGTGTGTTAATATATTAGAGTTAGTCTGTGGTCATGTGATAACAGAAGTGATGTGTGTTAATATATTAGAGTTAGTCTGTGGTCATGTGATAACAGAAGTGATGTGTGTTAATATATTTAAGCTGCTGTATGATAATAAACATCAGTATTTTCTTTTATTCAGCAGGTGATAGTAGTTTGGTCAGGAGAACTGGAGATTCCCAGATGTTATCTGATGAAATGGATTCTACTCGAGATTCAACTGAAGGTGAGTTCAGGGTATAGTTGACTCTCTAGTTGATTACAGTGTTAGTTACTGTGTTAGCTACTGTGTTAGTTACAGTGTTAGTTACTGTGTTAGTTGCTGTATGAGTTACTGTGTTAGTTACTGTATGTGTTACTGTGTTAGTTACTGTATGAATTACTGTAATGAGTAACAGTGTTAGTTACAGTGTTAGTTAAATTGTTAGTTGCTGTATGAGTTACTGTGTTAGTTGCTGTGTGTTGGTGGTAGGGTACTTGTTCTGTCACATAAGTAGCTGTAAGTATTGGTGACCTACTCCCTCAACATAGAATCAGAGTAAATACCTTGGTTCTAAGAGATTCACATATTAAATACCCTGTGGAATCTATAGAGTATTATCAGCACATACAAAAGCTGATGAGTGTTTGTGGTCCTGGATTCCAGCTAGTAAGTCATTTAATTTACTTATTTTACTTACTCAGGTTATACATTGCAAACATCACAATCAGAGATCCTGATGGAAGAGAATTATTCGGCTTCTGCTAACAACTCTAAAACTAAGCATGTGATGGTACATACTAGAGGAAAGCTGAATCCATGTACCAAGTGTGACCACCAGGGTGCTTCTAAATGTAATTTAGGTATGAACGATAGCATTCACAGAGTAGAAAAATCTCATCAGTGTAATCAGTGTGACAATAAATTCAGAAGAAAGTCTAGTTTGACACAGCATATGAAGAGTCACACCAGCAACAAACCCTGCACTGAATGTGGCCATAGATTTTGCACTGAACATGTGTTGTCCAGTCATATCAGTGTTCATAAAGATGAAAAGCCTTTCCAGTGTTCGAAATGTGACTATAAATGTAACCAAAAATCCAACCTATCTACACATATGGTAACTCATACGAGAGAAAAGGCTTTCCAATGTTTCAAATGTGACTATAGATTTACTTTAAAATCCAGCCTAGCTAGACATATGTTAATTCACACAGGAGAGAAACCTTTCCAATGTTCCAGATGCGACTATAAATGTGCTTTAAAATCCAACCTATCTACACATATGTTAACTCATACGAGAGAAAAGGCTTTCCAATGTTTTAAATGTGACTATAGATTTACTTTAAAATCCCACCTAACTAGACATATGTTAACTCATACAGGAGAAAAACCTTTCCAGTGTTTTAAATGTGACTATAAATGTGCTTTAAAATCCAACCTATCTACACATATGGTAACTCATACGAGAGAAAAGGCTTTCCAATGTTCCAGATGTGACTATAGATTTACTTTAAAATCCAGCCTAGCTAGACATATGTTAATTCACACAGGAGAGAAACCTTTCCAATGTTCCAGATGCGACTATAAATGTAACCAAAGATCCAGCCTAGCTAAACATATGATGATTCACACAGGAGAAAAACCTTTCCAGTGTTCAAAATGTGACTATAGATGTACACAGCAATGGCTTTTAAATTGTCATCTGAGAATTCATACAGAAGATAAGCAGTTCAAATGCGCCAACTGTGAAAGTCGATTTAAGTGTATAAGAACGCTGAAGAGACACAGGCAAAGTGTACATATGCAGACGGAATATGTTAACTGTATTGTGTGTAGCTACAGGTGTAGAAGTAATGCTGCCTTGAGCAAGCATGTTACATCTCATACAACCAACACTCCTTATGTGAGAGTAGAAAGACTTGTAATTGATAAAACTTTTGTTTGATCCACCATTTTATTTGCTGAATTGTCTGGTTTTATTGGTGTGATTATACGTAAGCTTTTGGTGTAATGTGTTCAATTCCATTACAACTCAAGTCAAATATAGCGATATGTGTTAGCTCTACCAGCTGTCTATATTCTATTGAGTATTCTATTTACGAAACGCAATTGTGTTCTACATAAAATTTCCTAATTTCATAATATAACTTTACAATTCACAGCACAGAGAATACAATATTTCTTTCGTAACTGGCATCCTGAACGGACTGGAATTGTGTCCTCATGTTATTCTGTGTTCAAGGTATCATAACTCCAAATTTAATGCGTTTTGTCCACTTGTGGAAGTTTATTGTTATAAACTGTAATTGCTGACTTTTTAAAGCTCCATCAGGTTGCAAAGGCTTAATGTATTTTGTTGAGAAATAGTTTCAAATAGTCACGTACATACATGGAGAGTGTAATAATTGGAAGGAGACTAGTTTTATGCATCCAGCTTATTTTATTCAGCATGTTAGAAGTCTTCCACAGAATCATTGATGAGCAAAAGTAAGGCATTGTGGTATAGATACATCACCTGATCAATATTTGAATGATAATAAATTCATTATCTCGTTGTTGTTAGAGTATATATTCTCTCTCTACTAGTTCCAAGATTTAGAAAGAAATTATATTTAGCCAATTGTTTACAGCTGTGATGTGAGAGTTACAGGTAAGTCACCCACTTACACTTATAACTATGTCACACTATATACTTACTGTGTCACACTATATACTTACTATGTCACACTATATACTTACTGTGTCACACTATATACTTACTCTGTTACACTATATACTTACTATGTCACACCGTATACTTACTCTGTCACACTATATACTTACTCTGTCACACTATATTCTTACTCTTTCACAGTATGACACATTATATATATATATATATATATATATATATATATATATATATATATATATATATATATATTAGAAAATTGAGAAAAAATTGAGGGAGCTGTCGTGCTAAAGTTTTCAGAAACTGCACACATTCCTTTGAATTATATTATGCATATGTTAAATTATCCATGTCATGACATCATATCCTGAATTCGTGTATTGAATTTTATACACTATACGTACTGCAGGATACAGTCTAACTAATACATGTATTACATAGGATAGTGCCCTACTGTTTAATACTGTATATACATCCTGTACAGTCTAACTAATACATTGTATTTTATATTATGTAATTATTTTAAGCAATGTAGAGAAATGGTTTGTGGAAAGAGATTTTATCAATTGTTTATGCTATTGTTAAAAACACAAGAGCGATATTGATTACTGGATAAACCAGGTCCAATTAAACATCCAATCAATATAATTATGTAACTTTATACGCTGCCAGCGTGAAAATGCTAGAAAGTTTTTACACTTTTGAGTAACGAATGACAGTGGTAAGAACTTTCGTGTGGGAAACTAGGTAGTAAGTTGCTGTGCTATTTATTACTCAGCCTTGTTTAGGAGTTGTCCCTTGTAATGTCTTGTACTGTATATACTATGGTGCGTAGGTTGAGTCATATATAGTGTATACTATGGTGCGTAGGTTGAGTCATATAGTATATACTATGGTGCGTAGGTTGAGTCATATAGTATATACTATGGTGCGTAGGTTGAGTCATATAGTGTATACTATGGTGCGTAGGTTGAGTCATATAGTGTATACTATGGTGCGTAGGTTGAGTCATATATAGTGTATACTATGGTGCGTAGGTTGAGTCATATAGTATATACTATGGTGCGTAGGTTGAGTCATATAGTATATACTATGGTGCGTAGGTTGAGTCATATAGTGTATACTATGGTGCGTAGGTTGAGTCATATAGTGTATACTATGGTGCGTAGGTTGAGTCATATAGTGTATACTATGGTGCGTAGGTTGAGTCATATAGTGTATACTATGGTGCGTAGGTTGAGTCATATAGTGTATACTATGGTGCGTAGGTTGAGTCATATAGTATATACTATGGTGCGTAGGATGAGTCATATAGTATATACTATGGTGCGTAGGTTGAGTCATATAGTATATACTATGGTGCGTAGGTTGATTCATATAGTGTATACTATGGTGCGTAGGTTGAGTCATATAGTGTATACTATGGTGCGTAGGTTGAGTCATATAGTGTATACTATGGTGCGTAGGTTGAGTCATATAGTATATACTATGGTGCGTAGGTTGAGTCATATAGTGTATACTATGGTGCGTAGGTTGAGTCATATATAGTGTATACTATGGTGCGTAGGTTGAGTCATAGAGATGGACAGCTTACTCAAGACTATCCTAGTGACTGGCAACAAGACATTCAGTCACATGCTGACCCCGCTGCCTCAGACAGACAGACAGAAAGTGCTTAGTGTGAAGGACTTCTGGGGCTGGACAACGTTACATTGGGCAGCTCACTACTCCCACCCCCAAACTATCACATGCATAGCCAATTCTCTCTCCTCACAACACATGTACCAGCTGCTGAAAATACAGAATGGGGAAGGTAACACGGCGCTGCATCTAGCAGCTGAGAAAGGTCATGTGGAGGTCATACGAGCTGTTGAGAATTCCCTCTCAGCAAACGATTTGCAGAAACTGGTATTAATCCAGAATGGAGAGAGTAACAGCGTGTTTCACCTGGCAGTGCTGAGCGGCCATGATGACACGGAGGTGTTGGAGCTGCTGGTCAACTCTCTGTCCTCGGACACCCTCCACCGAGCTCTGCTCACCACCAACCGCTACGGTAACTCGCCCATTCACTACGCGGCTACCAGGTGCCATATTGCTCAGGCTGAGTGCCTATTGGCTAATCTCACAGCCAATCAGTGCTTGGAAGTACTTAGCATACAGAATACTTCCCAGCAGACGGCCGAGGACTGTGCCCGGCTCCACAAGCAAGAGTTGTCCTTGACCTGCTTGCAGGAGTTCACACGGATTTCCAATACCAGCCTTAATAATGAGAGCACAACTCTACAAGGTACAATATCATCTTTGTCTATTGTGTATAGTGTACGATAGCGTGTCATATATATTACTATATTATATTATCTATATTGTGTATAGTGTACAACAGTGTGTCATATATATTACTATATTATATTATCTATATTGTGTATGCTGTACTTCTATATTCCAGACATAGATGACTCTGCTCATGCTGACACACACTACCTGCACAGTGTCTGTAGTAACCTTTCTCTTCAGCTCTCAGGTTAGTTGTTGGTCTATAATACGGTATTATACCTAGTAATACGGTATTACACCTAGTAATACGGTATTACACCTAGTAATACGGTATTACACCTAGTAATACGGTATTATACCTAGTAATACGGTATTATACTTAGTAATACGGTATTATACTTTGTAATACGGTATTATACCTAGTAATACGGTATTATACCTAGTAATACGGTATTATACCTAGTAATACGGTATTATACCTAGTAATACGGTATTATACCTAGTAATATGGTATTATACCTAGTAATACGGTATTATGCTTAGTAATAGATGAGCACCCATACTATAATACGGTATTATGCTTAGTAATAGATGAGCACCCATACTATAATACGGTATTATACCTAGTAATAGATGAGCACCCATACTATAATACAGTATTATACCTAGTAATAGATGAACACCCATACTAGTCACATGACGCCATGTTTCAGATTGCCGCAGCAAAGTGCGTCGGCAGCGTGAGATAATTCGGCAGCAGCGAGTCACAATTAGTGAGACAAGGCAGCAGCTGAACAGCGTCAAGTGTCTGCCGCCGTCACGAGAAGAAGAGGATAGGCAGCAGCTCAGGGGATCACCTCACATGATGATGCCGGCAGAGTGTGGACACAACTCCACGTCTCTCCTCACACAACATCCTTCCATTACATCACAGAGTGAGTAAACATGAAGTAGTAACTGAGCTGCCTGGTTATATTTTCTATTCTATAACAACTCAAGTTTTATATGGAAGCAAGTTGCCTCATCTCTTTTGTGACTCAATATTGTAACTTTTATAATTGTCTTTATATTGTAAAATGTTGCTCTATATTCTTTCCTTCTGTTTGTTTTGTATATCAGTCTATGAGCCGGTAAACTATAACCCTGATGATGTCATCCAACAAGCTGGTGATGTCACGAGGGAAGTCTCTGAGGTCGATAGTCAAAGTACTTATGCACTAGATATACACTCTTTGGAGAGCTAACTAGATATACACTCTTTGGAGAGATATACACTCTTTGGAGAGATATACACTCTTTGGAGAGATATACACTCTTTGGAGAGATATACACTCTTTGGAGAGATATACACTCTTTGGAGAGATATACACTCTTTGGAGAGCTAGTTGAATATACACTTTTTGGAGAGATATACACTCTTTGGAGAGATATACACTCTTTGGAGAGATATACACTCTTTGGAGAGATATACACTCTTTGGAGAGATATACACTCTTTGGACTACGTTATTTTACACAACGAAGCCACAAGCCCGAGTGGTTGAAACTGGTACATGGTTATACAACTCCATATTCATATAACAACTCACAGTACGTCACTGTATACATGCTATACACTGTATATATGCTATACACTGTATATATGCTATACACTGTATATATGCTATACACTGTATATATGCTATACACTGTATATATGCTATACAGTGTGCTATACAGTGTATATATGCTATACAGTGTATACACTGTATAGCATGTATACAGTGTGCTATACACTGTATATATGCTATACACTGTATACATGCTATACAGTGTGCTATACACTGTATAGCATGTATACACTGTATAGCATTTATACAGTGTATAGCATATATACAGTGTATAGCATGTATACAGTGTATAGCACACTGTATACATGCTATACACTGTATATATGCTATACACTGTATACATGCTAGACACCGTATGTTCCCTCTTTACCTTAGAGATATACGATATTATTCTATTTTTGTATTCAGAATTCAGTGTGTGCTGGAACTATTGTTATTATATTATTATATCTATCTGCAGAAGTTAAGTTGTGCTCATGTCAGGGTTGGGGTAATTGTAATTTGTAATTGTAATTGGCTGTAATTAATTACATTTTTTCAAGTAATTGAATGTAATTTGTAATTGAGGTTTAAAAATGTAATTGTAATTGTAATTGTAATTAATTACATATCTAATGTAATTGATTTTTACAATTACTTTATAATTACATGTCAATTACTTCAAACTTTTAAATCTTAAAAAACTCCTTTTTCTACAATGCCTACTGTTAAATAACAAGTTCAGATAGTTAGGTCAATATAGTAGGGTCATTCCATGCCAGCTCACCGAATTGCCCGCGTCTATTTGCGTCTCAGATTTTGTTAATGTTTACACCAAATAGACCTACACATGCCTCAAGTACTCTTCTTCAGTATTTCTGACCTGACACAAAAATTTTTTTGAGAACTGACTACTTTTGTGGACAAAAGTTGAGAAACATTTTGAGGAAAATTTGTGATTTCTATTTTTAGACTAATCTATAAACGTCTATATCTCAATCAATTTTCCAGACTGAGCCTTAAAATTTGCTGTGATTTGATAATACCCAACAATTTGCACTAGTAGCAACACATACTACAGAATACTTTGTGTGCATATATGCAAAATCATTGAATATGAACAAATCTTTGTAAATTTTGAAAAATTTCAAATACTCGCCTAATCAAATTTTAAATTACATATAAATTGGTCTAAAAGTATAAATCACAAATTTTCCAACCTTTGTTCACCAAAGTAGTAATTTCTCAAAATGTTTTTGTGTCAGGCCAGAAATATTCACGAATGGTAATCTGAACATGTGTAGGTCCATTTAGTGTAAATATGAGCAAAATCTGAGACACAAAGATGTGGGACTCCTTGAAAGTTGGTTGATTTGGTATGGAATGACATAATAGTATCACTGTAGAAAACAAAAGAGGTTCACCATTGCCGCTGGTAGTTGGACCCTAGAAGTAACTTCTATTTATTCCTTGCGAGAACAAAAGTAATTGTAATTGTAATTAATTACATTGCCATGTAATTGTAATTGTAATTAATTACATTTATTTTCAACTGTAATTATAATTGTAATTGTAATTGACAAATCTTCATGTAATTGTAATTGTAATTAATTACATTTACATGTAATTGACCCCAACCCTGGCTCATGTAATGTTACATATTGGCTGTTAATTATATAATCATACGTAAATACTAATTACCAATCTGCATAGTCATAAGAAAACCAATTGTTGTTATTTGTATAGAGCGGAGTGGAGGTATTTTGTTTCTCAATAAATCAATAAATACATGCTGCTCACTCTATAAGTCAATTGCTGGTTAGCTTGGTTAGCTTGCAATTAAATGCATTTTAGCGCTTATAAGTGTTACAGCCATTTGCCCTGCACATTTTAGAGTATAGTATATACCTGTCTAATTATACCAGTTCTGTCGAAATTCTCCAGTATGCAGTTGTAGAGCTCTTTTCATGCCAACAAATTATCAGTATCCATGAAGGAAAAAAATGCATAAAGAAACAGTTGAAGTGAAAGTATAAATAATTAATGAAAGCAGAAAGACTTTTGTTGTACAACTGATCACAATTTATGTACCCTCCATTTGATTGCCACGAAGAATTAAGGTTAATTACAGACCTTTCACGTCATGATACACGGGTCATTTTATACAAATATTACGCGTTCAAAGAGATATACTTATATTAGAAGTTGTTCTCTCTAGAAAATACCAATGCTGTTTCCTGGAAGTTGATAGCGTGAAAGAAGGGGAGCTACGGAGACTTAAAGAAAGCGAGGCAAATTATCTCTTTTTTAATATATTTCCTGATTACGAATAAGTTTATGGTCATCACTCATATGGAGAGTTTTCTTTGTGCAGTTTCACTGTATTTATGAGCAACGATTAACACTAATCAAGTAAAGTTAATTGAATTTTGTATAGAATAATACTGCAAGTGCAAGTGTCGCTATCCGAATAGGACAAAGCGCAGATATATGAGAGAAAAAAGTGTTTCTAATCAAATAGTTTAAATTAAAATTGTTGCTTATTTTTCTTTCGCTGGCTTGTTAATTGATAACTGTTAGATGGCCTTGCCCTTAGGGCTTAGGGTTAAGAATAAGATTAAGAGTAAAATTGACTGTAAGTTGAAGTAACTGTAAGTTGAAGTCTAATAAAACTTCACGAGATTTAAGATCATAAGACTTGTAGTAATCAACAATCACAGGTCTGACTCTGAAGACCTTCACTTCCCCATATATAGGGGTCTAAAGTTTCTAACAAAACAAACAACAAACAACTGCTCACTCAAACTGTCGACGTACTTTTGAATTCAATAATTATTATACTAATTATATTTTAATCTATAATCATAATGATAACCATGATCATCCTCATAAATTTAGACTTTGAGTTGGATATAATTAATATTATTTTCAATATGAATATATCATATATGAATTAGACATATTGATATTGTTTTTATTTAAAATTAATTTATTTTAAATTTTCATGTTGTAATTTAAAAATTTATCTGCTAAACTTAAATTAGGTGTTAATATAATAATTACAAGAGTACCTAAGTATCACTATGGCTATCAGTATCATTATGATTGTTACTATCATAATCATTATTAATGTGATTATAATATCATTGCGATAATAATAATCAGTAAGAGTATCGCTATTTTTAATTGCTATTGCTATTAGTGATTACATTTACTATTAATATTAATGGTGCTGAATGTATGATAATTTACTATCAGGCATCATGCATTTTTAGAAGTTGATGAGTAACATGAAAGTTTCAAATTTAGATGGTTTTTATCTCTTTATACAGTACGCAATCTTAGAAAAATATCAGTGGAAGGATATTTTCCTTTTAGTGACTGAGTACACTGTTTGAATGGTTCTTTTTCTAAAATTGAATAATGTGAGAATTTTCATTCTTTATTATTTTTATTTATTAATAGATATGTTGTTTAATGAAACAGTTTAAACGCTATTGTCGTAGCATATTTTCAACCAGGTCCATGTTGAACTAAATTATTTATGTTTACAGCACGTGTTGAATGATGTCACCTCAAATATCTGCCAATCAGCAGCAAGTGCTCCATGAGGCAATAGACACTCTGGATTCAGAGTTCATAGCTAAATGTGTTCTCAACATTGAGATTATTCTCCGACATATCAAAAGACTTATTAGACTGGGGGAAGGTGATTGGGAGTCTTCCATTCAACCTGCGGAACAGGCTATACACTCAGACTATGCAGGTATTCTACTCAGACTATACAGTATATATTACTCAGACTATACAGTATATATTACTCAGACTATACAGTATATATTACTCAGACTATACAGTATATATTACTCAGACTATACAGTATATACTACTCAGACTATACAGTATATATTACTCAGACTATACTGTATATATTACTCAGACTATACAGTATATACTACTCAGACTATACAGTATATACTACTCAGACTATACAGTATATACTACTCAGACTATACAGTATATACTACTCAGACTATACAGTATTACTCAGACTATACAGTATATATTACTCAGACTATACAGTATATATTACTCAGACTATGCAGATATATTACTCAGACTATACAGTATATACTACTCAGACTATACAGTATATACTACTCAGACTATACAGTATATACTACTCAGACTATACAGTATATACTACTCAGACTATACAGTATATACTACTCAGACTATGCAGATATATTACTCAGACTATACAGTATATACTACTCAGACTATACAGTATATATTACTCAGACTACACAGTATATATTACTCAGACTATACAGTATATACTACTCAGACTATACAGTATATTTTACTCAGACTACACAGTATATACTACTCAGACTATACAGTATATACTACTCAGACTATACAGTATATATTACTCAGACTATGCAGTATATACTACTCAGACTATAGAGTATATACTACTCAGACTACACAGTATATACTACTCAGACTATACAGTATATACTACTCAGACTATACAGTATATATTACTCAGACTATACAGATATATATTACTCAGACTATACAGATATATAATGTAGAACTTTGTGAAACTGTAAGTCACTGATTATTGAATATATTTTAGACTGTGAATTAGTTGAAGTGAAAGAGGAGCCAACAGTGGAGTGGGGTGAGCAAGAGCCCACATCAGTGCCAGGGCATGAGGAACTGAAGCTAAGCACAAAGGACAGTCACCAGCAGGAGTCAAGGTTCACTCTACATTTTCACTCACTTCTACAGGATTTATTACTGTATGGTGTAGTAGCTGTGTTGAGACGTACTCCTCACTCTCTCCCAACACTTCTACTACTTGTTCCTTGGTACTCAGTCTAAAAGCATCTCCCGTATAGTCATACTGATTAATACTATTGCAGAGCGGGGAAACTATCAGCTCCTCTACCCCCTCACCCTACTTTTCACTCCTCAGCTGTAAATCCTGAGGCTATGAAAGTTTCATCACCTACATCCAAGAAGAGGCACACGGAAAGGAAGTCACTCGATTGTGATCATCAGGACTGTTCGTTTACCGCAAGTAGGTGCACACTGCTGTAAATATTGCACATGTATGTCTACTACTTGTTAAAGTTGTCCTTGCTTAGAAATGTGTCCCTCGATGTGCAGAGACGAAGGTGGACTGGACCCAGCACATGCAGAAGGTGCACCCGGAGAGATGCGAGGTGATGAAGTGCGAGCAGTGTGAGTTCAGCACTATCAAGAGGGCTAACTTGCGGCAGCACGTGAAGACTCACCTGCCTCCTGAGGAGAAGCCGTACAAGTGCAGCATCTGCAGCAACTACAGCAGCGCTAACAAGGAGGGTCTACGTATACACATCAACACAGCACACAAAGGTACGTATGTCTCTGTGTGCGTATATCTCAGTATATATTATGTGTCAGTATATATGTCTGCAGGTGTCAGTATATGTGTCTGCAGGTGTCAGTATATGTGTCTGCAGGTGTCAGTATATGTGTCTGCAGGTGTCAAGCCATACCTGTGTGACACCTGTGGACAGTCATTCACAGGTATCAGCATGCTGAGTAAGCACAAACTGATGAAACACAAGCCAAAGCACCTCAAGTGCCCCCACTGTGACTATAGAACCTCTCTGGTCAACTGGCTGAAGGACCACATGAAGAGACACTCATCTGACACGCCCTTCACCTGTCAGCACTGCTCGTACGCTGCCAAGACAGCTGGCAGACTGAAGGTGCACCTGCGCATACACACCGGAGAGAGGCCGTACAGGTGTCACCTGTGTGACTATTCGGCCATTGAAGGAGCTCCCCTGAAGAAACACCTTAAAAATCAACACCAGCTCTCTGTTCACAGAATAGATATCCGGTATGTACTCTGTAGTGCGCTATGTACACTCTGTAGTATGTTATGTACACTGTAGTGTGTTATGTACATTATGTAGTGTGTTATGTACACTCTGTAGTGTGTTATCTACACTCTGTAGTATGTTGTGTACACTTTGTAGTATGTTATGTACATTCTGTAGTGTGTTGTGTGTACTCTGTAGTGTGTTATGTACACTCTGTAGTGTGTTATACATGTACACTCTGTAGTGTGTTATGTACACTGTAGTGTGTTGTGTGTACTCTGTAGTGCGTTATGTACACTCTGTAGTGTGCTATGTACACTTTGTAGTGTGTTATGTACACTCTGTAGTGTGTTATGTACACTCTGTAGTATGTTATGTTTACTGTGATACAGGGAAGGAAAGCTGTTCACAACTGAAGGCAGAGAGATTGATACAGGACTGAGTACACGTACAGCCCCACTTCCTGCCGCCAGTTTCCATGGCAACAAAGACAAACTAACCACCAATCAGCTTTCTCTACCTTCCAGGAAACAGGTCAGTATTTCCTCTCAACTGATAGTTAATAAACAGACTTCAGCTTTTCTGTTTGTATATTATATATTCTTTATATTTCTTCCGGTATGTTCTGTGGAATACTCGCTTCTCAATCTGGTATTTACTTTCAGAACGAAACGTCTATCATAGTTGAGGCTGCAGCCTTATCCGCCCTTCCTATACACCCAGAGTCTCCGAGTTTTGAGGCTGTCGAGTCATCCAATTATATTCCATTACCTGTGACAGGTGGGTGTGGCTGCAGTACTAGATCAGCCAATTATATTCCATTACCTGTGACAGGTGGGTGTGGCTACAGTACTAGATCAGCCAATTATATTCCAATATCTGTGACAGGTGGACGTGGCTACAGTACTACTTCTACATACACCACTTAATTTATAAACAAATCGTTTATTTGGTTATTTCGTATTTTTCAGAGCCCGTGGAGTCTACAGGGAAATGAAGTGTTGATATATTCTCTACAGGTATATATACTCTACAGGTATATACTCTACAGATATATACTCTACAGATATATATATACTCTACAGGTATATACTCTACAGATATATATACTCTACAGGTATATATACTCTACAGATATATATACTCTACAGGTATATATCTGTAGAGTATATACTCTACAGGTTTATATACTCTACAGGTATATACTCTACAGGTATATACTCTACAGGTATATACTCTACAGGTATATACTCTACAGATATATACTCTACAGGTATATACTCTACAGGTATATATACCTGTAGAGTATATACTCTACAGGTTTATATACTCTACAGGTATATACTCTACAGGTATATACCCTACAGGTATATACTCTACAGATATATATACGCTACAGGTATATACTCTACAGGTATATACTCTACAGGTATATACTCTACAGGTATATACTCTACAGGTATATACTCTACAGGTATATACTCTACAGATATATACTCTACAGGTATATACTCTACAGGTTTATACTCTACAGGTATATACTCTACAGATATATACTCTACAGGTATATACTCTACAGGTATATACTCTACAGGTATATACTCTACAGATATATACTCTACAGGTATATACTCTACAGGTATATACTCTACAGGTATATACTCTACAGGTATATACTCTACAGATATATACTCTACAGGTATATACTCTACAGGTATATACTCTACAGGTATATACTCTACAGGTATATACTCTACAGGTATAACATACAACAGTTACTCACATCTTGTTTGACAAATTTTGGTAGCATGCTTTATACTACTTTTACTATGTTACTACAATATTTTTTATTATTTTAGAACCAATCACAGTACTAAATTTTTATTTGTGATTTTTTTACACTTATGTCTACTACTTCTACTATTACTAGTATTACTAGTACTACTGCTATTTCTAATAAATGCATATGAAAGTATTTGTTGGCCTCTATTGCCAAAGTCCTATGAACCAACATCTTTTGTATCTTGTATACATTACAGCTATGTACTGCTCTGGTATGTCATATTAAATGTTCAACATTCATTACTGCTTTGTTTTAGTTGAAATATGATTCTTGTAGCAGTGGTGCAATATTTACCTGCATAAGTACACACTTTACCTGCAGTAGTATGCAGTTTTAATGAAGCTTCAAATTGTATTCTTGTGTGGAAACTACAATAACTAATGTGATACTGGTGTAGAAACTACAATAACTAATGTGATACTGGTGTAGAAACTACAATAACTAAAGTGATACTGGTGTACTATTTTATCACTCATTTCTCTGTAATCAAACTGACCGCATCAATTAAATCTATTCCTTCCACATCTCTGTTACCAGGTGACTGTGTTTCTCTTATAAATCATAAACCTATCAGAATTGACTTCTGTTGATTTATGTCCCTCCATTAGAAAGGGATTATTGGCGGTCTATATATATAGCTGTTATGTGTTTACTGATAAATGTTAGAATAGTCTGATCTTAGCCCAACACATTTATGTTAGGAAATCATGTGCCTATATTACTATAATATTCATATTGATTGCTATTATCCTGCAGTAAGTGTTGCTCAGTGCTGTTGAGTCTCCTTATACGTTCAGTGAGTAAACAACTCCCATGGGAGACGATACAAGCCTGGTGTGGACAGGCAACAGGGGGGGGGGGGGGGGGGGGGTATAACAAAGGAGTAAGGAAAGGACAGATAGTACCAATACTCAGTCTAACTAGTTTAACAGTTTTCAGGCAGACATGTTTGTAGCATAGCTGAGGTCTTCAAGTCAGTTTACCACTAGAAAGATATCATAGAGAATACATCCATAATCCCTCCTAGTATATGACCAGCTCAGTGTGAGCACACTCAGCTCTATAGGAAGGCGTAACTGTAGAACAGCAATGTATTACTGTAGTACAGCAATGCGTTATTGTAGTACAGCAATGTATTGCTGTAGAACTGCAAGGTGTTACTGTAGTACAGCAATGTATTATCGTAGTACAGCAATGTATTACTGTAGCACAGCAATGTGTTACTGTAGCACAGCAATGTGTTACTGTAGTACAGTTAGTTGTTACTGTAGTACAGCTAGTTGTTACTGCACTGTCACTGCTATAATAAGGGAAGTTATCCACTCTATTCACTGAATTGACCCGTTTTATTTTATATCCAACATGTGTTACTAAGATGATTGCTAGACCCGTACAAGTTGTAAATACAGATAAATAAATAAAAGCTGAAAAATACAAATTATTTACAAAGACATGAAACGCAATGAATATGTTTAAAAAAAAAATGTAAAAAAATTAACTAAAAAAAACTCGTATTGTAAAAAATAGAAAATACTCGTATAGAGATCTCAGTGAGACGTAGTGTCTACGCATTTGAAGTATTGCTGGAGAGGTTTAGGTAGAGTCAAGATGGCTTCACAACTCAACTCATTCTGGAACCTCAAGTCAGAGTCATTTGAACACAGGAAGCTGTTCAACTCCCTCAGGCTAATGATCTTCATGATGAGTCTAGCGAAACGTGTGCACCCGTCCCTCGATTTGAGGTTGCAGTAGGCAGCTAAGGCTCTAGAATATATACTCTGCACCTCTTGTACTCTGTCCAAATCCCTCACTCTACTGCTCTCTGAAAACAACAGTCGCCTACATGTATTACTACGCCTTTATGGCATCATAATCTACTGTATGTATTACTACGCTCTTATGACATCATAATCTACTGTATGTATTACTACGCTCTTATGACATCATAATCTACTGTATGTATTACTACGCTCTTATGACATCATAATCTACTGTATGTATTACTATGCTCTTATGACATCATAATCTACTGTGTGTATTACTATGCCCTTATGACATCATAATCTACTGTGTGTATTACTATGCCCTTATGACATCATAATCTACTGTGTGTATTACTATGCCCTTATGACATCATAATCTACTGTGTGTATTACTATGTGTTTACCCGAGAACAGACAGATGCAAGTCATCAAAGCCACTTCTACAGGATCTGCCTCCATGCTAGCCATAGTTCTGCAAAACCTAAAGAGACTCGTGGCACTATCACCCATGCCTCCCTCCTTTAGCTGCTCCTCGTTGTAGACTTTGCTGTCGGGTAGAGTAGCGCTATCAGTTGTGATGTCATATCCCCTGTATACTCTCAGGGCCATGATACCGAATATACTACTCTGAAAGAGATAGATATGATACTGTCATGGTACAGAATATACTACTCTGAAAGATAGATATGATACTGTCACGGTACAGAATATACTACTCTGAAAGATAGATATGATACTGTCATGGTACAGAATATACTACTCTGAAAGAGATAGATATGATACTGTCATGGTACATAACACAGTAATGGAGTATAATATTACAGAGAGAGTATTGTGAGAGTACAAAAAGTAGTACTATAATACAGTAATAATACTGAAGTAGTACTATAATACAGTAATAATACTGAAGTAATACTATAATACAGTAATAATACTGAAGTAATACTATAATACAGTAATAATACTGAAGTAATACTATAATACAGTAATAATACTGAAGTAATACTATAATACAGTAATAATACTGAAGTAATACTATAATACAGTAATAATACTGAAGTAATACTATAATACAGTAATAATACTGAAGTAGTACTATAATACAGTAATAATACTAAAGTAGTACTATAATACAGTAATAATACTGAAGTAGTACTATAATACAGTAATAATACTGAAGTAATACTATAATACAGTAATAATACTGAAGTAATACTATAATACAGTAATAATACTGAAGTAATACTATAATACAGTAATAATACTGAAGTAATACTATAATACAGTAATAATACTGAAGTAATACTATAATACAGTAATAATACTGAAGTAGTACTATAATACAGTAATAATACTAAAGTAGTACTATAATACAGTAATAATACTGAAGTAATACTATAATACAGTAATAATACTGAAGTAATACTATAATACAGTAATAATACTGAAGTAGTACTATAATACAGTAATAATACTGAAGTAATACTATAATACAGTAATAATACTGAAGTAATACTATAATACAGTAATAGTACTGAAATATTTACATGTTTACTTTCAAATTATATATTTTTAAATAAAATATTTCTATTTGCTGGTTTCCATGGCTTCGCATTATGCAAATGAATACTCATGCTCATGGATCTGTGGTTGGTTGGCATTAAATTATGGTTGTGGTTTTCATTCATTGCACTGTTTCCTAACATGAAATAACAGTTTGTTGGCAAACTGTGAAGAAGCTTGAAAACAGTGATTGTCAGATAGTCTTAGTAAATGCAGTCAGTTAGATAGTCAGGTAGATGGTCAATGAGTCACTGCAAGTGAGTCACTGATTCTCACCTTAATCAGACTAATCTGGTCCCCTGGACTGAACTCATCAAACCCCATCATGTGTTTAGAGAGGTTGGCGACGAACTTGGAGGCTAAAATAGTGATGTAGATCTTCTTGAGGTGGGCGGAGCTTGCAGCATCCGCGTCTTCTGCATATCTGTTGGCCAGTTCCAGCTAGTAGAAATATTTACAGTTTATTTGACTGAAGGTTAGCTATCTACTAACAGTGACTTACTCTTGAACAGTCAATGTGAGCTAACGGGCTAGAACGGAGACAAGAAGGTTTTATATCAATAGGCGGCTCACCTCATCTAAGTTGATATCTTCATCAAAGAAGAGAATGATTTTGTCCAGTAAAGCAGCCATATCTACATTCCTGCCTTCTGCTTCTGTATGACCAGAGTCTGCAGCCATCAAATAGTAGTAACTTTGGTTAACATTCTGTTCTCTCAACAAAGTAAGAACTTAAAAACCTCATTCACTGAAACAGAACTTAGATTAAGATATTTACCTAAATCCATCAGACCATTTGCTTCTGTCTGATCAGAGAGGCTGCCAGTAACTGACCAATGAGGTGATAGCTGACTTCCAGACGGCCAATGAGGTGAAACTTGGCCAGCAGAGCCTTTTGGTGAATATTCACTAGAGGTTGACCAATGAGGTGACTGTTGACTGCCAGTTGACCAATGAGGTGACTGCTTACTCACTGACCCAAAACTTTGAGAATTTTCAAATTTAGTTGAATCAGCGGAGACAAATGCAGATTTATGTGATGATTTATTTGATTGGCTGTCTTCAGCGTCTGCACAGAACCTTTTAACAGGTGAAGTGTTGGTCTGAGCAGAAGATGCTTTCTGCTTACTCAGCTTTCTCTTGGACCCCCTGGCCTTGCACTGTAGCTCAGTGAGGAGACCTGGAATATAGACAGTGCTAGCTGTAGAAATAGACAGTGCTAGCTGTAGAAATAGACAGTGCTAGCTATAGATATAGACAGTGCTAGCTATAGATATAGACAGTGCTAGCTATAGATACAGACAGTGCTAGCTGTAGAAACAGACAGTGCTAGCTGTAGAAATAGACAGTGCTAGCTATAGATATAGACAGTGCTAGCTATAGATATAGA
The DNA here is from genome assembly GCA_964035545.1 of Bugula neritina. NCBI lineage: Eukaryota > Metazoa > Bryozoa > Gymnolaemata > Cheilostomatida > Bugulidae > Bugula > Bugula neritina. The sequence goes on along the minus strand of OZ037770.1, from coordinate 15,837,635 downwards.
CAGTGCTAGCTATAGATATAGACAGTGCTAGCTATAGATATAGACAGTGCTAGTTATAGATATAGACAGTGCTAGCTATAGATATAGACAGTGCTAGCTATAGATATAGACAGTGCTAGCTATAGGTATAGACAGGGCTAGCTATAGATATAGACAGTGCTAGCTATAGATATAGATATTAGCTTGTATACTCACAGTGCTCTTGCATACCGACAGCCAGGCACTTGTTGAATCGGCACGGAGGACAGCGCCGCCTGGTGGCAATAGTGACTTTACAGTTTCCTCCAATCTTACATTTGCCGTCAAGTGACTTCTGGACACTCCTTCTGAAGAAGCCTGCAACATGGCAGAAGACAATGTAACCATGAGATAACAGACCTATCTGCAGGAGATTGTGTACACAGGGAATAACAGACCTATCTGCAGGAGATTGTGTACACAGGGAATAACAGACCTATCGGCAGGAGATTGTGTACACAGGGAATAACAGACCTATCTGCAGGAGATTGTGTACACAGGGAATAGCAAACCTATCGGCAGGATATAGTGTACACAGGGAATAACAAACCTATCGGCAGGATATATTGTACACAGGGAATAACAAACCTATCTGCAGGAGATTGTGTACACAGGGAATAACAGGCCTATCTGCAAGAGATTGTGTACACAGGGAATAACAGGCCTATCAACAGAAGATTGTGAACACAGGGAATAACAGACCTATCAGCAGAAGACTGTGTACACAGGGAATAACAGACCTATCTGCAGGAGATTGTGTACACAGGGAATAACAGACCTATCAGCAGAAGACTGTGTGATTATGAAAGAGAAAGCAGTGGTACCATACATGATGCATACAGCACAATACCAGCACCTCGTAAGTAAAGGATGTGTGCTGAGCTGATGGTAGAGTTTACTCAGTACCCTGTAGTTTACTTGCTATACGTACATAGCAAAGCTGGCAATCAATCATGTGGCAATTTAACGTAAGCTAATCTAACGCAGACGAAAAGGAGGCGTGACTACAGCAGTCATTGACCTTGTTGTTGCCACAGTAACCAAGCGTGACTATCTCTAACCAGTACTAACTAGCTAACCGCATTCCTGCCTCGTTCGTTCACACTCATTAGTAACCCAGTATCTTGCAATAACATTAGATTCAGGGCGGCCGGCAGACGTCCCACAGAGCCGTGATGCGTGTGAAAAGTAGAAACTAACTAGACAGCATAAACGGAATAGTGGGAATTGCCTGAATATTATAATAAACCTGGAGCGAGTTAGACTCATTGGTAGTAGTAACTATACCCACTGGCAGTAGTAACTATACTCATTGGTAGTAGTAACTATACTCACTGACAGTAGTAACTATACTCACTGATAGTAGTAACTATACTCATTGGTAGTAGTAGCTATACTCACTGGTAGTAGTAACTATACTCACTGATAGTAGTAACTATATTCTACCAACTGTGTTACTATAGTCTATCAAGTATATTACTATATATTCTATAAACTATATATTACTATAATACTATGATATACTACTATAAACTGTGTTGCTAAAATTAGCTGTTACGAAATACAGTAATCATGAATTATATATAAGGAATTCAGTGAAGAGTAAACAGCCAGGTTATTCACCCTAAAGGATACTATAAAAAACCATTAAGTATTGATACATCCTGTACGATATAAACTGCAGCATAACAACTTGTCACGTGACTGCTTCCAGGGGAATGACCTGCTCTATATTGTCAACAACAACTATTATAGTCACTATAGAGTTGGGGCTATACTGATACCCCCCAACTATTATAGTCACTACACAGCACAGAGTTGGGGCTATACTGATACCCCCCCCCCTTAACTATAGTCACGAAACTGCATAGAACCTGGATTCAAAAGTAGGACTCCAGCCCCTGCTAGGACTGTAGTCCTAGCAGGGGCTGGAGTCCTAGCAGGGGCTGTACATGCAACTGCTAAATTCAGAAGAGTTCAAAAACCAGGTTAAGTCTACTGAGAATTTTGTAAGAATTACTAAACTGCTGGATAAATGTCTGAATTATGTATATAATATAATATAATATAATATAGTATAATATAGTATAATATAATATAATATAATATAATATAATATAATATAATATAGTATAGTATAATATAATAATATAATATGCTGTATATGATATACACTGCCTACCTTTACACCCCTCACAGCTGAGTACACCATAGTGATAGCCTGAGGACCTATCTCCACAAATATCACATCTTTCCTCCTCAACACCATCTGATTCCTGACCTTCAACTTCATCAAGGTCGTTGGACAACATGTCTGCTCTAAAACACATACTGGAACTAACAGCACATTGCTACATTTACTACTACAGTACAGTGTTACATTTACTACTACAGTACAGTGTTACATGCACTACTACAGTACAGTGTTACATTTACTACTACAGTACAGTGTTACATTTACTACTACAGTACAGTGTTACATTTACTACTACAGTACATTGCTACATTTACTGCTACAGTACAGTGTTACATTTACTACTACAGTACAGTGTTACATTTACTGCTACAGTACAGTGTTACATGCACTACTACAGCACACATTGCGGTGTCACAAATATAGTATACTACAGCTTGCATACCTGTTTTCACGTTACGAAGTTCTTCTCAAATTCAAGCGACGACCCAGTTGCAGCGGTACAAGAGTTGATCTGATAAGCTATTCCAATTATTTCTCTTATATAGTGCAGCTTGTTGTTGAGGCGAGTATTTATAACTATTCAAGTACTAAATGTCAATGACCTTACAGCTTCGTCAATAAAGCATTCATCGCCTGCTTAGTATTACCACAATGGCGGCTGTGCAGTGGCGCGTTGCGGTGCGGCTGCACTAAGCCAAAAGTGCAACGCCCGTGTCTGAGACTGTAAATGTGTGGAGCTTGGCCAGCTAATGGGTTTGGCATATGTCACGTGACAAAACAAAGTGGAGGTACATTGACACTGAACAGGCTGGTTGCAAAGTGCCAGACATGGGTCTATTATACACAGTAAACAAGTTACAAATATAGAACTTGTACTAGAAATAGAAACTACTTATGACAAACAACACTAGTATATACGTACATACTGTATATATATAACTATGATGTATGATCTACATAATATACTAGGATTATATACTGTATACATATGTATGTACTATATATATGGTATATAATATACACAACACCACTACATATTATACAGTGTATATACATGATATACACTGCATACATAATGTATAACAAGGATGACCAACTGATAAGGAGTTGGTGAACCACCAGATGGAGAGATTCACACGCTGTCATGTAACAGCTGGACATTCAGTGGAAAAGAGTGGCTGTATTCAAGTCTCACTCAATAACTGACAGAGTCTGACTCAATAACTAGCAGAGTCGCACTCAATAACTCAGCATGTTGCTACTGCCAATTCTAATAGCAACAGCCATTTCAGTAACAAGTGGACGGTCAGTAGTGCCAGAGTCTTCCAAAGGTGAGCGACATGTGGAGCAGGTAGTGTATATACTGACACATGGAGCAGGTAGTATATATACTGACACATGGAGCAGGTAGTGTATATACTGACACATGGAGCAGGTAGTGTATATACTGACACATGGAGCAGGTAGTGTATATACTGACACATGGAGCAGGTAGTATATATACTGACACATGGAGTAGGTAGTATATATACTGACACGTGGAGCAGGTAGTATATATACTGGCACGTGGAACAGGTAGTATATATACTGACACATGGAGCAGGTAGTATATATACTGACACATAGAGCAGGTAGTATATAAATAGACACATGGAGCAGGTAGTATATATACTGACACATGGAGTAGGTAGTATATATACTGACACGTGGAGCAGGTAGTATATATACTGGCACGTGGAACAGGTAGTATATATACTGACACATGGAGCAGGTAGTGTATATACTGACACATGGAACAGGTAGTATATATACTGACACATGGAGCAGGTAGAGCAAGTGGCATATACATACCCTGATATATGCAAATAAATCACCATCAATGCTTGTATGCAGTTTGATGCTAATTATTTATGCAACTGAGCTATAGTAGTCAGGTGTACTTTAACTAACTATACCACCTGTATACTCACTGTACCACCTGTATACTCACTATATCACCTGTATACTGACTGTATCACCTGTATACTCACTGTATAGTCACTGTATACTCACGTCTGTATACTGACTGTATACTCACTGTATAGTCACTGTATACTCAATGTATACTGACTGTATACTCACTGTATCACCTGTATACCCACTGTATCACCTGTATACCCACTGTACCACCTATATACTGACTGTATCACCTGTATACTGACTGTATACTGACTGTATACTCACTGTACCACCTGTATACTCACTGTATACTCACTGTATACTCACTGTATACTCACTGTATACTCACTGTATACCAACTGTATCACCTGTATACTCACTGTACCACCTGTATACTGACTGTATATCACCTGTATACTGACTACATCACCTGTATACTCACTGTACCAACTGTATACTGACTGTATCACCTGTATACTCACTATACCACCTGTATACTCACTGTATACCAACTGTATACCAACTGTGTGCATATATTGCTCATCACTCAGCTTCAACCAAATGGAAATATATCGGCTGTTACACGGACAAGCGCCCCAGAGATCTGACCAGCTACCACAAACTGACGGCTGACAGATACGGAATGAGTGTGAGCAGATGCTATGACTTCTGCAGTGGCTACAACAACCTCTACATGGCGCTCCAGAACGGGTGAGTGCTTGACCCCACCCTCACTAGTTCTACTCCCTACAACCTCAGTTCACAGCTACGTGCCATTTTCCATGCTAAATAAAAAGGAAATGACATCACAACTGTATGTGTAATGTAGCAATGAGTGCCGGTGTGACAACGGGTTTGGTCGCTACGGGAAGGAAGAAGAGAGCATGTGCGACGAGCCTTGCACTAAAGGGTCGGGAGACAATGGTGACGGAGATGAGATGTGTGGAGGGGATTGGTCAAACTCAGTCTATCAGATACGAGGTTGGTTTGCTCATCATTTCAATCAGATGTGAAGGTCACCAACACACAATTCTCTTCCCTCACCAGAGTTTCTCTCTACTGCAGACAAGGCGGCCACTGAAATCACGAGTGGTATGATGAAACTGAGTTCTGCGAACACGAAGCTGTCGTTCACTGCTCTGGGTGACTGGGGGAGAGAAGGATCTCACCAGAGGAGAGTGGCTAGAAGGTTAGCTGATTGGTCAGAACAGCACAAGTCAGCATTCACCGCTGCCATAGGTAACCAATCATGTGAGATCATATTTCTTCCTGACTATTTTAAACACAAACGAATTGATATCTGAAATACCCTCACACAACATGCTCGTCGGTAGGGGACAACTTCTACGAGACTGGAGTCTACAGTGCCAAGGACAAGAAGTTTCAGACGACGTGGAAGAATGTGTATGCCCAGAAGTCTTTGCAACATCCGTGGCTGGTGATAGAGGGAAACCACGACTATTATGATGGTAGGTGGTATCTGTAACCCTAGGACTATTATGATGGTAGGTGGTATATGTAACCCTAGGACTATTATGATGGTAGGTGGTATATGTAACCCTAGGACTATTATGATGGTAGGTGGTATATGTAACCCTAGGACTATTATGATGGTAGGTGGTATATGTAACCCTAGGACTATTATGATGGTAGGTGGTATATGTAAGACTAGGACTATTATGATGGTAGGTGGTATATGTAACCCTAGGACTATTATGATGGTAGGTGGTATCTGTAACCCTAGGACTATTATGATGGTAGGTGGTATCTGTAAGACAGGGTTGGGGTAATTGTAATTTGTAATTGTAATTGGCTGTAATTAATTACATTTTTTCAAGTAATTGAATGTAATTTGTAATTGAGGTTTAAAAATGTAATTGTAATTGTAATTGTAATTAATTACATATCTAATGTAATTGATTTTTACAATTACTTTATAATTACATGTCAATTACTTCAAACTTTTAAATCTTAAAAAACTCCTTTTTCTACAATGCCTACTGTTAAATAACAAGTTCAGATAGTTAGGTCTATATAGTAGGGTCATTCCATGCCAGCTCACCGAATTGCCCGCGTCTATTTGCGTCTCAGATTTTGTTAATGTTTACACCAAATAGACCTACACATGCCTCAAGTACTCTTCTTCAGTATTTCTGACCTGACACAAATTTTTTTTGAGAACTGACTACTTTTGTGGACAAAAGTTGAGAAACATTTTGAGGAAAATTTGTGATTTCTATTTTTAGACTAATCTATAAACGTCTATATCTCAATCAATTTTCCAGACTGAGCCTTAAAATTTGCTGTGATTTGATAATACCCAACAATTTGCACTAGTAGCAACACATACTACAGAATACTTTGTGTGCATATGTGCAAAATCATTGAATATGAACAAATCTTTGCAAATTTTGAAAAATTTCAAATACTCGCCTAATCAAATTTTAAATTACATATAAATTGGTCTAAAAGTATAAATCACAAATTTTCCAACCTTTGTTCACCAAAGTAGTAATTTCTCAAAATGTTTTTGTGTCAGGCCAGAAATATTCACGAATGGTAATCTGAACATGTGTAGGTCCATTTAGTGTAAATATGAGCAAAATCTGAGACACAAAGATGTGGGACTCCTTGAAAGTTGGTTGATTTGGTATGGAATGACATAATAGTATCACTGTAGAAAAAAAAAGAGGTTCACCATTGCCGCTGGTAGTTGGACCCTAGAAGTAACTTCTATTTATTCCTTGCGAGAACAAAAGTAATTGTAATTGTAATTAATTACATTGCCATGTAATTGTAATTGTAATTAATTACATTTATTTTCAACTGTAATTATAATTGTAATTGTAATTGACAAATCTTCATGTAATTGTAATTGTAATTAATTACATTTACATGTAATTGACCCCAACCCTGCTGTAAGACTAGGACTTTCACTGCTGGTCGTAAGATAACATGAGATTGAGAGAGTTGATATAGGAATGTAGACTGCATGCTGTAAGACTGTCATGACGCACAGGAAACGCAGCAAACCAGGTGAAGTATGGGAAGACAGACAGCAGATGGGTGATGCCGAGTCTGTACTACTCTATGCACTACTCAGTGGGAGGACAGGATGTTCACTTCATCTTCCTTGATACAGACCCAATCAGACAGGAGGCCGAGTACCACCAGTACAAGTGGTTCAAGAACGAGCTGAGTGAGTGACCTGAGACTATCATGTGTACTAGTGTCAAGGTCGTAATGTGTCCTAGTGGCAAGGTCATAATGTGTACTAATGTCAAGGTCATAATGTGTACTAGTGGCAAGATCATAATGTGTACTAGTGTCAAGGTCATAATGTGATCTGAGACTAAGCAGTATAGTGTATTAGCATTAAATAAAGAAATAATAAACTGATCATAAGGAAAATGTTAGAAATGCCGTGAGTTGATGGTGAAACAAATATCGTCATGGCAACTTCTAGGTGAATCAAAAGCTGATTGGATAATAGTGATGGGACATCATCCAATAGCATCGGCTGGGTCACACGGGAAGGCGAGTTCCACAGCTTCCATGTACGACAATATAAGGGGGGAGTTGGTGAAGCACCGGGCAGCCCTCTATATCTGCGGCCACGACCACTTTCTTCAGCACATGGTAGACAGCAGGTAGCTATTGGCAGCGAGTTTCTACTATCCCTCAGTTACTACATACTATCTCTCAGTTACTATATACTATCCCTCAGTTACTATATATTATCCCTCAGTTACTATATACTATCCCTCAGTTACTATATACTATCCCTCAGTTACTATATACTATCCCTCAGTTACTATATACTATCCCTCAGTTACTATATACTATCCCTCAGTTACTATATACTATCTCTCAGTTACTATATACTATCCCTCAGTTACTATATACTATCCCTCAGTTACTATATACTATCCCTCAGTTACTGTATACTATCCCTGAGTTACTGTATACTATCTCTCAGTTACTATATACTATCCCTCAGTTACTATATACTACCCCTCAGTTACTATATACTATCCCTCAGTTACTATATACTATCCCTCAGTTACTATATACTATCCCTCAGTTACTATATACTATCCCTCAGTTACTATATACTATCCCTCAGTTACTATATACTATCCCTCAGTTACTATATACTATCTCTCAGTTACTCTCTACTATCTCTCAGTTACTATATACTATCTCTCAGTTACTATATAGTATATACTATCCCTCAGTTACTATATACTATCCCTCAGTTACTATATACTATCCCTCAGTTATTATATATTATCCCTCAGTTACTATATACTATCCCTCAGTTACTATATTATACTATCCCTCAGTTACTATATACTATCTCTCAGTTACTCTCTACTATCCCTCAGTTACTATATACTATCTCTCAGTTACTATATACTATCCCTCAGTTACTATATACTATCCCTCAGTTACTATATACTATCCCTCAGTTACTATATACTATCCCTAAGTTACTATATACTATCCCTCAGTTACTATATACTATCCCTCAGTTACTATATACTATCCCTCAGTTACTCTCTACTAATCATTGTGTTGCAGTGGAGTCGTGGATTACATAATATCCGGGTCAGGGGCTAAGCGCAGCACCAGCACATACCCTGCCTCTCTTCTGAACCTCAAAGAGAAGAGAATAGACTCCAAGTTCCTGCACAGGGACTACGGGTTTGTTGGCTTTGAGATTAAGGGCAAGGTTATTAAAGTATCCTACATTGACGAGGACGGACATGAAGTCTACAGCTTCTCCAAGGTCAACCCTCGAGCAACAGGCCCTGTGATTGGCTAAAAGTGTTGCAGTACAGCCAACCAGAATATAACATGTGTCAATCAGCTTGTTAATTTTAATAAATTGTTATTCAACAACTAGGTCATATGTTTAGTGTGAGTTTCAACTGAAGATATGCTGGCTATGATTAAACATAACACAGCATTACACAAAACTTACTAGACCACTCCTAGCAATGAGTGAACCCCCGCTCACTACAGTACAGAGCTGGCTACACTCCTAGCAATGAGTGAACCCCTGCTCACTACAGTACAGAGCTGGCTACACTCCTAGAATACAATAGAATAATTACGACAACATTATCTTATAGACAGAGGAGTGTTTGGGGTTTATTAGTCTGTAAATGCAAAAGAATAACATTTAATAAAAATAAATAATATAAATTTCATTCCATTGACTTTCCAACTTATATATAAATTTCATTAGTCACTATTATGTAATCAGATACAGTGAATATATCATCATTATTATATCACACAGCATACAAACAATGCCTATAAAGAAGATGTTCAATAGAGGTGCTTAACTTGAATCACAGGGTGGGTATCACAACCTGGTCTAACAGTTCATCATTTGTAAATAGAATAAGTGTCAGTATATAACATTGCTCAGTTGACTAGTCATACACTGAAAGACAGAACATAATAGACTTGGAGCCGAACTGTCCAGGTTATAGAAAGAGGGGGGAGTGGAATAGCCCCGTACAGACAGAGACTTACTACTCGTGGTCTCTCTCCTCCGGTTTCCTGTACGGAACTCCCAGATGTTGGAATACAGACTCTTCAGTTGGAGTATAGACTTGTACTCCGTGGTGTATAATCTCCTTGTTCTACATGTTACAGTACGATAATACAGTAATATATACGATAATACAGTAATATAAACGATAATACAGTAATATAATACAGTAATATAACACAGCGATATAATACAGTAATATAATACAGTAATATAACACAGTAATATAACACAGTAATATAACACAGTAATATAACACAGTAATATAACACAGTAATATAATACAGTAATATGACACAGTAATATAATGCAGTAATACAATACAGTAATATAATACAGTAATATAATACAGTAATATAATACAGTAATATAATACAGTAATACAAAGAAGTATAACAACACGAGGGACTTACAGGACCTCTAATGACATCCTTATAGAGGGCGTGCTCTGTTAAAGACATGCCCATCTTGTCAGCCAATAGCCTCATAGATCTGTTGAAGTGGGCGGAGCCAGTGAAGTAGACCAGGCAGCACCCATACTACAGACAAGGACATACATATGACTCACAGACGGGTGGCTGATACCCCACCCTCTACACACACATGTGACATTCTATAGAACTGAGGCTACGAGCTATGAACTCAACATAGAGTTACCTGACTGTACGGAGTTACTATTATATCTATTCTTCTGTGTTTAGACTGGGGTCCAGGCAGCTTGCATACACCGAGGTACTTGGCCATGCCACCCTTCATGTTGGGAAATATGGTTAGGTCCTCAGTCAAGAACTCTGTATGATTAATGTAGACTAGAGTAGAGTGTAACACGTATATAGTGTAGTATATAGTATAGTATAGAGTATAGTATATAGTATAGTATATAGTATAAGGTAGTATATAGTATAGTATATAGTATAGTACAGAGTATATAGTATAGTATAGAGTATAGAGTATAGTATATAGTATAGTACAGAGTATATAGTATAGTATATAGTATACAGTAGTATAGAGTAGAGTATAGAGTATACAGAGTATAGAGTAGAGTGAAACACGTACTCTGCTCGCGAAGTGCGCTCAGAAGTCTGTTAAACACTCCAACATGGCCGCTGCCGTCTGCATGAGTAATCAAGATGTCTACATCCCCACACGTAGCCTTACCTCTCCTGTAACTACCGCAGGTAACCAGCTCTAGTCTAGGGTCTATACTCTTCACCGCCACTTCTACCTGCGCATATACTCTACTACTAAACACTACAGAAGTAACACGCATTAGATTGCTACTAAGAATAGGAAGGATAACTCCCTCGGTGTGGAAGATCATAACTAAAAATGGAAAACTTACAACGCTCTCAATTTCAGCCACTTCATCTCGAGACATTCGCTCATCAAACTCGTCAAAATATTTCAGTCCTATTTTCTGATTGGTTGTTAGAGCCACTTTCTCTCTGACATCACCCAGTGACCTATGACCCTGTTAATAGAACCCCATATTATCACGGGCTTTCCATCACGGGCTTTTCATGTACCGATCTCAGATCGATCGTTTTTCCATGAGAGTGTCAGATCGATCTAGCGAAGTTGCCTCCTCTTAAGTGAAGGATACTTTAAAAGTATAATTTGTTCACCTATTTGAGTGATTAAAGCTACTACTGTTGAAAACAAGATGGTCGTAGTCTAAAATTTAATTCCAGCTATAAACTTTACGCAGCAAAGCTTTCACTGTATGGTAATTTGGCCAATTCAAAATAATTAATTTTAATTTTTTAGCTTGACAGCTTATATAAAATTAATGGCTGTCTTGCAGATTATTAATAAACTTACAGGACTGTTAGGCTTAAAATTACAAAGAAAATAGCTAATGAAACTAAGTTTCAATAGTCATTTAAACTCAATTTAAATTCTCCCATTTTTTTATCTTCTACTGCATATAATTGAGTTTTCTTAATCATTGTACTGAAAGTCAAAGTTTTGGCATCTAAAAAGGTGGCTATCATAATTATTTAATACTTTGCTTAGTAATTATCAATAAGTTATCATTTTTATTAGCAGACAACATTGTATCGCGCAGTCTTTTTCTACTTCTCAGATCGATCCGGCTTCTTTCCATGGTCTTATTGACACGAGATCGATCTGAGTTCGAGCTCCACAGACCGACCAGCTCAGATCGACGGAGATCGATCTTTGGCGTCTTTCCATGGATCGATCTCACTGAGATCGATCTGAGATCGGTACATGGAAAGCCGGTGTATATAAACTCCACACTATACTATACCAGATACTATACCAGATACTATACCAGATACTATACCAGATACTATACTATATACTATACTATATACTATACTATATACTATACCAGATACTATACTATATACTATACTATATACTATACTATATACTATACCAGGTACTATACTATATACTATACTATATACTATACCAGATACTATACTATATACTATACTATATACTATACTATATACTATACTATATATTATACCAGATACTACACCAGGTACTATACCAGGTACTATACCTGATACCATACCTGTATCCTAGAAGATATATAACATCAGGTGAAACTGAACTTTGGCCAACTACAGCCAACACGCTTCACTACTCCATGCCACTAGATATACAAACCCCTCTCACCTGATTGGCCCACAAATTAGCTGTCTCCGCCCCCACGCCCCAAATTCTCATGAATAGCTGCACAGAGTGTAGAGTCTCACTAGACTGAAGGACTTTCAGTTTTTCAAGGTCACCACTAGATGCTATTTCTCCGATCTTCTCGGCTAAACTCTTGCCAACGTTGGGAAGGTTCTGGGCTTTCTCGTAGCTATCTATCGGCTGGGAGGAGCTCTTCAGAGCTATAATGGCTTTCTCGTAGCTGAACGCTCTCCATTTATCCTTTGTACTTTTGTAGGCATCTGCCATCTCCTGGTTACAAGTATAGAGCTGTTTAGTCAACTGTTAGTAACTCAGTCATCTGTTAGTAACTCAGTCAACTGTTAGTAATTCAGTGAACTGTTAGTAATAGTAACTCAGTAATCTGTTAGTACCTCGGTCATCTGTTAGTAATAGTAACTCAGTTATTGACTTGCAGCAGTAGCAATTAGTCCCTCAATACTAATGAAGTTACCTGTAACTTGGCTATTATTTTTGCATTAAACTCGTTTACACCTGAGTCAACTTTAGTCACATCTTTGCTCGACTTCATGCATATAAATCTTGCTGTCTACAACAGAATATATCTAAATTTAGTAAATAATGAACAGTATTGTCTGCTCATGTATTGACATTAATTACGTCATATTTTGCTTCAGTGTAGTATTGTAGAAAGGCAGCAAATCTAAAAGTATAAACTTACATTAAAAGAAACAGGTCTTGGGGGCAATCTATCCTCAGGTTTAGTTTGAGAGTCTTCGGTTGAGTTGTTTATTTTAGGATATTTATTTGACGGCCCCACTTCTATATCATCTTTAGTTTCAGAAAGCTGTGCCTTCTACAATACAATTAACTATAATACTACACAGAATACAAAATACAGCATACAATACAAATACATATAATATTATCTAGCATATAATATATTAAAACAGACACTAAAGACTCACAAAGAAATATAATGAACTTTAACCTTTGATTGTTGAAGGTTGTTTGGATATGAAAGTAACTCATCAGGAGAATTTTCTGCAGGTCTGTCAATCTGAAATGGTGTGGAATCTTCCAGAGACTTTCTCTCCAAGCAGAGAGTGAGCCATTTGGATGTGACTATTCTAACATCTCCACTAGTACATTCTAAACTATCACCTGTATATAGTATTATACATATTCTAACATCTCCACTAGTACATTCTAAACTATCACCTGTATATAGTATTATACATATTCTAACATCTCCACTAGTACATTCTAAACTATCACCTGTATATAGTATTATACATATTCTAACATCTCTACTAGTACCTTCTAAACTATCACCTGTATATAGTATTATACATATTCTAACATCTCCACTAGTACATTCTAAACTATCACCTGTATATAGTATTATACATATTCTAACATCTCTACTAGTACCTTCTAAACTATCACCTGTATATAGTATTATACATATTCTAACATCTCTACTAGTACATTCTAAACTATCACCTGTATATAGTATTATACATATTCTAACATCTCTACTAGTACCTTCTAAACTATCATCCCTTTTATATAACTAACCAAGTATTTTATGAAGGAGTGAATAGCTAACAGAGCTGTCAACTATGATGTGTGTAAATCTGGATAAGTTACTTAATTCAACTTTCTTTCCAAATATTTCACCAGAACCTCCAAATTCTTTCAGCCTCTTTACAAAGAGTTCAGCTTTAGATTTCCCCAACAAATTTGGTACAATAAAGCAGTTGAGGTCACTGAAAAATGCCATTCACTCTACAAACCATATTACCGTATAGTATCTGTTTAAGAAAACAAGTTAATAATAGCGATGAGTACGCAAATCAGTATAACTATAAGTCAAATAATGAAATAATCAAATACTAACTTTAATATAAAATTAAAAACTAATAGTAATAGTAATAGTAAATGTTTTGTCGACAAGAAACAGAATGAAAATAAAAGCATCACAACTTAATCTTTACTTGTTTGGGTAACCACAAAATATAATCGAATAATTATAATGATGTTCATATTGATTGTGACTATCACAATGAAAACCGATAACGATTTAGATCACAATTATTAATAATATTATCATTATGATAAGTTTAACTTGAGTTTAACTGCTGTACCCACTCTCAGTATAATACTAGACTTACTATTGCTAGAAAATTACAGCTAATGATAAACTAAATCAAATTATAAATAATACATACTGATACTAATGCTGATACTTTGAGTAACTTAGTATTTACTTTCACTGTGAGTTTGACATTCACTTTGACTATTAGTTTTAGTTTCACTGTCATTACAACGAATACTTATACTATGAGTATCGTGCATATAGCTAATGGAACATTATAATATAGGTCTAGGTTGATAAATTTTTAATTTTTGGTTATCTCTTTATTTACTTTCAAGCGACAAACACTGCTGGTTGGTAAAGCCACTGCCGAATGTGGCTGTAAGTTGCAAGTACGCCTTGCAGACGGAGAAACAAATAGCCTTAGAGCTTGTTGATGTAACGAGTAAGAACCTAATGAATCGAATGATCGTTCGCTATTTCAGCGAATTGAAGGGTGTAATAAATGGAATTGCGAAGTAGCGAGTCAACTTTAACTCGCGTTTAGTTAAGATTAAAAAATCCAACACATGAGCATGCGACTGTCAAGTTTTTCTTTTTGCTAGCTATATTCATATTCATATTGATATAATTATATAAAACCCTACCTTCATTTTTTATTTAATTTATTATTTTCTTGATCAGGTGTCACCTAATTTGAACGTGGACATGGTATCTTTCACGTGTAGTGATTGTAATCAAGTACTCAAAAAGAATAAAGTAGATGCGCATTTTGTTGGAAGATGTAGAAATGCTGCATATGTTTCCTGTGTCGATTGTAGCGTTGATTTTTATGGTAAGATGAAGAATATACTCATGATTGTAGGAATTATGTATTGGCTATCGATTATTAGTGCATCAAATATAAAGCTGGTATTTGAAGCAAACACTAACAGTGATTACTGACACTAGTACTATTTGAGTATTCGTATTACTATTACTATTAGACTTGGTATTAGATTTAAGAAATACTAATACTGTAATAGTGAGTAATAGTAATAGTAACTCTAATCATGGCATTAGACTTAATATCACTACTAGTAGTAGTAGAGTAGTTCTACTGTTGGCTATGGCATGTATTTGTAATTACATTGGTAACCAATATGAATATTATTATCATTCAGTACTGCCACAGTTCTATAATATTTCTCTGAGTATTAGTTCAAAAGTGTTGAATGTGAGTATATTATTCTATTAGTATTAGGCATGAATTGTAAGAGTACTGGCTGATTACTATTAGGAATAATAATTCAATCATTCAAAGTTTTTCTGACTTGATATACGTGACTTGTTCTGTAAAATGGAGCATCTAAATAACTCTAAATACTCTTCTGGTAATTCTTACTTGCAGCAATCGTAATTTGTAATTATAATTCTTTTAGGTGAAGATTACGCAGTCCATGTTAACTGCATCAGTGAAGCAGCCAAATATGGAGGTAAGAATTACATAGAAAATCCAGGAGCCAATAAGGGACAGAAGAAGCAGCAGCAGTGGGTAGACAAGGTGAGTGTTGCTGTTGGCTCCCCTTGCTGCACGTGCCCAGTGTTGACTATACATTAGATATTACTGCTAACATCTTACCACTATTCTACCAGGTTCAGGAAGCAGTAGACTCAGCCATCTCTCAGTCACATGACCCAAAGCTGACAGAGATGCTCGAGTATATCAAAACAGCCAGTAACTTACCGCAGAAGAAACCTAAACTTATCAACTATTTAAAGAGTACATTTCCTAGGTGTGTTATACTTTATACTCTCTTATGTATAATGTATTATATTATATATACTAGTAGTACTATACTACCTCATCTATACTATTAGTATATTATCTTATATATACTAATAATATTATACTACCTCATCTATACTATTAGTATATTATACTATATATACTAATAGTATTATACTACCTCATCTATACTATTAGTATATTATCTTATATATACTAATAGTATTATATTTGGTTAATATAGCTATAAAACAAAATTTTTTTATCATTTCTGCTAAATATTGCAGTGTGGCTGTACAAGATATATATAATATTGGAATTGTTCTGTTATGTACTGGTAGACCAGGAGTTGTCTTGTCTATGTATACAGGCTATAGAATAGAAGTTGTCCCCTCAATATGACAGGTTATAGAATAGAAGTTGTCCTCTTAACGTGACAGGCTATAGAATAGAAGTTGTCCTCTCAGTGTGACAGGCTATAGAATAGAAGTTGTCCTCTTAACGTGACAGGCTATAGAATAGAAGTTGTCCTCTCAATGTGCAGGTACAGGCAGAGTGACAGTCTATTTGAAGCAATATGGACTCTGCTGGAGAAAGTGAAAGCAGACTTGAAGGCTTCTGAAAGCAGCACAGAGAACACGCCCCCTATTGACAGCGAGTCTGCACCAATCGCTGACAAGACGAAGAAGAAAAAGAAGAGGGGTGCTCCCGGAGCAGATGGAGAGGCGGAGTTGCAGGAACAGGAAGTTGAGGCAATAAAAGAGAAGAAAAGACAGAAGAGAGAAACAAAACCTAATCCACAAGAAGAGAACGTCGAGCGTCTGAATAGTACTCTAGAGGTCAGTGTGTCTAATCATCAGACTTCCTTCAGTGCAAGTGGAGAGGTTAGAGTGGAAAGTGGTCTGTCTGTCTGTCTCTCCATGCTAATCACTGCTAAGCCCTGTATAAATTATCTTGGATTACATTTATTATCAAAGTACGTAATGTCTTTCCGCTTAACTTAGAAGATCTCACTGAGTTATCTTGACATTTCTACCTGAAGTATGCTGAGACATGGGTAAGGGCAGGGCACTATTTCCTAGTGAACTCACTGGCAACTTGTTAATCACCCTTTATGTTCCCCCTCTGCACTTTAATTGCTCTTTGTGGCTAGTTAATGTATACATATCTCTTTGTGGCTAGTATAATCTGTAGGAGTAAGCGAGTGTTGAGTGTGTGAGTTATCTTCCCTTCTATTTGTGTTGAGTTAGAGGTCGTTGTTTCAGGTGGAGGATAAGAAGAGCAGTGACTTTCAGTGGGAAGCCGTTATACTGGGAATCTTGAGTAAAGGAGAGATAACTCTGAAGAAGTTGCGCAAGAAGGTGGTGGCTGAGTACGTGTCGTGTGGCAGGTTCATGAAGGCAGAGGAACGAGTTTGGAAAAAGTTAGATAAAAAGTTGAACTCTCTACCTACAGTTCAAGTTACCAATGACAGAGTATCTCTCGTGGATGAATGAAGGACTTGACATTGACTGAGTATTACTTGGATGTCTAAAGTCATGGTTTAGCTAAAGGATATAGCATTGACAGAAAGGCTTGTGAATTCAAACATTCTTAAGATAGAATATGAAATGTATTGATGTATATAATAAACTCTTCATTTCACTATGAACTAGCTTTTACTCAAAGTTTTGTAAAGTATATCAGGTTGTTATGGAAACGGTGCACCAGGACTCCAATCAATCTGTGGGTATATACCCTGTCTTGGATACGTTCATCTATATTACTGTTAGGTTCATCTATATTTCTGTTAGGTACATCTATATTACTGCTAGGTACATCTATATTACTGCTAGGTACTTCTATATTACTGTTAGGTACTTCTATATTACTGTTAGGTACATCTATATTACTGTTAGGTACATCTATATTACTGTTAGGTACTTCTATATTACTGTTAGGTACTTCTATATTACTGTTAGGTACATCTATATTACTGTTAGGTACATCTATATTACTGTTAGGTACATCTATATTACTGTTAGGTAACGTATAGATAGTCTCTATTCTATAATTCGCAAACTTTCAACCACAGAGGAGGAAATGGTGACTCATTTCCTCCTCTGTGGTTGACAGACATCCGCCATGTTGGAGAGACACCAGCTCTCTATATACTAGTTGTCTACAGAACTTCTACAGAACTGGTCTCTACACAGACTACTAGCTGCTTAGGAATAGGTCAACTTTCACAGCTTTGAACATTGTATTGTATTTCATCCCAACTAACAGACAGTATTTAATAACAGTGAATAATAAATATTATATTATATTATAGACTAATAATATAATATAATATAATAACCATCAATCATATTTATTATTCACATTCTCTAATAAATTCCATTAAGAATAAAGATGCAAAAACTTTCCTTTGGATAGAAGATTTGGAAATGACCAGCTTGGCTGGGCTACTGATGGTGGAGCAGTTCATACAGGCATTACTCATAGCTAATACTGATTATTATTTTATTAGTTTAATCTCTATTAGGCTATGAGTAATAAATAGCATTTTTTATTCTTTATCGCCTTTTTATAGCCTTTCATCTGTCTTCATTATGGAAGATGTTTAAGCTGACTGGATTATAAATCATAATGATTACCAAATCTGTGTAGATTAAAGCTATGACGGAGGAGAATTTAATCTGTGAATCACATCTTTATATCTTATAAAAAGCTAAGTACCCCCTCAGGCCCCACAGTTGCAGAAAGGACTTCTTACTGTGTAGATATATTTTATTAGTTATATTAATATTTAAATACAAGACCTTATTTATACTCCAGTCCTGCAATACACAGTCGGAGATGATTTGGTCAGCATTGTTAGTCTTCCTCGTTGGCCAGGTGTCAGGGGATACTGGTGTCTGTACCAGCTTCCTAGACAGCAGGAGTGATGTCTCAGTGGCGGATACAAACCCTTTCCAACTAGTGGTGGATATAGAAGGTACTCATGTAGAAGGGGGAGAACATGTGAAAGGTAAGCAGCAAATGTGTCACTATTATACAATGTTTATACTACATGATACACAATGTGTCCTACGTGTTATACAAGGTGTACTACATGATACACAATATATACTACATGATATACAATGTATACTACATGATATACAATTTACACTACATGTTATACAATGTATACTACATGCTATACAATGTATACTACATGCTATACCATGTATACTACATGCTATACAATGTATACTACATGCTATACAATGTATACTACATGCTATACAATGTGTTATACTACATGCTATACAATGTGTTATACTACATGCTATACAATGTGTTATACTACATGCTATACAATGTATACTACATGCTATACAATGTATACTACATGCTATACAATGTATACTACATGCTATACAATGTGTTATACTACATGCTATACAATGTGTTATACTACATGCTATACAATGTGTTATACTACATGCTATACAATGTATACTACATGCTATACAATTTATACTACATGCTATACAATGTATACTACATGCTATACAATGTGTTATACTACATGCTATACAATGTGTTATACTACATGCTATACAATGTATACTACATGATAAACAATGTATACTACATGTTACAGTGGAGTTGAAAGGAAGTCAGCCAATATCTGGTTTCATTCTCGGGGCAGTTGCCAATGACACTGATGGACAGGAAATTATTGTCGGCCATTTTAAGTCTGCTGACGGTACTGAAGGAAAGATACAAAATACACAGCTTATCTGCGACACTACGGTGAGAATACAATATATAATACCGCATATAATACAGAATATAATATAGTTTATGATATAGTATATAATACAGAATATAATATACTATATAATATAGTATATGATATAGTATATAATACAGTATATAATACAGTATATAATATAGTATATAATACAGTATATAATATAGTATATAATATAATATATAATACAGTATATAATACAGTATATAATATAGCATATAATACAGTATATTATACAGAATATGGTACATTATGTGGTACACTATATATAATAGCATACAATAGAGTACATCATATAGAGTGTACAGAGCACTAGGAGACAGTATGGGCTACGAGACAGTATGGGCTACGAGACAGTATGGGCGGTGCCCATGTAAACAACCACCTGCGCAATCAGCTCACTGACTCGTGACTTGATAACTTTTCTGCCATAATAACAAGAGTTATGTTAATCTGGGAGATAATCTTCTCGCTGCTTAAAGGCTTAGTTCTAGTTTAGTACATACTCTGTCTTCTTCAATACTCTTCAAACTTGATATAGATCCGTCACTCGTGTCCATTAGCTTGCACGTTGCTAGGTGCTCAGTCTATGTTAGGGAGAATTTGCACTTCCTCGCCACATAATGCAATTTACTTCTTCATGAGTTAGCAACCCTTAGCATCACCATTACATGCATAAAGTGTATATTAAACATACTGTACATGCGTAGTATAACATGTAGTATAACATGTAGTATAACGTGTAGTATAACATGTAGTATAACATGTAGTGTAACATGTAGTATAACATGTAGTATAACACGTAGTATAACATGTAGTATAACACGTAGTATAACATATAAACTATAGAGCGTATTATGTTGCAGGTTTTGACTCACACTGCTGACTGGGATACAGACAGCACAGTGGTGGAGACATACTGGGTGGCCCCCCTACACACTTTCACTGGAACTGTCACATTCAAGTCTGTGTTTCACATATGTTTCACTCTAATTAATGCTATAAAATAGTACTATAAAGAAATGCCCCAAAGTTAATTACCTCACTGACAATCTGTTTCAAACATTCATAGATTATGTTTGTAAATATTTTGTTATTGAACTCAGGGGGTCTGTGGTGAGCGATGGACTAACATACTGGGTCAGCATACCACAGCTGTTTGTTGCTCACCAGCTTCCGGCATCCGCAGCAATACCACCACCTGAGTGGGTGAGAACAGAGATACCACCACCAGAGGAAGTGAGAACAGAAATACCACCACCAGAGGAAGTGAGAACAGAAATACCACCACCAGAGGGAGTGAGAACAGAAATACTACCACCAGAGGGAGTGAACAGGGTGGTAGCAGGTAACTAGGTTAACTTGTTCATGTTGAGAATGTTATGTACTGTACTCAAATCTTGTCGGTTACTGATTTCATTCTTGTCACATAACGTAGTAGAGAAGCCCGACTACTAAATTGCTGTTCAACTATAGTCTGATGTGGACTTTCATAGGTGGAGATATGGCTGCATCCAACGCAAGTTCTATAGACTTGCCGACACCAACTATGAGCACCCCTCCCGCAATAAACGCTGAAACTGATGAGGCAACAGAGTCTACAAGTTCTTCTAGCAGTTCCTCTTCTACATCTTCTACTTCTACTACTACATTCAGTTCCACATCAGCCGGTAACAGTTCTTTCACAACATTCACACCATACAACTCTTCTACCTCAACCACCAGTTCCACTTCCTCCACTTCCACAACCACCTTAGAGTACACAGGAAATGATACTTCCGTCTCCAGTACGGAGCCATGGTCCTCCTCTACATACTCTCCAACCTCTTCAACCTCCAGCACGTCCTCTACTCCCTGGCCCTCAACACCTTCCTCTTCACCTCCTTCCTTCTCAACCTCAGTGGCTCTACTTATCGCTAGCATACCTCCATTCTATCAGAACCCTCTCTCAGACCAACCCCTTCCCTCCACTCAACCTCCACCACCTGCCTCCACTCAGCCCTCCATTTCAAATAAAACAGACAGCTTAACAGACCCCAGCAAGGGTCAGCCTCTCCCCCCTACCACAAAGGAAGGGGGGAAGTCTCTCAACCCACCCTCACCGGGTGGCTACATAGATTCAGCTCCAGCAGATGTGAGAGACCAGGGCAGTGTTGATAAGGCATCTCACAGCAGCACAACCATGACAGAGCAAGAGCTAGTAACCGAAATCACTACCCTAAGTGAATCCTCTGCAATGGTTGATGGTAGGCTACATGAATAGTATATTTACTAACTGCACACAACATTTTTTATGGCGAGACGTTTAATTTTCCAGTAGATGTATTGAGAAACGTATGTTTTAGATTCGTATGAATGTGAGCGGACAGATATGGGGTGTTTGAAGAGGAAAATAGTAACTGGCATTCATAATCTGATCATCACATTGGGACATATCAGAAATTTTCTGAGTTCTTCTATAGCCAATCCGAACAAAAAATAACTCTATCTAGCCAATCAAATCTAGCGTCATATCATGATTAGACAATACAGCTGATATGCAGTACCAGTGCGATGTCGGGCCCATACCAGCAGCCAATAGGAACAAACATCACCTTGCTATCAGCCAATAGGAACTCTGGTCTCAAGAATGAACTACAATTCTTGTTAAAATTAAACTGAGAACATAAAAGTGATATGCTGTAAGTTAGAAGGAAGTAAATTAGGTCAGATGTTAGCCAATGAGAAGCGGTCACTCACCATAGCTATAAGATATATCATGCATGTTAAACTATTTGCTTTCATTCAGTTTATTTTATCTTTGTTGAGTTGTTTGAACAAATAAATCTTATAATAAACAAATCACAACTTTATTGCTTCACCACACTAATTAGTAAAACTGGGATAAAATAGAACACATGACAGATTTTGGCTACTGTTAACTACTAGATACTAATTTCCAACTGTTTGTGCTTATTATTTGCATTCAGCACAAGCTTATATCTCATAGTGTTAGCGTGCTCAATAACTTATCATCTAACATCATGATTTTCAGTTTCATACTCAAGTCTCAGCTAAGTCAAGTCTCAGCTAAGTCAAGTCTCAGCTAAATCATGTCTCAGCTAAGTCAAGTAACAGTTAAGTCAAGTCACAGTTAAGTCAAGTCTCAGCTAAGTCAAGTAACAGTTAAGTCGAGTCTCAGCTAAGTCAAGTAACAGTTAAGTCAAGTCTCAGCTAAATCAAGTCTCAGCTAAGTCAAGTCTCAGCTAAGTCAAGTAACAGTTAAGTCAAGTCTCAGCTAAGTCAAGTAACAGTTAAATCATGTCTCAGCTAAGTCAAGTCACAGTTGAGTCAAGTTTAAGTTAAGTCTCAGCTAAGTCAAGTCACATTCAAGTAAACTATGGGAATATAAATGCAAATGCAGAAAAGCATTGTCAAGAGTGCATCATAACTTCTTCAATAGAATTCATGTTTCAGTGGGGCTTGGCCTTCTTCTTAGTTGCCAGTATAACGCTCTGCCCACCCCGTCCCTTTCTCACCAGGTCTAGTAGCTTACTGGATTCATGGTTAGTCCTAAGGTGGCGGTTAGACCATATGATGAGCATAAGGGCTGTGAGGGAGAACCAGGTGAATATGTAGCTCAAGTGTTCATTGCGCAGGTAGATGTTTGTCTGCCCTGCAATATGTAGTGTATATGAAGTTATCATTCCTTCTCCACTCATACATATACGAGAATACTACCTTGCAGTTGACTATTTTTGATTACTGAATTTTAATAAGTTTTATAGAGTTGTCCTATCTTAGTAACAGAGTTGTATAGAGTTGTCTTATCTTAGTAACAGAGTTATATAGAGTTGTCTTATCTTAGTTATAGAAAGAGTTCTACAGACAAACCTGGCAGAGGAGACTGGTCAGTTAGCTTATGGTTGGGGGAGTCACACATGTCAAGGAAGACCCTCCGAGTACCTGAATCACACAGGATCACAGGCTACAAGCAGACTGCGTGTCCAGCTGCAGATGACACTTGACTACTAAATAATATACATGCTAGTAATACCGTAACCATGGCAACTCACCCAGAGCTTCAGCCAACACAGACACGTTTCTTTTAGACCACATCTTAGTTCTGACATCATATGCTGCCCCTGCTGACCCTACTTCAGGGTTTCTATACACTCCTTCGACTCTCTGAGTACCTGCAACACACCTGTATACTACTCACCTGTACACTACTCACCTGTATACTACTCACCTGTATACTACTCACCTGCACACTACTCACCTGCACACTACTCACCTGCACACTACTCACCTGCACACTACTCACCTGCACACTACTCACCTGCACACTACTCACCTGTGGGTCTGTCGAAGTTGTCCTCTCTACTAGCCTGCCGCGAGATCCAACCTCTGTTCACCAGAATCTCTTCATCTCTCCCCGACAGTTTGAGGGGCGTCACCACGTGCACCCCCGTAGTACCTCCAGAAGAGATGAGACCTCCACCTAAGTTCATAGAAGAGTTGAACAAGACGTTCACTGGGACTCATCAGTACTAGTCAGTTGGGACAACAGATTTCAGGGCCGGTCACTCACCAGCGCCAGTTGGGTCGAGAAGGACGCGAGGCCCAATGAATGTTTCCCTTGAGTGATCAAACTGCCCTTCAGCAATGAACCTCTCGTATTCTCTGTCAGCAGTTATGGTGGACAGGTCAGCGGGCAAGGGCACAGCCGCTCTGTAATCAGCAGCAGAGTTTCAGTCACTAGATTTATTGAATGTGCAGTTGTAATACCAGACAGTGTAAGAGGCGGGTATAGCAGACTATGTCTCTCTTCAACTTACAGCTTATGTTTTCTCTTTAACTCATCAATAAGCCCGAGTTTCCATTTGCGTCGCCTAATTTGCCAGACCCCCAAGTAGAATGTAATGCAAGGGAATATAAGCATCACATAATGGTGAGGGGAAACCTTCTTGAACCTTTCTATAACAGAGGTATTGTCACGCCTTGCTAACATAAACACTGGTTTAGGTTTTAGTGTGAAAGTCCGAGCTTGAGAAGAGCTGTACTTCTGGCAGCACTGTTCTGCTAGCCTCCACATACCCAGCCTATTCATCATGTTATACTAAAACTTGAAGAAATAAAATTTTATTACTAACTGATACTAATTACTACTACGTCTTTTGTGAGTGGAAGCAAATCCTATAGTCACAGTTAGTGTTAGTTGCTATTAACAGCTGAAACATTTCAGTAACCAAAGCTAGGTTCATTGAAATTGATTAAATTGGTAATAGCATTTGAAACCTGTAATTATAACTATAAGTATAAGAGTAAGAAAACTATAAATATTTATTTTAAAATCATGAAAACTTGCAATAAAAATAGCAATTTAAATTGTCAATCAAATAACTTTATTGAATGTTAACATATTGATATACTATTATTTTACTATACAACAGATTAGTAACAGCTCTTTCAGTTTTTGTTTTATAATTACTAACTGTTTAAGATTTACCTAGGCAGATAAAATATTATTAGCAAGATAATAGTGCTTACTACAGTATTATTATGATCAAGTATAATTACATTTACGAGTAATGACATAAAATGTACATAAAATCAAATTTAATAAATGAACTTGTACTTCGACAAGTTTTATAACGCTTAAAACGCATAGGTTTTGGCAACCTTGACCTGGTCGTGAACTTTAAGCCTTAAGAATAGTGTTTGATTACGGTGCATTATCCACCCACAACTATATGCATAATTTATTGATAGTGTCAGAGCTTGAGTTACGTCGACTGGGCCTCTTTTACGGTATAACTAAACATATTTTTTGACAAGCATGGGTAAGAAAAGAGCGAAAGCTGTAAATCAAAATCAAAATGAACCCACTCCAAGTGCAAAACGGACACTTTTTCTCCGAAATCTCGATTTTAATGTCACAAGTGATGGGTTAACTAATGTTTTCAAGGAATACGGTCCAATTCAAAGTTGTTTTGTTGTCAGTGACTCTCGTAAGTATTACATTTTTATTTACTGTTACTGTTAGTGTTACTGTTAGTGTTGGTGTTACTGTTAGTATTTGATATTACAAAGTTTCAAAGTATGAAGTTCAGAATTTATTTTCATTTTATTTAATTTTATCTAATAATATTAATATATTGAATCTCTTCATTACATTTACTGTGTCACTCTCTATCGACAGACAGTTGAAAATTACTCATGAATTCATTTATTTTGAATTACTTAAAGTTCAAGTTAATGTTGGAAGTGAAACCTATAATTGTAGTAACTAAAAAAAGCAGAGGGATTGGGTATGTGAAGTTTACTGACAGCAATGATGCAGCTAAAGCCATGAAATCCGTGAAACTTGTTGAAGGCAGAAAAGTGTTCATCAGTTTTGCCAACTCCAAGAGTCAGACTGAGTCGAAGAAGTCAGATGAGTCCACCTCCATATCTGGTTATTTGTTATTCATGTTGCTTGATAGTCTGACTCTGTATATAGTATATAGTCTGTGTAGTGGTGCTATGTATAATATATAGTATTATATAGTCTGGTACTATGCATATACAGGTAAAAGCTCAGCTGATGAATCACACAGGCTTATAGTCCGGAATCTTCCCTTCTCCACTACAGAGCAGCAGGTGAAACAGTGGCTCAGTGCGTTTGAGAAGAATGTCACATTGGTGGAGTTACCCGCCCTCCAAGGTAGCCTAAGTACTTAGTGTATGAATTATAAACCTTGGCTAAGTTGTATGAAATAGGACGAGAATAAGCTTGTTCGGCAAGTCAGTAGTAGATGTAGAGATAGTCAGTAGTTAGTGTAGAGACAGTCAGTAGTTAGTATAGAGATAGTCAGTAGTTAGTGTAGAGATAGTCAGTAGTTAGTGTAGAGATAGTCAGTAGTTAGTATAGAGATAGTCAGTAGTTAGTGTAGAGATAGTCAGTAGTTAGTGTAGAGATAGTCAGTAGTTAGTGTAGAGATAGTCAGTAGTTAGTGTAGAGACAGTCAGTAGTTAGTGTAGAGATAGTCAGTAGTTAGTGTAGAGATAGTCAGTAGTTAGTGTAGAGATAGTCAGTAGTTAGTGTAGAGATAGTCAGTAGTTAGTGTAGAGACAGTCAGTAGTTAGTGTAGAGACAGTCAGTAGTTAGTGTAGAGATAGTCAGTAGTTAGTGTAGAGATAGTCAGTAGTTAGTGTAGAGATAGTCAGTAGTTAGTGTAGAGATAGTCAGTAGTTAGTGTAGAGACAGTCAGTAGTTAGTGTAGAGATAGTCAGTAGTTAGTGTAGAGATAGTCGGGAGTTAGTATAGAGATAGTCAGTAGTTGTTAAATTAATTTACTTTAGTATGTGTTCCACAAATCTGTAGGCAAAGGAAAGGGGTACGGTTTCATCTGCCTCGACAACAAAGAATCGGGAGAGCAGGCTATTTCTTCTCTCAATCAAACTCTGCTTGGTGGACGTAACGTCACCCTCGACTGGTTCCTCAAGGACAGCGAATTCAACAAACTCTCCAAAGCCAAGGCGAAGAGCAAATCTACCTCCAACCCAGGTGAGCTGCTTCAGCCTTTCTCGCAGCATTGTATACAGCAGTTGTCTTCCCACTATTACACTGTATACAGCAGTTGTCTTCCCATTATTACACTGTATACAGCAGTTGTCTTCCCATTATTACACTGAGCAATGACTAACACTGAAGTTGTCTTCTTTTACAGTCAAGTCAAAGACTTCGCCAGCACAAACCCACCGACTTATCATAAGAAACCTACCTTTTCAGGTACATGTCTGTCTGTGTGTCTGTCTGTGTGTCTTCAGCCGGTGCATATCTTATATAATATCATTATATAATATTGTTATATAATATCATTATATAATATTGTTATATAATATCATTATATAATATTGTTATATAATATCATTATATAATATTGTTATATAGTATCATTGCTGTATTAAACTTCAGGTAACAGAAGATGTGTTGAAGAAGTCTCTATCTCAGTTTGGTGAAATCTCCAACATAGAAATTCCTAAGGATAAGAGTAGGTGTTCAATACTGTCGTCTGATTGGTTCTCTCCTTCCTATCGTACAGAGCATGTCCACACATCATATTCTAATATTCCTGTTTTAGAGGGCAAAAAGAAGGGGTTTGCTTTCTTTACCTCAAACAGTAAAGAGTGCGGTCAGAGAGTCATACAGGAACTGAAGGCTGTGAATGGTAGACCCGTCGCTATAGATTGGGCGATAGAGAAGTCAGTCTATGTTAGCAAACTCTCTGCTTCAGAAGGTGAGAAAAGTGTGCCTGTTACTGCACCTTGATGAGTTTCAATCTATTGCTGAGTAAACTTGATGAGTTCAAATAAATTCTCTTATAAACAGCTTTCAGTATTTACTTTCAATAGTTTATTAAGAGCTTTACAATATCCATCCCATCCACATGACTGCTCTGTGTTGAGGTATCACTGGCCTCCAATGGGATTGGCTCTGATGACACACAGTGCTGCCGTCACTCATGCTTTGAGTGTCTTCTAGATACTCAGTCAGCCGCAAAGTCTACTGATGGTGACGCACAAACTGTCCAGCCGTCTGACAGAGATGAACAGACGTCTGACAGAGATGAACAGCCGTCTGAAGGAGAAGATCAGACTTCTAGAGGTGAAGAAGATGAAGAAAGTGCGGGAAGTGAAGTGAGTGAGGCTGAGAGTCACTCAGAGTCAGACTCTGAGGATGATTCTGCTGATGAATATGAAGATATGGAGGATGAGAATGACAGCGGCGTCTCTGACAGCGAGAAGAAAGGTACGTCTGTTCTAGTAGTAAGTAGCAAATAGCTAGTAGGAAGTAGCTAGTAGTAAGTAGCTAGTAGTAAGTAGCTAGTAGTAAGTAGTAAATAGCTAGTAGTAAGTGGCTAGTAGTAAGTAGCTAGTAGTAAGTAGCTAGTAGTAAGTAGCTAGTAGTAAGTGGCTAGTAGTAAGTGGCTAGTAGTAAGTAGCTAGTAGTAAGTAGCTAGTAGTAAGTAGCTAATAGTAAGTGGCTAGTAGGAAGTAACTAGTAGTAAGTAGCTAGTAGTAAGTAGCTAGTAGTAAGTAGCTAGTAGTAAGTAGCTAGTAGTAAGTAACTAGTAGTAAGTAGCTAGTAGTAAGTAGCTAGTAGTAAGTAGCTAGTAGTAAGTAGCTAGTAGTAAGTAGCTAGTAGTAAGTAGCTAGTAGTAAGTAGCTAGTAGTAAGTAGCTAGTAGTAAGTAGCTAGTAGTAAGTAGCTAGTAGTAAGTAGCTAGTAGTAAGTAGCTAGTAGTAAGTAGCTAGTAGTAAGTAGCTAGTAGTAAGTAGCTAGTAGTCAGTAACTAGTAGTAAGTAGCTAGTAGTAAGTAGCTAGTAGTAAGTAGCTAGTAGTAAGTAGCTAGTAGTAAGTAGCTAGTAGTAAGTAGCTAGTAGTAAGTAGCTAGTAGTCAGTAACTAGTAGTAAGTAGCTAGTAGTAAGTAGCTAGTAGTAAGTAGCTAGTAGTAAGTAGCTAATAGTAAGTAGCTAGTAGTAAGTAGCTAATAGTAAGTAGCTAGTAGTAAGTAGCTAATAGTAAGTAGCTAGCAGTAAGTAGCTAGTAGTAAGTAACTAGTAGTAAGTGGCTAGTAGTAAGTAGCTAGTAGTCAGTAACTAGTAGTAAGTAGCTAGTAGTAAGTAGCTAGTAGTAAGTAGCTAGTAGTAAGTAACATATTGACTGGTTGTCAGGTAAAAAGATCATCCAGAAAGGAAAAGAGAAACACAAATCTTCCAGTGCAGACATCAACCAAGAAAGGACATTGTTCTTAAGGTAAGTTACATATTCTTAAGGTAATAATATCATACTACTAGTACTACTACTACTGCTACTAGTACTACTACTATTACTACTACTAGTACTATTACTGCTACTAGTACTACTACTACTACTAGTACTACTACTACTACTACTACTACTACTACTACTACTACTACTACTACTACTACTACTAGTACTACTACTACTACTACTAGTACTACTACTACTACTACTAGTACTACTACTATTACTGCTACTAGTACTACTACTACTACTACTACTACTACTACTACTAGTACTACTACTACTTTACAGGAATGTGTCGTATGACACGACAGAAGACCAGCTGATCGAGATGTTCAGTCAGTTTGGTGACGTCACATATGTCAAAGTGTTAGTCGACCCTCAAACTGAGAGATCCAAAGGAATGGCTTTTGTTCAGTTTGATACTAAAGAAGACACACAGCGCTGCCTGGCAGCATCTGAGGACCCCCAGCAGGTCAGTCTTTAATCTACACTCTTATTGGCTGTTTGTGACTCGCGTATGATGACGTATCATGTGACTCATGCAGACGTATCATGTGACTCGTACAGACGTATCTTCTAATGTATGCAGCTGGGGAAGTTGTTTGTTGACGGGAGAGATTTGAATGTGGCGCTGGCCGTGTCTAGAGAGAGGATCGGTGAGATAAACAAGTCTAAGGAGAAGCAGCCGAAGGACAAGAGGAACCTGTACCTGGCCAGGGAGGGGCTCATCAGGGAGGGTACTGAGGCAGCGCAAGGAGTCAGCAAGATGGACATGAACAAGAGAGTGAAGGTACCGTCTGCGTGGTTCATGAGTTGATATGCCATTACATTGTCTTGTTGTCTCCCAACTTTAGGTTTAAATCTTGTGAATTCAATGGTTTACGAGACTTTGCAATAAGGAAGCTGAACTGTATAATGTTATTAGTCTATATTCTATAGTCTATATTCTATAGTCTATATTCTATATTATAGCTGGAGGGTATGATGAGGGCAAAGTTAAAGAATCCCCTCATATTCATTTCTCCCTTCCGACTCTGCATACACAATCTGCCCACCAAGCTGGCTGACAAGCAACTGAAAGCTATCTGTCTCAAGGCAGCAGACGCTGGGAAGGCTGCCAGAATCACTGAGGTACTTGCCTGGTACCCGTCTCTCCTCTATTAGTTGATCAGTTATACGTCTGCTACAGTATCTGATCATGTGACTTATACGTCTGCTACAGTAACTGATCATGTGACTTATACGTCTGCTACAGTAACTGATCATGTGACTTATACGTCTGCTACAGTAACTGATCATGTGACTTATACGTCTGCTACAGTATCTGATTGTGTGACTTATACGTCTGCCACAGTAACTGGTCATGTGACTTATTCTGCTAGAGTATTGTAATCTAGCTTGTGTTTCACGTTGCAGTGCCGTATAATGCGGGACTTGACTCGTGTAAACTCTGAGGGGGTTGGCAGGTCCAGAGGTTATGCTTTTGTTGCTTTCACTGAACACTCGCACGCTCTGGCCGCGCTGCGTGGACTCAACAATAATCCAGATATCTTTTCCAGTGAGAAGGTAAGCTGGTGCTGGGAAATATTGTCAAGTTGGGAGTAGAATTGTGGTGTCTCTTAATATATATGCACTGAGTGTTGTCTTCCCTTGCTTTAGAGACCTCTAGTGGAATTCTCTCTGGAAAATACCAAAGCTCTGCAAGCCAAAGAAAAGCGTTTGCAGACGTTGAAAAACAGTCCCAAGAAAGCTAGCAAAGTGGTGACTTCAGGTTCTCAAGCTAAGGTTGAGAGGCCGGAGGGGGTGAAGCCGGGACTCCCTAGCCATCACGGTCCTAAGGTACTCAAGCTATGGTCTCAAGGAGCTGATAGCGAATCCATTAGATTCAATTTCAGCTGATTAATAATGATAATTTATATGCATTTAAATTTTTTTGTTCTATAGAAGTAGTTTTCTTATCTTTTTTTCAAATTTCGAAGATTTAAAAGATTTACTTTTTTTGCTGAGCTTCTTCATGATTGTTCAGTTTATTCTCTTCATTCAAACCTCTTATAAAAACTCTCTAGAGCTTTTTAATCTGGTAGGTTCGTCACAAACCCCGCCCCATCTCAGCAACAGACCCTAAAAAACAGGCTAGGTTGGAGAGGAAGCGCAAAGAACAGGAAATGAGTCGAAGGGAAAAGGAAGAGAACAAGCAGCCAAAGGTCGGTGTGTCTTTCTAAACCTCTCTTCTCTCTACTAGTTGTCTCCTCTCTGTTAGTTGTCTCCTCTCTGTTAGTTGTCTCCTCTCTGTTAGTTGTCTCCTCTCTGTTAGTTGTCTCCTCTCTGTTAGTTGTCTTCTCTCTGTTAGTTGTCTCCTCTCTGTTAGTTGTCTTCTCTCTGTTAGTTGTCTCCTCTCTGTTAGTTGTCTTCTCTCTGTTAGTTGTCTTCTCTCTGTTAGTTGTCTCCTCTCTGTTAGTTGTCTCCTCTCTGTTAGTTGTCTTCTCTCTGTTAGTTGTCTCCTCTCTGTTAGTTGTCTCCTCTCTGTTAGTTGTCTCCCCATCTTATTTTTTATTGGTGTATTTTGGTAGCCCAAGAAAAAGAGGACAGACCTGACTGACTCATTTGACAGTTTAGTTGACACTTACAGGGCCAAGCTGACAGCTGGTGTCACTGCCAAAGCAAAGTCTAAATGGTATGAGTAACAGGTGCTCTCTCCGCCCAGTATGTCGTCTGCTAGCAGGTGCTCTCTGCACCCAGTACGCCATCTGATAGCAGTGCTCTCACCCAACATGTCATCTGGTAGCAGGTGCTCTCACCCAACATGTCATCTGGTAGCAGGTGCTCTCACCCAACATGTCATCTGGTAGCAGGTGCTCTCACCCAACATGTCATCTGGTAGCAGGTGCTCTCCGAGTAACACTCAGTCTGGTAGCTGTTGACACCACAACTTAGTTATGAATCCACTCATTGACATTCATGTTACAAGAATAACACTTTGTCTAAATATTTTACTATTTCAATTTTTAGAACATATTTTTGCAAATGAGAATATTACTTGCAGGTTGTTCACTCCTATGTAATGCTTTCTAGTAATATGATAGTATGTCTTATATGTAGATAGCGTCTTTGCTTGTTGATGAAATATTTGTACGTTATATTATTTGTATTCCAAGTGTATTAACGATGACGCATCATTTAAATAACCAAAATAAATATATTTGTATGTTAATGTATTACCCAACACAGGTGTTTAGCACGTTCTAGAATGTTCCCCCCCCCCCCCAGTCTAAATTCCTTACTGTTTTTTCTTTGCATATTTTTGGATTATTATGAGTAAATATTTGCTTCTAGTCAGATGTGAGGCTAAAAATATTCCTTATTTGTTGTCTTTCATATCAACTGGTGTTTAGAGTACACAGTGTTTAGAGTGTGCCTTGTTGAGAGTATGCAGTGTTTAGAGTGTGCAGTGTTTAGAGTGTGCAGTGTTGAGAGTATGCAGTGTTTAGAGTACACAGTGTTTAGAGTATGCAGTGTTGAGAGTGTGCAGTGTTTAGAGTATGCATGAGTGTACATAACCTTTTATTTGTGAAAAATTATATAATATAAAATTGCATAACTACCAACTACCTCTGATAAAAAAGCACCACATAACAATGTTAAATAAAGATAATTTACAAACATGAAATATTAAATATAAACAAGAAATTCTGTTCACACTGTTTAAGTTTGTAACTGAAACTTGGTAACTCATTCGCCCATCAGTTCAACGCAATCAACTATAAAGTCCAATTCTTAGCCTTAGCATCTGCTTAGCCTTTTTCCTCCCCTCCACTATCTCTCTAAGGAGACCATAATACAACAGACTTCCTTCACTTTCCGATAGAAGTTGTCTGCCCATCTCATTCAACTCGGCAGCAGCTGTATTGCAGACGTGTTTGCTGCAGACGTGTTGTGCCTGTTCCCATTTTCTACTCCGTTGACTCTCAGATCCAGTCTAAGATCTCCTCAGCCACTTGTCTGTCTCGATTCACCACGCCTAGTCATTGGGCATCCATCGAGGTGTTCATCTCCTCCGCCACGTTCTTGAGCCAGGCAATAGATCTCTCTCCGTCTATCTTCTTTGCTCTGATGTTGAGAATGAGCAGATGCTTGGAGTCGGTGAGACACACGATGACGTAGTAAGTTCCGTTAAACAACACCATCATGTCACGAGACAGCTCCTTCACGCAGTAGTACAGACTTTCAAGGTGAAGGACGTCTGTACATGCCTCTCCATCTACTAAGATGTCTCGGATTTTCTGTAACATAAAGTGAATAGATATTAGACTGTTCACCTGATATCCTATACAGACATGAAACTCATTAAATATTATAAACCAACACAGCCTAGGCAGATACTCAGCCGGTTTTATGTTTGTCTAACATTTTAATTGTTGACCTTGACCCAAATAGTGCCCAAATAAACACGAGACAGCAACTCTCTCAGCAACACCTTTGATTTGTCAAAACAGTGGCTTCCTGTCCAATGGGAGGTCAACCAACTAACCCTTGACCTTTCAAACTTGTGCTAATATTTAACCTCAGCACTAGTAGAGTTCTTGAGAAAACATACTTAGTCTGAGTTCTCAAGGAGAGATAAGAATACTTACAGAGAGGTCATTGCTGGTAAGGCTGGCGTTCCCATCTCTCACCACAGGGGTGCCTTCAATGGATAATAAAATGGCTTCCCTCAGCTTAATTCCAGTCCTTTTATAGTTCTTAATGTGATGGAGAAACTGCTTGGTCTGTGGGGACACAGGGCTCTGATTGGACAGTTTGTTGGTGAAACTGGACAGCAGTAATTTGACAAACATCTTCAGTCTGAAATCAGAAGAAATGCTACTTGGTAAAAGCAATGCATGGAATGATGAAATCTATAATCTATAGTGAATTATTCTATAAATTACATATAATAATGTTTCACAGTGCATTATTATGGTATATACTTACTGTATGAAAGTTGTATAAATATCCAGTCACAATCTGAACAAATGATGTTCTCCTTGCTTATTGAAAGTTTGGTATGCCAACAACCTTAGCTTGGCTTCACATTTATACTCACACTTCAAGCAACAGCTCAAGTCTGATTGGCCAATGACGACATACTCGATTGTGATTGGTTCAAGCTACTTTCAGGCCGTTACCCTATACTCAGTGCAGACGGCAGTTGATATTTTAAGAACAGTGATATTATCCTACTGATGACGTGAGAATGCTAACTGGAGTTCTAAGTAAACACCAGGTGAGCTCCATGCCAAGTATCACTGGGAGGGTGCCAGAGAATTCTACCAGACCACAGCTATGCTCTGCACAACAAACAGACCACCCCACTCTTCCAGACAGAATAACATTTGACAAGTATTTGAAGCATAATTTGACTGAAAACATTTCTAAGAGTTGAGTAGTTCCTGTTGGAACACACTTTGCTTACAGAACTTAGTCTATATACCAGCAAGAACAGAGGCTACCCAATCGCATGAGTCACTGATTATTATATGATAAATATTATTGGTTATATAAATATAATGACATTGTAAATGTGCTGAAAAATAGTTTTCATGTCTTTTACAAGAGCCTGCAGTTATTTGAACTGTTTTATGGCTATTTTTACCATAAGAAATTATCTGCCCTCGTGAGAGGAGACTTATAAACTGAACATGATTCCAATATGCAATCTGTCTGCGTATGTATCTGCGTATACCTATATGCATATCCTGTCTGCATATCTGCATATGTATCTGCTTATCTGCCTGCAATCTGTCTGCAGATACAGACAAGCATATAATCACCCTGTTGGATTATATAAACCACATAGCAATGATGCAGCTGTAGTTTCAGATAATTCATCTATGACATCACGTCACAGCACTGCTGCCTACAGCTACACCCGCTGTCTACTGTCTATAACTGTCAGCATGTCTTTCAGTGCTAGACACAGTCAGTTGTCTGAGCTTACTATACTATATACTATACTATATACTATACTATACTAGATACTATACTAGATACTATACTATATACTATATTATATAGTATAGTATATAGTATAGTATATAGTATAGTATAGTATATAGTATAGTATATAGTATATAGTACAGTATATAGTATAGTATATAGTATATACTATACTATATACTATACCATATACTATACTATATACTATATACTATACTATATACTGTACTATATACTATATACTATATACTATACTATATACTATATACTATACTATATACTATACTATATACTATACTATATACTATATACTATACTATATACTATACTATATACTATATACTATACTATATACTATACTATATACTATATACTATATACTATATACTATATACTATACTATATACTATACTATATACTATATACTATACTATATACTATACTATATACTATATACTATATACTATACTATATACTATATGCTATACTATGCACTTACTTTACTTACTATATATTTACTTTCATTTACTTTACCTTGTATCTACTTATATTTTTATTTACCTTAATTCATTCACTAAGTTTTACAGACCATGTGAGTTGGAACTTACTTTCCTAGTAGGAACTGCTCACTACAGGAAGTTTCATGGAAACCAGCAGGTAAAAGACGTTACATAACTCAGACATATTCCACAGAACCACCTGCTGTGTTTGTAGAAACATCAGAGGGTGTTGATGTGGTGTGGAGAGCTGTTACCAAGAAATGGGACTGATACTAAGAATAACTTGGACTTTCCACTGAGGGTATGAAGTTATTACAGTCTGTAGTATTCACAAGTGAATGTAGGTCAATGAAGGCATTTCAGCTAAACCACACCCTGCATTTAACATCTGAGAAATCGGGCTCACAGTTTCAAAGTCCTGCTGTTGGCTGTTCAAAGGGCAAAGCTTCACTGCAACACAATATGGAAATGATATAGCCATATAAACTATGTCTATAGGAGTTTAGCTTAAAGCCCTTCACTTTGTTACTTTATAATAAGACTCATAAATAGTAACAGAGAGATGGCTTTGGCATAGCAGGTGAGGTTAGTTTATTTCAACATGGAGAATTCTGTATTGCTCTGCTGTTATACTGAGGGTATTGGGATACCAAGCATGTACCTTCACTTACCTTCTTCCACAGTCATAGCTCTATTTAAATCCAGGGATGTAAACTCTAGGCACACAGCTAGGCTATTGGTTTCAGTCACGTGACTTAATAGTAAAATAATGACCATCTGTCTGGGGTTCTTGTCTCATTGGTTAAATATTTAATGAACTGTTTCCTCGGTCAGCTGCCTTAACAGCAAATAGCTGTCTCAGCAGCAAATAACTGTCTCAGCAGCAAATGCTGTTTGTTAAAAATATGTTTATGGAAATCTAAAAATGTCTGCAAGAATATTTATGTTTGCAAGGAAAATAAATATTAACAAAGTTTACAAGACTGGCCAGGCCCTAATCAATGTAAGCCATGTAAGTCCATATTTCATTGGCTGATGAATAAATAGGGCACCGAGTGCAAGGTGACTGTACTAAACAGCTGCTGTTAATTCTTCTCAATAAGCTTAAGGCGGACATTCTCAGAGTCATACTACGGAGGTTGGCCTGGAGAGTCTGCTAATCCATCCTGGGAGTTACTGCCCTCATGACATCATAATCTCCTGCATTGTCCTGCTAATTCTTTAAATTATACTATTAGCTTTTTACTGCTTCCTGCACAATTACTAGCAGATTTGAGTTTTAGTTTAGTCAAGTCTTTGCTGTACTCCTCAGCTCACAATGAAATAGTTCGTGTGATGCTCCCTTCTAGTGAGTTACATCACAGAGTGCCGTGTAGGGATAACTCCTGATAACACTTGCACCAGACATCACCTAATAACCGGTTGGCAGCGCGACAGCACCTCTTAGGTAAATGTTTACTTAGAATTACTAACTTCAAATGTCAGACGGTAAGAAAATATGAAATGCTTTGATAGAAAAATAATTTTAAACTGGTGCTTTTATTTCAATGGAATATTTTCACCTTCAAACATCCTTGTGCAGAGAGAGCACAGCAGTGACTGCCAAATCAAACAGCTGCCAATCTAAAATAAGTAACCCCAACACAAGAGTTTACTGACAGCCCCTAAAACAAACAGCTTTAACTGGTGCAGTTGAACATAAAAATGTGAAACCACAAAACTTTACTGACGAGTCTTAAAAACTCTTGACTATAGCATTTCAGTTTAAATAATCAAAGAGAGTCTCTCACTAGATCTTCACACCATGTCCGGTATTGTCGCACCATGTCCGGTATTGTCACACCATGTCCGGTATTGTCACACTTTATGTCCGGTATGGTCTCATCTTGACCTTGAGGACGCGACCTGACCGTGTCCAAGGGTATACGCTCTACAGGATCTCTGTAGACTTAGAATTTAATGCCCCATAGCCTTAGTGCTGGGCATACAACACATCTTTGTTATTTTAAAAGTTAACATGCACCAGGATGTCCTGGAAACCCGTCATCTTATAGTTGCCCCACCTCACATTGAACATCCGCAAGTTATGTAACAGCCAAGCATGCAATACACAGTACACAAGAAACACTATATACTATCACTACACACTCTCACTATATACTATCACTACACACTCTCACTATAATATACTATCGCTATGACCACACACAACCAATATTTATAATATTACGTTCAACTGTAGTTATAGAAACACAACTTCAACCATTTAACCCCTCCCCTCCTCCCCCCTCTTATAATGTTGCAGATTGTAAAGCTAAAGGCGGAAATAGGCAAAAACAAAATATCTAAACAAATATGTTTTGGTGAAAATAAAATTTATGAAGCAGGATAGCTAAACAATAATAATAATCAACTACTGGGAAAATTATATATTGTTCAGAATAATATGTGTTTGTTTTGATCGCTAATCTATATACTGTGGGTAGAGTTCGTGGAGCTACTATATAATATAATATCATAATGATAAGTCTTATAGCGTTACAGGGGGGGGGGGGGATTATGCAGTAATAACTGTTTACTACAGCAGCAAACCTTCATGTCTGTATACTCACTACTCTAACTGAACTCTAGAGTTACTCTGTATACTCTAACTGAGCTCTAGAGTTACTCTGTATACTCTAACTGAGCTCTAGAGTTACTCTGTATACTCTAACTGAGCTCTAGAGTTACTCTGTATACTCTAACTGAGCTCTAGAGTTACTCTGTATACTCTAACTGAGCTCTAGAGTTACTCTGTATACTCTAACTGAGCTCTAGAGTTACTCTGTATACTCTAACTGAGCTCTAGAGTTACTCTGTATACTCTAACTGAGCTCTAGAGTTACTCTGTATACTCTAACTGAGCTCTAGAGTTACTCTGTATACTCTAACTAATCTCTAGAGTTACTCTGTATACTCTAACTGAGCTCTAGAGTTACTCTGTATGCTCTAACTGAGCTATGGAGTTACTCTGTATACTCTAACTGAGCTCTAAAGTTACTCTGTATACTCTAACTGAGCTCTAGAGTTACCCTGTATACTCTAACTGAGCTCTAGGGTTAGCACTGGTAGTCAGCTGCATATAGCTTCCTCATAACTATAATATTATTCATATGTAAAGTATGATACATCCGCTAGCTGGACCTGTGGGGGTCCAGGGTTCAAACCCAGCTGGCCGTTTTATTTTCATCATAAATAAAGTTTATAATTCAGTCATCACTGTAGCACAGCTGCTTGAAACACACAGCCGGCTCTTTGATAAAATGCCAACTTAAATAACACAATGCTGTTACCTCACAGCTTCATTTCTAGATGATTCCAGTCTGTTCTTATGTTGGCATTTATTGTGCCAATATTTCTACAGCCAGCAACAGCTGAACATTCGTGTGTATCACGTGAATAATAATGCATAGTATGGTATAGTATAGCATAGTATATAGTATAGTATATAGTATAGCATAGTATAGTATATAGTGTAGTATATTATAGTATATATTATAGTATATAGTATAGTATATAGTATAGTATAGCATAGTATATAGTACAGTATAGTATATAGTGTAGTATAATATAGTATCTGGTATAGTATTGTATAGTATAGTATAGTAATAATAGTGCATAGTATACTACTTTTATTTTTGAAAGCAAATATAAAAAGTTAGTTATAATTTTCTGAAAGGGTAAAATATGGAAAAACAAAAGAATTAGGAAAGCTAACAGTAAAATGTTTCAGGCACGATTTGTTAAAAACAATTATACAGGTGAAGTATACAGGTGAATTATACAGGTGAAGTATACAGGTAGAGTATACAGGTGAAGTATACAGGTAGAGTATACAGGTGAAGTATACAGGTAGCCATATAAAGTAGTAAGCCTAAAGTAGTAATTCAGTGGTGCCATACCACAGTGCGTTTAATCCTGCAAGCATATAATATAATAATATTTGCAATAAACTCATACTTGTACATAAAATGTGTATAAAAAGCCTGTCAACAACAAACAAGGTATATGATATTTTGGCTAAATAAAAAGTTGTAAGAAAAAAATTATGCTATATTTTACACTAACGCTGAAATAAAAATATAAAGTTGACAATAAAAATAAATTATATAATTGATACTATAGTTGATTAGGAAAGGGTTTATATGAGAGTTGCTAAGCAACGGATTTCCTATTCACTGAATGGTTGGTTAAGTAGCCCAATGAGCTGTAGACGTGACGCAATGACCTTTAGGACAGCAATGACCTCTACTGCTGCTTACAAG
The DNA here is from genome assembly GCA_964035545.1 of Bugula neritina. NCBI lineage: Eukaryota > Metazoa > Bryozoa > Gymnolaemata > Cheilostomatida > Bugulidae > Bugula > Bugula neritina. The sequence continues at coordinate 15,797,032 of OZ037770.1, read as the reverse complement.
ACTCCCGTTTGCCAGACGGCTTCTTACCGTGTCGTCTGGAACCAGCTATAGCGGTGATATCTCCGTCTGCAGAGCTGGCTGGTGCTTCATACCCTACAAGGGAAGACAACTCTGAATATGATGTAAAGCAGAGACGAGTGTACAAGGTTCAAAGAGATAGCTGAGTTGGTGACAGAATAGAAAGAATTTGGGATTAAATGTTGTCAGCATCTTACGAACTAACCGAAGAACATGTGACAGAGAAGGTGTGACAGAGTACGGGGCAGGGTATGTGACAGAGTGTGTGACAGAGTGTGTGACAGAGTACGTGACAGAGTGTGGGGCAGAGTACGGGGCAGGGTATGTGACAGAGTGTGTGACAGAGTACGTGACAGAGTGTGGGGCAGAGTACGGGGCAGGGTATGTGACAGAGGAGGTATGTGACAGAGGAGGTATGGGGCAGAGTGTGTGACAGAATATGTGACAGAGTGTGGGGCAGAGTGTGTGACAGAATGTGGGGCAGAGTGTGGGGCAGGGTATGTGACAGAGTATGTGACAGAGTATGGGGCAGAGTATGGGGCAGGGTATGGGGCAGAGTATGGGGCAGAGTATGTGACAGAGGAGGTATGTGACAGAGGAGGTATGGGGCAGAGTGTGTGACAGAGTATGTGACAGAGTGTGGGGCAGAGTGTGTGACAGAATGTGGGGCAGAGTGTGGGGCAGAGTATGTGACAGAGGAGGTATGTGACAGAATGTGGGGCAGAGTGTGGGGCAGGGGATGGGGCAGAGTATGTGACAGAGTGTGGGGCAGAGTGAGGGGCAGAGTGTGGGGCAGGGTACGTGACAGAGTGTGGGGCAGGGGATGAATAAGTTAGAATAATATTGACTCACCACCAGCTCTCAGAGCCAACACCTCACTAACCACTCAACTACTAACAAACAAGTGAGTGTTTGGCAGCGAGAATTGCTGCCTGTAGTTGTTTCTGGTTACAAATATTAAGTCCTGAAGAGTTCAACAAAATAACCCAAACTATAAACAAACACTAAGGAGAGGAACTTAATGAGACCAAGAACTGACCACAGGTCATTAAATAACTGACCACAGGTCATTAAATAGGCACCATAACAAAAGGGGGACAAACCAGACAGTAGAAGGAGTGGATACAGATAGTATAAGGAGTGGATACAGGTAGTGGAAGGAGTGGATACAGGTAGTAGAAGGAGTGGATACAGATACTGGAAGGAGTGGATACAGATAGTGGAAGAAGTGGATATCTTGCATAGTGTGGAAGGTGAAACTCAGTTTAAGAAAGAACTACAAACACCGAGTGTTACGTAAACACGCAGCAGTATTTCTGCCTCTCAACAAAACAGACTTCCAGAGCAAATATTTTGGGAGGGAAATACTTGAGTGGCTGTTAATTAGACGGAACAACAAACTGCCAGTTCAGGTGTGTTTACTACTAGAGAAAGAGTGGAGTAATGTCTGGCAGGTGTCCAAGTGTCTGGACAGAAAGCAGCTGAAGTTACATAACAACTGCTGACAGAGGTGTTTGTCTTGTATTGAGTTCGTCTACCAAGATGACACGTGTACTCGCACTATGTACTAACAGTGCGTACTAACACTGCGTACTAACACTGTGTACTAACAGTGCGTACTAACACTGTGTATAGTATATCACTATGTATAGTATATCACTATGTATAGTATATCACTATGTATAGTATATCACTATGTATAGTATATCACTATGTACAGTATATCACTATGTACAGTATATCACTATGTATAGTATAACGCTGTATAATAGGACGGTACACAGTCTACTTGAAGAACATACCGCGAGATGAACTAGGATCTGTCCCCGATGACCTTGGCCCTTGACGTCTGCCGTAAGTAGGATCCAGCATCTCCGCTATATTCATTACAAACAGTCCCTCTTCATTCTGTTCTACGAGGGGCCTGCCTCCTGGGCCAGGCCTGCAATTAGCACCACATTAGTACCACATTAGCACCATACAGTACCACACAGTACCACACAGTACCATACAGTACCATACAGTATCATACAGTACCACACAGTACCATACAGTACCACACAGCACCACACAGTGTCATACAGTACCACACAGTACCACACAGCACCACACAGTACAATACAGTACCACACAGTACCACACAGTACTATACAGTATCACACAGTACCACACAGTACCATACAGTATCACACAGTACCACACAGTACCACACAGTATCATACAGTACCATACAGTACCACATTAGTACCATACAGTACCACACAGTACCATACAGTACCATACAGTACCACACAGTACCATACAGTACCATACAGTACCACACAGTACCATACAGTACCATACAGTATCACACAGTACCACACAGTACCATACAGTACCACACAGTACCACACAGTACCATACAGTACCATACAGTACCATACAGTACCATACAGTATCACACAGTACCACACAGTACCATACAGTACCATACAGTACCACACAGTACCATACAGTACCATACAGTACCACACAGTACCATACAGTACCATACAGTATCACACAGTACCACACAGTACCATACAGTACCACACAGCACCACACAGTATCATACAGTACCATACAGTACCACACAGTACCATACAGTACCATACAGTACCACACAGTATCATACAGTACCATACAGTACCATACAGTACCACACAGTACCACACAGTACCATACAGTATCATACAGTACCATACAGTACCATACAGCACCATACAGTACCATACAGCACCACACAGTATCATACAGTACCATACAGTACTATACAGTACCATACAGTATCACACAGTACGACACAGTACCATACAGCACCACACAGTACCACACAGTACCACACAGTACCATAGACAAGGACTAAAGTGTAGACTGAGATACTCACACATGTTGAGGGCTCCGGTGCGGACTGGGAGGCTCCCCCCTCCGTCCTGGAGGACTAACTTGTCTGGGTTTGATGGGCTGAGCATTCTGGTTGACAGAGGCGTCTCTCAGCAGCTGACTCTCCAGCTGAGACATGTCCCAGGGAGCATCGTAGTGGGTTTCTGCACTACGGGGACTGGAGGGTGCCCCCTCACTAGACCTAGCGGAAGAGAGAGGAACCAGTGTGACAGATGATTGAATAAAGCAGCGTTATAAACTCTCAAACCCCCTCAATACTCACTCCTGGGATCTGCTGCGACTGTTGTGGTAAGGGGGCGGATGTAACCCCCTGTATGGAGGCATGTCCAGCGCTCTACTCCGAGCTTCCTCTCCATTATCATGGTATCCCTGTCTTTCCTGAGATAATCTACTAGGCTGCTGTGTGTGTGGCCCAGGTTGGTGTGTGTGTGGTCCAGGTTGGTGTGTGTGTGGCCCAGATTGGTGTGCGTGTGACCCAGTTTGGTGTGCGTGTGGCCCAGTTTGGTGTGTGTGTGGCCCAACTTGGTGTGTGTGTGGCCCAACTTGGTGTGTGTGTGGCCCAACTTGGTGAACAGAACTCTGGGACATCTGGAAATCATCTCTGTACCGTCTCTCCGGTAAGGCAGGACCTGGAGGTGACACATCTGGCAAAACAATAACCACCTGATTGTCAAGTGAAATGATAAAAACCCTTCAATAGAAAACATAGAGTATCAAATAAGAGAATAGCCTGCTGTTTAGAAACACTGACCTCTGTTGTTACGGGTGGGAGAGTAAGCGCCCCGTCCAGCAGATGGCTTCTCGGCGTACATGTCTCTACTCGGAGCCCGAAACTCCGACGGCTCAGATCTGCCGACTGATGTTTGCACACCTCGATTGTCGGAGAGGTCTGTGTTCTGCATCATACGGTTGGGGAGGTCAATAGGCATCCTCACCTGACGAGATCCAGCAGCAGGAAGGTTGGTTCTGGGCAGACCAGCACTGGCTCTGCTCTCTGGATTGTCTCTCTTGGGTGATGAGTATTCTTGAGATCTGAGCTGTGCGTGTCCATCCTGAGCAGTTGGACCGCTGGCTCTGTCAAGTGGACCACCGGCTCTGTCAACTGGACCACCGGCTCTGTTAACTGGACCACCGGCTCTGTCAACTGGACCACCGGCTCTGTCAACTGGACCACTGGCTCTGTCAACTGGACTGCTGACTCCATATAATGCACCACTTGTTGCAAGCACTGGACCACCAGCACCATGTGCCGAACCATTGCTCCTGTCAACTGGACCACCAGTTCTGTGTACAGGATGACTGGCCCCATATGCGGGGCCACTGGCCCCGTATCCTGAGCCGCTAACCCTGTATGCTGAAACATTAGTTCCACTGGGTGATCTACCAACAGAAGACTGGAGAAGTTGTCTATCTGAATCTTTTCTCCCCGACTCCAGAGAGCCGTAGTGACCACTGGCTGGTCTGTTCCCACCAGATGAAGACCTGGCATGGTGCTGAGAGGACTGTGTGCTGTGTGCTGATTGGTCAGTTGGTGGTGCGCCGTACGACGCTGTGCTACTCAGAGTCTGACTGGGACTGTTGTGGGAGGCCATCCTTTCCGCCACTTCCCTCTACACAACACACGAGACAGATATACACGAGTCCAGATATATATGAGTTCAGATATATATGAGTCCCAGATATAGAGACACATTGAGAGGAGCAAACAATTTCTAACAAAACAAGCAGCGACTAACTACGGGTAAACAACTCCAAATATTTGGAAACAAGCAAAGCAATAAATCTATTAAACTGAAACAAACTAGTTGTAGCCAGTGGCACGACGCAGCGTTAGTGTGCAAACCAGTGTTGACAGACATTCATAAATTCTTAAGGAAATCTGAGTCATGTGATATAAGTCAAGTGTGTGGCAGACTGAAACAGGTGTGAGTCATGTGATATAAGTCAAGTGTGTGGCAGACTGAAACAGGTGAGTCATGTGATATAAGGCAAGTGTGTGGCAGACTGAAACAGGTGTGAGTCAAGTGATATAAGGCAAGTGTGTGGCAGACTGAAACAAGTGAGTCATGTGATATAAGTCAGGTGTGTGGCAGATTAAAGCAGGTATGAATCATGCACTATGAGTCACAAGATGACAAGAAACACGTCCTGTGACAAGACTAGTCAGTGCTTTCAGGTGTCTGCTGTTAATCATACAAACCTTGGGCAAAGCGCCACCAGTTTTCTACAATACGACACCAGCAACATGTGAGAGAATAAGTAAACAGTAACAAGAAATTCACTACATTCACTACAATTCACTAACAACCATCTCAGTAGGAGCTTCTCACATTGGTATCTATATAACAATACCTGCTCCTATATAACAATACCTGCTCCTATATAACAATACCTGCTCCTATATAACAATACCTGCTCCTATATAACAATACCTGCTCCTATATAACAGTACCTGCTCCTATATAATAATACCTGCTCCTATATAACAATACCTGCTCCTATATAATAATACCTGCTCCTATATAACAATACCTGCTCCTATATAACAATACCTGCTCCTATATAACAGTACCTGCTCCTATATAACAGTACCTGCTCCTATATAACAATACCTGCTCCTATATAACAATACCTGCTCCTATATAACAGTACCTGCTCCTATATAACAATACCTGCTCCTATATAACAGTACCTGCTCCTATATAATAATACCTGCTCCTATATAACAATACCTGCTCCTATATAATAATACCTGCTCCTATATAACAATACCTGCTCCTATATAATAATACCTGCTCCTATATAACAATACCTGCTCCTATATAACAATACCTGCTGCTGTAGAACTTTTTGCTGGTGTCTCAAAGTTCGGCGTTTGGCTCGCAGATTTTCTTCCTCCTGAATAATTTTGGCCAACTCCAAGTCCTGAGCCTCCACTTGCCGGAGCCTCTCTTTCAGCAGATCACTGGGGGTCCGCCTCTTCTCCTGGTCCTGCATCAGTCTGGCCAGCTCAGCGTCCTGCTCCTCCTGCAGAAGTCTGCTCTGCTCGGGAGACATGCTCGGATCCGGAGGAATGTAGAAGTCGCTGAAATCTCCGTCATCATCTTCTCTAGGAGGTCGGGAGAGCCTGGGACCCGCTACTGCTGCTTGTTCTACAAGATCAAAGGCTACACTCCTTCACTGATATATGAAAAGGAGTCTATACAGAGTTCTCATCTCAGTTCTGATTAGCTAAAGAGTTCTCATCTCAGTTCTGATTGGCTAATGAGTTCTCATCTCAGTTCTGATTGGCTAAAGGGTTCTTATCTCAGTTCTGATTGGTTCTAATCTGCTCTACAAACCCCGCTGCTGTGACTGAGAAATCAGCTTTTCCAGTCTCTTCCTTTCCTTAGCCAACATCCTTTGCTGTTTCTTCCGCTCATACCTCTCCTCTTCCTCTTTCTGCAGACGTATCGCCAACTCCTAGCGCACATCAACCAATCACAAATGTGAATACAAACATTTAACCAATCACAAATGTGAATACAAACATTTAACCAATCACAAATACACTACAATTCTCATTGTGCAGAAAGAGGAGAGCCACAGAACTAATCACACAGTGGTTACAACCGACAGCACTAATGTGAGATGCCTATACCTAGATGACGCTTATCACCTTTCAATCAACCCACGTATTGACAACAATTTACATCTACACGACTCTGATTGGCTACTCACCCTGTCTTCTGCTTCCAAAGTCTCTTCATCAAAGTCTTCATCGGGGAAAGAGTTTTGAGAGGTTAAAGTAGGAGTTTGTAGACTATCTAATGTCGGTCCGCCCACCGCCTTCAATACAGTTAAGTTGCAGCATTACAGTCACAGCTGCGTGATAAGAACATCATAACCAAGGTGAAGGTCAACGTGAAGGTGAAGGAAGAAGTTACCTCGCTGAGCTGCTGGTAGTCACCTCCCCGCGGATCCATTGGAGACCGTCTACCTGGTGGACTGGCATAGCTTGAGTGATAGCCTGAAGTTCTGGGGGGACTGTGCACGCTGGGAGCGGGGTCGTATCTCATACGCGCCTCTCTCTCCTGCATGTGTCTGGCAAATTCCTGTGAAGTGTGTCGTTACCATTAGCAACAGTTGCATAGCAACAGAGAGTTGTAGTAAACGCAGGTAAAGGAGGTAGAACAGCACCCGGGTTAAATCACACAACTAGCACTTCACACAGCTCTACCAGTTATTGAGGCAGCAGGAAGGCAGCGATCTCTCAGTGTCAGCAGCGAATAGCAACACAGGGAAGTAAGCAGAAGACAAAAGCTAGCATAATTTCCATCAGAAGACCTACGAGTAAAACTGGAAGAAACTGAAGGGGATCTCTGATTATGGAGGTAAGAATATTGAGTTTAAAGAAGTAGATATTCTAAGAGATATGAGGGTAGACTGAGGTTATATAATCACTGTCACTCATATGTTACTCTATAGAACTAAGGCTAAGGAAATAGAGAAGCTCTGGTTTACAAGAGAGTAAGATATTCAATCAACATGAGCTACTAATATATATACTCGTAGAAAGAATCTTCCAGCAAATTTCAATTCTCAAATGAAACTAACAAGAGTTAGTGGAAACTAACAAGAGTTAGTGGAAACTAACAAGAGTTAGTGGAAACTAACAAGAGTTAGTGGAAACTAACAAGAGTTAGTGGAAACTAACAAGAGTTAGTGGAAACTAACAAGAGTTAGTGGAAGTCAACAAAAATCAACAAAAGTCAACACGAGTCAACACAAGTCAACACGAGTCAACACGAGTCAACAGAAGTCAATAGATGTCAAGAAGTCTACCGACAAACAGTCAGCTAGCAAGCAGCAGCAATAAAAAGCAAGAGATCTAAACAAGGAAAGCCGGGAGGTAAGAAGCTGGGTTAGTGGAGGCAATGTACCTGAGACCGGCCGGGCACTGCGTGGTCTCCGACTGCGGGACCGCTCTGGTGTGCCGGTGGATGCTGTCTTACGTGTTGGAGGTGATTCCACACGACCTGGATGTACGTTACAACTCTACTGTATGTTACAACTCTACTGTACGTTACAACTCTACTGTACGTCACAACTCTACTGTACGTCACAACTCAACTGTACGTTACAACTCTACTGTACGTCACAACTCTACTGTACGTTACAACTCTACTGTACGTTACAACTCTACTGTACGTTACAACTCTACTGTACGTTACAACTCTACTGTACGTCACAACTCTACTGTACGTCACAACTCAACTGTACGTTACAACTCTACTGTATGTTACAACTCTACTGTACGTTACAACTCTACTGTACGTCACAACTCTACTGTACGTCACAACTCAACTGTACGTTACAACTCTACTGTACGTCACAACTCAACTGTACGTTACAACTCTACTGTACGTTACAACTCTACTGTACGTTACAACTCTACTGTACGTTACAACTCTACTGTACGTCACAACTCTACTGTACGTCACAACTCAACTGTACGTTACAACTCTACTGTACGTCACAACTCTACTGTACGTTACAACTCTACTGTACGTTACAACTCTACTGTACGTTACAACTCTACTGTACGTTACAACTCTACTGTACGTCACAACTCTACTGTACGTCACAACTCAACTGTACGTTACAACTCTACTGTATGTTACAACTCTACTGTACGTTACAACTCTACTGTACGTTACAACTCTACTGTACGTCACAACTCTACTGTACGTCACAACTCAACTGTACGTTACAACTCTACTGTATGTTACAACTCTACTGTACGTTACAACTCTACTGTACGTCACAACTCTACTGTACGTCACAACTCAACTGTACGTTACAACTCTACTGTACGTTACAACTCTACTGTACGTTACAACTCTACTGTACGTCACAACTCTACTGTACGTCACAACTCAACTGTACGTTACAACTCTACTGTATGTTACAACTCTACTGTACGTTACAACTCTACTGTACGTCACAACTCTACTGTACGTCACAACTCAACTGTACGTTACAACTCTACTGTACGTTACAACTCTACTGTACGTTACAACTCTACTGTACGTTACAACTCTACTGTACGTCACAACTCCACTGTACGTCACAACTCAGACACACACAGAGATAGTCTGGGTGATGAGTCTACAGGTAAACATACCTGATCATGCAGTTGTTTCCTACGCACCTCTGCTCTCTCCTCATCCGTTAACTCAGACTGAAGTTGTTTAGCAAAACTTTCATCCTGTTCGGCCCTGAAAAGAGAGACTAACAGTATTCCAGACTGAATGATCAGCTGAAAGCAGACAACTCTACATCAGCATAACAACTATGTTATACTGAGAGAGGAAACAACTTCAGTAGACACTGAGAGAGGAGACAACTTCAGTAGATACTGAGAGAGGAGATAACTTCAGTAGACACTGAGAGAGGAGATAACTTCAGTAGACACTGAGAGAGGAGACAACTAGTAATATGAGTCATACAGTCTCTTGCGCTCTTCAAGCTGCTTCATCCGTTCATACTGGGCTCTAGCCTCTTCCTGAGTGTAGACGGCCTTGGCTACGGGAATGTCGTCTCGTACCGTGCGTCTGTTGAACCTGTTCTTGTTGTAGTGGTGTTCAACTGTAAGGAGACCAGACACAACAGTTAGTGGTAGCTGCCATACACAGTGGTGTAGTCACAACCCCTGACTGTAGGAGGGGGACAGACATACTGCAGAGAGTGTACTATAACTGATTACTATACATTAGCCCAGTGAATGACAACATTGTGTAAGCTACACCAGCTGGTATACTGTATTATACTGTGTTATACTGTATGCTGTGTTATACTGCATGTTGATAGAATAAATAAAGTGCCATTGTAACAACAACAAAACATCCATATAACAGCCATGCAGCATATTTCCTGTTTAAACTCAGTATATGCAGACTTTATACCAACATGTCAGCCATTCATATACTACATGATTGGTATACATTACTGGCCCAGACCACTGGCCCAGACCCAGACTACTGGCCCAGACCCAGACTACTGGCCCAGAACAGATACAAGTAGACCCAACAACTCACTTTCCTCTTTCTGAATTTTGTCAGCGATGACTCTGTCTTCATAAACCAGCCACTTCTTGACGACTAAAATACATGTTACTAGTTATTAGTTACTAGTTATTAGTTACTAGTCACTAGTCACTAGTTATTAGTTACTAGTCACTAGTTATTAGTTACTAGCTGAATGCTAGAGTAGTATAATATACATGGTATACAGGCAGCAGGGTCACCTGTGGCAGCCTGAGAGAAGATAAAGTGACAGCAAGCCACCTGCAGCAACCTGGCAATGCATTTTTAGACAAGTTGTTTTGAGGAAAAGCAGACTCATCCAGACTGACAGATGAGTACATGCAATGTCTAAGCTATGTATTACTTAGTTATACACTGGCTATAGTGTATTATTTAGTTATACACTGGTTATAGTGTACAACTAAGTATAGTATAGTGTATAGTATAGTATATAGTGTATAGTATAGCATATAGTATAGTATATAGTGTATAGTATAGTATATAGTATAGTATAGTGTATAGTATAGTATAGTATATAGTGTATAGTATAGTATATAGTGTATAGTATAGTATATAGTATAGTATAGTGTATAGTATAGTATAGTATATAGTATAGTATAGTATAGTATATAGTATAGTATAGTATATAGTGTATAGTATAGTATATAGTATAGTATAGTATAGTATATAGTATAGTATATATTATAGTATATAGTATAGTATATAGTATAGTATAGTATATAGTATAGTATAGTATATATTATAGTATATAGTATAGTATATAGTATAGTATAGTATAGTATATAGTATAGTATATATTATAGTATATAGTATAATATAGTATATATTATAGTATATAGTATAGTATAGTATATAGTATAGTATAGTATATAGTATAGTATATAGTATAGTATAGTATATATTATAGTATATAGTATAGTATAGTATATAGTATAGTATAGTGTATAGTATAGTATATTATATAGTATAGTATAGTATAGTATAGTATATAGTATAGTATAGTGTACCATGTACTGTGTAGTTCACATGGCAAATCAAGGATATTCAGAAGTCTTATTTTCGAGCAGATAAATTTAAAGGAATTAAACTCTAGCTCTAAATTTTAATATTTTACTTTTAAAGCATAAGTTCCTAGCTCAGCTACTTTACAATAGAAGCTATTCAATCACTGGGTATCAGTAAGAGAGTCACAGTGACTGGGAGTGTCACAGTGATTGAGTGAGAGTGTCACAGTGACTGAGGAAGAGAGAGTCACAGTGACTGAGTAAGAGAGTCACTCTGTGTCTATCAAAGAAAGAGAGTCACAGTGACTGAGAGTGTCACAGTGACTGAGTGAGAGAGAGAGTCACAGTGACTGAGAGTGTCACAGTTACTGAGGAAGAGAGAGTCAGAGTGACTGAGTGAAACAGTCACTGTAACCATTCCTCACAAGGATTACTAGTGACAAACAACGAGCCCAATCACCAGATTTATAAGGTTTGGCCAAAGTCTATACAACACAATCACATGACCTACTGTATATAGTATAGTATATGCAACACAATCACATGACCTACTGAAGAAAAACTAAAATAGCGAGAGCATTGCTTTCCTACCTCCCTTAACATCTCTCCTTGTATTTGTACCAAAACCTAGAAAAATTTTTAAATATGTAACTTAGAACAGTCACCTCAATCACCAAAATAGCTACAAATATCAAAACAGTAGATAAACATCGCGTTCAAGAAATAAACCAACCATTTTCCACTTTTCCATCTTCAGGTCGGGCTTCCGGGTCAATAGCGCTATTCTCCGAGGCTCTAACAACGACCTGTCCACCACGCTGACTACGGCCAACTGCCGCCATCACCGCTACTCAAACTCTCACCACAGTTGATGCCTGAAACACCGTCAAATATTATTTCTCCACCCTAGACAGCAAAACACATAGAGTTGATTGTTTGCAACAACAGTCTGCATAGACCTGTTCACCAGCCCTTTATCATAGAATCAAAACTTTGCCTTTTTAGGGCATGTGGCAAACAAAGAAAACACTATTCACTCTGTGCACCAGCACAATGAAGTGGGCATCTTAGCTGACCAACTAGTATTAGGTTACAATTACTAGGATAACCAATATTCTCCTGGCTCATTATTAATTAAAATATGTGAGAGTTACAGCTAGAAGTAGAACTAGACGGGCTTTAGGGCTAAGACGATCAGTCTTCACACGTCACAGTCAAGATTACAATGAGTATGGCTGAATGATGGTAAGAAAATGAACAAAATAGCCTAATGATTAATTGAATATAACAAATATCAATAATATGAATATAATCAACGCTATGATAGCCAGCAACTTATTTGCTTTTGATTATGATTATAATCATATTGATCAATATGAAATTGAACACAAGACTGTAAGTGAAGGTCCACAATTAGTATTCTTATTAGCTTTAAGCTTTAACATTTACATTTAAAAGTATATAATGAAAATATCTTTATGGTAATACTAATATTAAGTCTAATGAGTACTAGTATTAGCACTATGAGCATGACTATGACTATCACTATGATTAGGAGTCTGTAGTATGACTATGTCAATCTCAAAGTCAAACTCAGAGCAAATAAGATTGTGACTATCACTGTGATCGACTAGTAGTAGTAGTACTTAGAGTTACACTACTTTCACTACTGTCTACTAGTACTAGTAGTACTAGTAGTGGACTAGTACTAGTAGTACTAGTAGTGGTAGACGTAGTACTAGTAGTAGTCTCGTAGTACATCAAATTCAATATCAATATGCATTACTATGTATATTATTAACTTATTACTGCTACTAGTAATAATTATAACTATCACATTATGATAATGATTATTCACCTATATTTAAATTATACGAGTTTCCACAACTTCCACAATTAATGATGATGATTATAATAACTATTCTTAATCCTTGTTTCTAATAGTAATAGTACTTACAGGTATTTCGGAAGCGGATACCGTCGAATAATGTTAAAACTCTAGTCGCATAGTATAAACTAACTGATAGATAAGCATTATAAGTATAATTTTATAGTCAAGTGAACGTTTTACCTGCAACAATGTAATTAACAAGCCAGAACGCTAGGACTTCCCAGCTCTTGCAATATTTTATTTAGTGGTCGCCTTCAGCTGTTGGTAATGCTAATAATTTATTATTAATAATTATAATAACAGTTGACGATCACTAGCTATTAACTAGGCTTTAATTTTTAGAATAAATTGTTGGTTTAAATAGATTACGGCTATCTCAGCCCCCAAGTCTTTAATCAACTAAATGTAGCTTGAAGTGTTTCTCACTTTTGTAAATCTTCTACTTTATCATTATGATTATGAATATGAGTTTCTAGTAGTAGTACTATTAGTATTAGTATGCCTAGTAGTAGAAGTAGTTCTATTAGTATTACTATAAAATCAAGTATTAGTATTACTGACTACTAAGTCTGCTTATGAGTATCAGTATCAGTATGTCTATTGTATTGGTGTTGTTGATATATTAATATTGTGCACCAGAACATCACTAAGTCTGATTATTACTATTACTATTAGTAATACTTATTAGTATTGCAGACTCATTCGATTACCACGACTATAACCATTACTGATTACATTTACATGAGCATAACGGTTTATAGTGATGATGATACTGTTAAACAATAAAATTATAACTTATACATAAACTTGAAGTGATAATGATAATCAAAATCTAATCTTAATACTGTTTTAGGCTAATCTACTAAGCTGAAAAGCGGAAATAATTTTGTTGAGATATCATAATCATGTCATTTACATAATCATTTGTAAAATATGGCTTCAAAAATTTATAAGCTCCAACACTAACAAATTCTATTGCTTAGTTACAAAGTATAAGCATAGCAGCAAATGTGATATGAATATGCCAGTTAATCTGATAAACTAGATAGCCTATTTTATGTGACTGTATTTAACATGCTATGAAATCATTTTTATTGTTGTTATACGTAAAATATGTTTCAACTATCACGGTTTTTGTTTGTTGCGCATCTAAGTTTCATAGATTAGTGTAATTACTTCATATTTTAGTTTCTATATAAACATTGACTCACTTGTGGTATGTGATTGTTATTAGAATACTCACAGAAGTTGTTTTCACAATGTCGGAATATCAAGTGTCTAATATTGACCCAAGTGTATTAGCTACTGTCAATCAAGAATTAAATAAAAGAGAAGAGCAACAAAGAAGGCAGTATTTGTTTCTTCAGGAGTTGCAGTCCTTAGCAAGGGAACTCCCAAGGTACTAGAACTAACTGCAGTCTGCTTTTACATTACGCTCTTCATTTATCAGTATGCTAAGATGTGATTGCATGTAGAATAGGTATCAACTAGTTAGCCTAGCTAACTCCCTCTTAGATTGTCAGTATGTTTATTTGTTTGAGTCAATATTTCTAGTAAATATCAACAGAGACTATCATCAGACTTGCTAGTTAGTCTGGCCAACTCCCTCTTAGATGGTACAGTTTTCCAAATAGTTTCTGGGATGTCAGACTTACAGAGACTGGAAGAGGAAACTCTGTTCAACTCCAGGAAGAAATGTGTTACAGACTATGCTAGTGGGTAGAGAGTACATTCCTAAGTGAGAGAGTATAATACAGAGTAGAGAGAGTATAATACAGAGTAGAGAGAGTATAATACAGAGTAGAGAGAGTATAATACAGAGTAGAGAGAGTATAATACAGAGTAGAGAGAGTATAATACAGAGTAGAGAGAGTATAATACAGAGTAGAGAGAGTATAATACAGAGTAGAGAGAGTATAATACAGAGTAGAGAGAGTATAATACAGAGTAGAGAGAGTATAATACAGAGTAGAGAGAGTATAATACAGAGTAGAGAGAGTATAATACAGAGTAGAGAGAGTATAACACAGAGTAGAGAGAGTATAATACTGAATAATACAATCACATTTACAGCTGAGAAGAGGGCCCTGTTGGATGAACATAAAGAGAGAATATATCAGTGTAAGACGGCCAGACACAACCTGCCCAGGGTTGAACAACAAAATAAACAGGAATACGAGGCTTTCGACAAACGGCGAAAAGAAGGAATCAGTGACTTTGATAAGAGAATCATAGAGAGGCTGGACGCCAAGGTGAACATGTATGCTCTTTGTTGTAGAAGGTAGAAGTGGCAACTTTACTCTATACTCTGTTATGTGTAGGCTCTTTGTTGTGGAAGGTATAAAAGAAAGCAATGAGTGTTTGGTACTATCCTTTGTCTTTACAAGCCTTTGACTAAGTGTTCTACTAGTTAGAATCTACAGGGTACTATAAACCAACTCTCTAATTCTAACTCTCCAGTACTGCTCTTATATTACCCTTACATCCTCATCCAACTCACTGGCAATCTATTGCTGTATCCTAGCACATGCTGCAGCGGTGCTATTTGCAGTAAAGTTCCTCTCAGTCGCGTCATTTAGGCTGTTACTTAGCAACAGTTTGTCAGGCCGTTACTTAGCAACAGTTTGTTTATTTCCTGCGTAGGTTAGGAGCCAACAAGTCACCCTACAGAAGGCGGGCGTAGCTGGTTTCTTTGTCACTGCAGATCCTGAAGATATCAAGTTACAAATGTACATCTTAGACTTTATAGCTAGACTTAGTTCCTCTGCTATTTAAACTTCCCTCAGTTATTTGCAGTTGTTTATGTTTTTAAGTAAAACTATTATGTTGTTGATGTTCTGTTGTCTTTTTATACTATATTTTTGTAAATATAACGAAAAACAAAAGCATCTCATAGAAATCTCAATTTGCCTTTCCTGTACAAGTATCATTGCATATAACTATAAAATTAGCACTCTGGCCAACTAGCATGTGTAAACACTTTATTTAAAGAAAGAAAACTTAACAATCAATCATTATAATACAGTAATTATAATTTGATAGTCAAAGCTATGACTTATTAGGAGTTATCTCCTTATAATCACTACTACAGCGAGTTTGAATATGCTCACCGAAATAGTCTTTTCCGGTTGAGGAAAGCAGTAAGGAACAAAAAGTCTTTTTACTCGTTTGAAATTAGTGAATGATTTAGTCAGCAGAAAACTGCTTTTCTTATAAATGGATAAAGTAACTAACTCTGAGAATCCAGTTGTCTTTTTTGACGTTTCTATTGGCTCTACGGTAGGCAATAATTAATCACAGCATTTAAAGTAAAAGTCTATGTCAAGTATCTGATACTCATAGTGATAGTCATATTGATAGTCATACTGATACTGATACTCATAGTCATACTCATAGTGATACTGATACGGATTCTGATAGTGATAGTCATACTCATAGTCATAGTGATACTCATACGGATTGTATAATGTTAATAATAACGTATTACTGTTAGTGTTAGTTGTTACATTCACGGTTTAGTTTTGCGATTAGATAAAGTATTACTATTACTATAACATTAACATTAAGTATAAGTAGAACTGATTGACTTGGTGATACTAATAATATTACTATTAGTGTTAGATT
Organism: Bugula neritina; assembly: GCA_964035545.1. Classification (NCBI taxonomy): domain Eukaryota; kingdom Metazoa; phylum Bryozoa; class Gymnolaemata; order Cheilostomatida; family Bugulidae; genus Bugula; species Bugula neritina. The sequence goes on along the minus strand of OZ037770.1, from coordinate 15,780,485 downwards.
TTGATTCAGTTTAAGTTTTAGACTTTTAATTTTGCTATAACTTATTGACTATTACTATTAGTATTAGTTATTTAACTTTGATTTTGAATACAAATTGAAATTAAATATTAATATTGTTTAATAATAAAATAATTTCTCAATTCAAGTCATATAATAATATTTATTTTAATTATATTATAATCATAATAGTAATAAAAATATTGTGTTATAATTATTTATAGTTATACTAATACTAAATGTAGGCTAATAGTAATTCAAGTTTTCTTATTGATTTTGACTTTTGTCTTTGACTAGTCATTTTTTAATAATCATCAGTGCTACTACTTATAATCATTTAAAACATAGACCTATAGTTAATAAATATGAAAGTACACTAACACTTATCATTTAGTTTAAAATAAATTAGGTGATGATTACTATACTCATAGTCATACTTTCATAGTGATAGTCCTACTGGATAGCCTACTGAAGAGATTAAGTGATGACATAGTTATAATATACTACGGCTATTGCTTTTAAATGTTGAATACTTGATAGTTGGAGTCATTGTGTCTAGAATAAACTTAGAATACATTATGGGTGGATGAACGTCAGCATCGCTTTTATTATACTAAATTGATACCAAATAAATTATGTGAATAAATTGTGTAGGAAGTTGGGCGGGTAAAGTTTGAACTATTTGCGGATGTGGTACCGAAGACAGCTGAGAACTTCAGGTAGTTATTAGTTTATACTATCATATATATATATATATATATATATATATATATATATATATATATATATGTAATATATTATCATATATATATGTAGTATATTATCATATATATGCAATATGTTACTATGTTATATATGCAATATATTACTATATAATCATGCTAGTGTATGTGAACATTTTTTCCTACGATAGGCTATTTTGAATGCTTTAAACTTTAAAGTCTAGCCATCTAAGATAACTTCAAAAATCCTAGTGCAGACTTGAAGTCTTAGGTAGTTGAATATATAACTTGTTGTTGAAGACAAATGTGCACCGGGGAGTACCTAAAAGACGGAGTACCGCAGGGCTATAAGAGCTCCACCTTCCACCGAGTCATCAAGGACTTCATGATTCAAGGCGGAGACTTTGTTAAGGTGACTCGTCATATCCAAATTCCTTCAACGACTGGAGACAGTGAATCTTGACTTTCTGAGAACACTGGTTACCACATCTCATATGATGTTGTGTTGCAGATAAATGGTGCGAGTTTATTGGCTAATCCTGATGTTGTTTGATTCTATTGTAGAATGATGGAACTGGACTCGCTAGCATTTATGGTGGAAAGTTTGCTGATGAGAATTTTCACACTAAACACTCGGGGGCTGGACTCTTGTCAATGGTATTGTTTTATAGACTGTTCAGAGTTGTCTACTCATTGTAATATACTATAGACTATAGCATTCAGAGTTGTCTACTCATTGTAATATACTCTAGACTATAGCATTCAGAGTTGTCTACTCATTGTAATATACTCTAGACTATAGCATGCAGAGTTGTCTACTCATTGTAATATACTCTAGACTATAGCATTCAGAGTTGTCTACTCATTGTAATATACTCTAGACTATAGCATGCAGAGTTGTCTACTCATTGTAATATACTCTAGACTATAGCATGCAGAGTTGTCTACTCATTGTAATATACTCTAGACTATAGCATGCAGAGTTGTCTACTCATTGTTTTGCAGGCAAACAGTGGACCGGACTCTAATGGCTGTCAGTTCTTCATTACCTGCGCCCCATGTGACTTCTTAGATAATAAACATGTAGTTTTTGGTGAGTGGAGTTATGCTATCATGTAAAGAAGCTGGTTGACCTCTGACCTCTAATTATACATCTACTCATAAATTGTGTTGCAGGTAAAGTTATAGATGGCATGTTGGTTGTGAGAAAGATAGAAAATGTACCGGTGGGACCAAACAATAGACCCAAACTTAATGTAGTTATATCACAGTGCGGGCAGATGTAGCCCGTCCCTTCCGCTCTAACATGTATCAGCGAGATTTCAGGCTACAGTCTGTATTATTTTGATATCTTGTTCAGTGATTTTTCAATGTTGATGTTTTGTACATAAACCCACTCTATTGTATATAATTCAAACCAGAATAAATACTGTATATTCAATACTATTTGATATAACTTAGTTGATAGTGAAAACATAATATTTCCAACCAACTTGTTTAATGGATCTAATCATCAGGTTGGGGTGGGTAACTTACTGCCCTTATTGCTGTATGGAAACTCAGTCTTAGTAGTTCACTTGTACTCATATGGGAATAGTAAACTGTATAAACTGCAGTAATAATGTAACCAGGTAAATAAAGTAATAATATATTGTTATTATACACTTCAAGGAATAATATAACAAAATAATTTAGTCTAATGAAAATAAGTTGAATAATTTACAGCATATAGCTATGCTGAAGTAGATTGTAGTATGCTTACACATGTTTATACTCGACATGATTATGTAACAACTTGTAACCTTACAGTAGAGTTGTCTACCCTTTCATCACAGTGTACAGTCACTCATCCAGTGCTATACAGATCATTGTCAATGAACTCTACTACTTCCTTTTCCTCATCAGTTTCCGAATCTTCATTGCACGACTCGTAGAGGTCATTGTCAATCAGGACTGTGTCCGGCACCTTCACCGGCAGAGACAAGTTGTAGACCTCATTGCTGAAGTTCAGTGAGCTCTTCACGTGACTGCCTTCACTGCTGGACTCTTCAACTTCATCTTCTACTGCCACGTCCTGAATGGCAAAGCAAGGGCCTTCCTTCGTGACTTTCTTTTGAATGACTGCGTAACTATCTGTGATGACTGGGCCTGTGTGAATACAAACAACAAGTGCTACAATGTGCCAGAAACTTAGAGTCGTCTCCTCCAGGTAAAACATGTCACTGAGGTTCGTTTCCATGGCAACTTCAATAGCAATTAGCTGCGTTCTATAATTTGAAGGAATTGACACAAACCTAATTTTTGGCAGTTTTTTAAAAGTTTTTACAATTTCCAACATTGGTATGACCAGCTAGCCAAACTCTAAACTAATACAATCAACAAAAGACATGAACTGACGTCAGATCTGTCATATTATGTTACAGTTCACTGGTTGGACTCATGAGCTCCCCTTTTACATTTATATAGCTGTGAAATAGTCTACGACAGTGTAATTAGAATGACAATTGAAAATATACATAGCGTACATGTGTAACACGCAGGTTACTACAACTATAACATTACTATTACTAGGGGGAGAGGGGGAGGGGAGATGCACCCACCAGCGAGAGAGTATTCATTCTCAAAGGATGGCGTGCTGTCATAAAACCCGTCATCACGATCCTCTTCCTCCCTGAACTTCTTCACTCGAGCTTCTCTAGTTTTGCTCTCTAAAACATTTTTATAACAGGAATAAAATTTATGTTGACTTCACTTTAGCAAGCCTGTATTCCATAGGTATAATCATTAGTTATTTTAAATTGTGTCACAAAATTTTTTATCTGTTACAGGTTTGAACTGAGTTACAAGCCACAACTATCTACTCAATCACCCTGAGGTGTGACTCATCACTAGCCAATAGAGGAAAGGAGATGACTCATCTGTTAGTGAGTCAAGCGTGAGCGAAACTTAATCAACCCAGTAGACCATTTCATTACTCAAATTCAACTAAACATCAGCAAGTGCAACATCCACGAGTACAATAACATGTAGCAGCAATGATTATACACTCAGCATCGTATTATTAGCTGCTGATCCCACTTCAACCTTCCTTAAAGTACTTAGACCATTTGTACTGCTATATCAATCTTAGTTTGAGTTACTGGAGTTGGTTTCTTTTAAATACTGCAGATTTTCTAGCAGTTGACTGGCCAGCTGATATGTTTTAAAAAGATTTGTTTGAGTATCGGAAAACAATCTGTTGAAATCTCAGGAAAACTAACGGATGTTTTTACACATAGTTGAAATAAACGATGAACATATACCAAATAGCAAGCATTTGATTCTCAAGTTCGCATTATAAAAATGTATTTAACAAAAGTTAAAATCTAAAACCCAAACTGAAAGTATAGATAGCTGGTGAAAGGCTTTGACCCATTTGTACATCTTATTGACTACCTAATGATAATCCTTCTATTAACAACATTTTGTTTAATGGATAACTTGAAGTCAGCTGCATTTAGCAGACGTCTGCAAGTTTCCATATCACCTGACTTTGAGAAGATTCAGTATAACATCAATAATAGTATAATACTCTGCAACAATTGAAAAATGTAACAATTAATATATTCTTCTACCAAAAGCGCTGTCTACTTTCAGCATATGTTATCTGAGAGACATCAAAATAAAATGGACAACTTATATAAGAAACAAAATTAGCCTATACAGACAACTTTTCAAACTTGGCAAATAAAACGCATTTGTCAATTGAAGTTTTTGGCATCCACACAGCGCCCTGGTGCATGAGTCACTTTTCTCAAAGCTGTTACAAAAGAAGAGCCATAAGAGTTACAGCTCTAATGCCATACAGAAAGATGGTTCGTACCTTCAGGAGATCCAGGGACATCTTCATACGTATTTACTCTATCTCGGTTATGCTTTGCCAGATGAGTTGAATGCTTTGGAAGACGTCCATCTCTACAATTCAAAATAAACAATATGTAGCCTAAACAGACTTGTGCCATATTCCAGTACACCCGAGCAAGTATGCTCTGTTATATCTCAACATATTCTGGTTCTGGTGTACTCTAGGATATTTTGGTGGATTAGAACTTTCATTAGTTTCGAAAGATAAGTGACTCAACACACCTTTTCCTCTTCAGACAAATCACCAAGATGATAATGGATATGACTAGCAAGGCACCAAGAACTGAGGCGGCTATGATCACGGGCAGTTTGTCTTTGTCATCATTTTCAAGTGTGGAACCTGTGAGAAGGAGAACCAATTGTGAAGTCATACACTGCAGCCACTATTAAAAGTGATTGGCTGAAATAATATGAAGGGGCAGATAAATGTTCTAAGTACAATAATCAGCCGGTTTTATAGATGAAAAACACTTTATTAGTTGCAGATTCTTAGGTAAAGTTTTCTGTTTAATATTTTCATATTAAACTCTATGCCCATTTAAAGGAAAAAATTCCAACTACAAGAGTTTAATCAGCAAAAGCAAGACAGCCATTGGTGTTGGTGATAAGAGAGAGGGGTGAAGGGGTTGACATGAGATGCCCATGTCTCTACACCTAACAACTTCTCCAATAACTCACTATCCAGCTGTCTGTCTGTTGGTCCACCTTCTGTAGTCTGAGAATCTGTAGTCTGAGAGTGTGTCACTCTACTCGACTGAGTCGATACTGGAGTTGTTGTCTCGACGATAGTCACCTCTTGGCTGGTTGTAGAGTCTGAATACAAAATAAAATAGGATTAGAACCAACTCACAGCATTATACCTAGTCTGAGATCTCTGTGTCTTGTGTGGAGATCAAATTACAGAGTAGAAAAGGCTTAGTTTTAGTCTCAAAAATAAATTATATAAAGCTGCAAATTGCCAATTTCCTTTTGATATGACACTGCAAGGAAAAAGTTTTGCCAAATGTTCTTCCATGCATTAAGTATGACTCATCCATCATATAACAATATATATAATAATAGAAGTAACAGAGAGTTATTTGAGTCTAGAGTGAGAATAACTTCAACTGACCACATGTGACCATACTGTCACAGACTGTCACAGACTGTCAGTCATTGCTAGTCAATAACTCCAGGGTGACTTAATCACTTATCTGTTACTTATACATTAATTATTTACATCCCAGAGCACATTTTATGACACAATCTGATAAATTTGCCCTGAAGTTGAGAATCCAGTCAGGGTAAGTAATTTGTTGTTAGGAAACTCACTACTTTGCATACAGCTATACTGCACTTCCACCACGGTCCTGAATGTCTTTGTATTTGCATCTCGAACGTTTCCACATGAGGAGAATACATATTCTGACCAGAGAACCTGACTGTTTAGCTGACAGGAAGAGAGTCCACTGCAGTTAGCCTGTAGAGCCAAGTAGTACTGGTCTGTCTCTGCTATGACGTGTCTTGGACAGTCCTCAGGCGTATAATTTGTACAGCTACCAACACTGGGTCTGCTTACGGTTAGATTAGCTATACTTATAACTAGTCCATTCTCACAGCTCATCTCTTTAACCGTCGGTGTTCCGTAATAACAAGCAATGACTTCTATTGCTGCAATGATATCTACAATAAAATATTAGCAAATCAAACCTCTCATAGGATGATAACAGAAGGTGAGGCTTAAATGTATAAAGGGTTTTTGCTTCTCTCTTATTTTCCAACTGCTGCATGATTTAAATATACACACAGCCCTTCATTAGCATAACCATGAGAGTAATTATTCCGCCCAACAGCTACCCTTCCAACTACTAGTTGACAAGGTGGAGTAAACTTACCTACTACTTGCAGCAGGACCAGGTAGAGAGCTATCCTCCCACAGAACAGTGTCTGCATCTTTTTGCGTTAATCAAAGTTTGAATTGGCTAAACCTTAGAGAGAACACTCTGTATCGCTTCCTCAGTTCTATCTTATTACAGCTTCTTCACCCAACACTGCAATGTTTGGTGGTTTCCCAGCAATTAAAAGCAAAATTCTCAACTTTTGTTTAGGTTGGAAATAAGCTCTAGATTACGGATATGCAAGCGTTCAATACTTGTTAGAATTCAGGCTGAGTTAAAGTGTTAAACAACAAACCTTGACAGACGCTACAGCTAATAGGTGGGCAAAACTTCTTTAAATCTTGTGAAAAAGTTGCAGATGTTAAACTGATCCAACACATTGAATAATTACATCTAAGTTGCATTGTTTTACACGACAGCCATCTTAAAGGATTGCTCTATCTTGTCTAATAAATGGCCATTTAAGTCAAACACACATAATATTGTGTTTTTCTAAGCATGCATTGGCAAAAAGCATTTGACCAAAGGTAGAAAAAGTTAGTTGAAGTTGAGGGTGTAGATTGGTAACAGCCAAAACGCCGATTTTGAAATAAGCTGGGAAATGTGACGTAACAGCGCCAGCATTCCTGCTAGTCACGTGACTATACAAATGAATAACTATAGAAATATGACTGTGAGATGTGATCTTTCAGCTCGTAATTTGTATATTTATAGAAGTGCAAATGTGAATTATCTCAATCTATAGTTTTTTGACATTTTAAATAACATGTATGTAATAACATTAGGCCATATTTTGCTTGTAACCAATAGAAAAAAGCATTGCAAAAACATGCGTTCTTTAGGATGAATGCCTGCAATCGATCTAAACTAGGTCAGATTGTGCAATATTACGGGCACACCAAAGCTGACCTATATAGCGCACTGTAACTGCTTGAGCGTTATTGGTTGATATTGTGCTCAGCAACCTTGAATACTAGCGTTATAGTTAGCACGTGCGCATAGTTACTGGCGTTCACACGTCACGTATTAGGCTATTCTTTTTCATGGCTGAAAATTTTACCGCCCTCAAAATTGGAATTTTGAAAAGCTGTTTTCTAGGCACATATCCCTTTGCAAAGTCACAATTGTTTGCATACACATTAAATTATAGTTCATAATTATAATGTGATTGTAATAAACTAAGATTGAGCAATCCTTTAAGTGTAGCCCGTGCATGTAGTATATAACTTAGCATACTTGAGGTATTGAGATTAGGTAGAATGGAATGAAACTATTTGAACATACTAGAGTAAAAGTAGCACCCATTGGCTCATCAGTTAGCAAACACACCATTGGCTTTTAGCACTTCTCAGACCAGACTAACAGCTAATCTCTACACACTTGAGAGCCGTAAAACTGTAACTTTCCAAACTAATCTGATATGTGTGATCACTGGCTATCATTTAATGTACAGAAACTATTCCTCACTTAGCCAGAGTTTCTAATTTATAGTGTTGTTAGAAGCACGGCTATTTTAGCTAGTGCCCCGAGGACAAACTGTTTGCTGTAACTATTAACTTATAAGACTATATTTCCAGCTTGCCTGTCCTTCTGTGTGAAAATAGTGAGTTTGAAAAGACAAAATGTCATCCAAGGTTATAGCTCTGTTGTTAATTACTTCCATTTCCTACTTGGCTAGCGGTCAATAGCAATTACACTAGTTGGTACTTACACTAGTTGGTACTTACACTAGTTGGTACTTACACTAGTTACTACTTACACTAGTTGGTACTTACTCTAGTTACTATACTTACTTCTGTGACACATAGCGTATGCACAGTTGATAAAAACTTCAAGAATGTAATATATAACTTACAGCTTAGGTTAGCCCAGCTAGTGGTACTGTAATATCTGACAATAGCAATGGAATAAATGCAGTAAACAGAAGTACCTAGCTTTCCGGTCCAATGGGTATGATAGAAATGGTGAAAGTAGTCTTTCTTCACTTTGGTTCTGCATGGATGGTTGATTGACGCAGTAACAATGTTTCACCCAGCACTCTGTCACCTCCATTCACCAGTGATGGACTAATTACGCTATTATTCAGCCATTAAAATGATAAGAACTTGGGAAACAGTAGAATTGTGACATAATGAAATGTTTATTGTATCATATTTCTATAGTTAGATTGCTTATGTATCTAAGGGGGATAACTACTAGTTTCATGTACTAAGAGATGATGTAAAGTAATAGCTACTACTGCATATTTACAGTTGCTCCTTTTGTCGTCCCACGAATATCTATATCCGTCCAGTTTGTTGTTCCACAGGCTAACCTGTATATTCCAAGGTTACAAATTTTACTTCTGTACAGATGGACTCTTTTGAAAATAAATCAAGTATGAAGTACATTTGATGGTGTATATACAAATGTAGCGGGAGCTTTGTGGAGAAAGCTCAGTGGAGAAAGCTCAGTGGTGAAAGCTTTGTGGTTGAAGCTTTGTGGAGAAAGCTTTGTGGTTGAAGCTTTGTTAGCTATCAATGTTATGGCGTGAGTCAGTGTAGCTAATTAACAAGTAGAGGAGGAAAGTTGGCTGTATTCACTTCTCTCATAAATTTTTTAATGAAGATGCATAAAACTTTGATTATATGGCAAAATAATTGCAAGTATAATATTACTTTTTGCTTCTATCTTCTGTGAAAAGTTCTTTAAGCAATAATTGTAATTAATAATTTAATTAATTTTACCATTAAATTATTTGTGCTCATAGGTTGCAGTTTTATACATGGAAATATAGACTATTGACTATAATAAACATGACTATATATAGTACTCCATATTGCTATATATAATACTCCATATTGCTATATATAGTACTCCATATTGCTATATATAATACTCCATATTGCTATATATAATACTCCATATTGCTATGTATAATACTCCATATTGCTATATATAATACTCCATATTGCTATATATAATACTCCATATTGCTATATATAATACTCCATATTGCTATATATAATACTCCATATTGCTATATATAATACTCCATATTGCTATATATAATACTCCATATTGCTATATATAATACTCCATATTGCTATATATATTACTCCATATTGCTATATATAATACTCCATATTGCTATATATAATACTCCATATTGCTATATATAATACTCCATATTGCTATATATAATACTCCATATTGCTATATATAATACTCCATATTGCTATATATAATACTCCATATTGCTATATATAATACTCCATATTGCTATATATAATACTCCATATTGCTATATATAATACTCTATATTGCTATATATATTACTCCATATTGCTATATATAACACTCCATATTGCTATATATAATACTCCATATTGCTATATATAATACTCCATATTGCTATATATAATACTCCATATTGCTATATATAATACTCCATATTGCTATATATAACACTCCATATTGCTATATATAATACTCTATATTGCTATATATAATACTCCATATTGCTATAATGTATAGTACTCCATATTGCTATGTATAATACTCTATATTGCTATATATAATACTCCATATTGCTATATATGATACTCCATATTGCTATATATAATACTCCATATTGCTATATATAATACTCCATATTGCTATATATAGTACTCCATATTGCTATGTATAATACTCTATATTGCTATATATAATACTCCATATTGCTATATATAATACTCCATATTGCTATATATAATACTCCATATTGCTATATATAATACTCCATATTGCTATATATAATACTCCATATTGCTATATATAATACTCCATATTGCTATATATAATACTCCATATTGCTATATATAATACTCCATATTGCTATATATAATACTCCATATTGCTATATATAATACTCCATATTGCTATATATAATACTCCATATTGCTATATATAGTACTCCATATTGCTATATATAATACTCCATATTGCTATATATAATACTCCATATTGCTATATATAGTACTCCATATTGCTATATATAACATGAAATAGTGCTCTCCTAATAAAACAATAACCATGTACGTGGGACATGAACAAAATATTAAAAAAACATCTTATTTGCCTTCTACAGGTGGAACTTTTTAAAGTTATTCACCTTTCACAATTTATCTTTTAATCTATTTTGCTTCAAAAACTGAACATTTTAAAAGAAATATACATGTTGTGAGCACTACCAAATACATGCCATGCTGCTAATCAATCTATCTCATGTATATTGACCAGTTGGGTCATATAAGTTATATAAAACAAATATATAATATAATATCGGGTTATTTCATTTAAAACCACAAGCAGAGCAAGAAGAGCTTATATTAGCTTATAAAAGGCAGATGATATGAGATTTACAAGAATATGATTATATAACAGTTTGGCGAGGTAATAATATACATTGCGTCATAATATGATAAAATATTATAGTGAATTAGAAGCAATAAATAGCAACATAAATGATGAACATATTGTATAACAAATAGTATCATATTATGAAATCAAAAACAATAAACATATATAATATAATAAATATTAGTGTGTTATGAAGCTAACAATATCAATTTGGCACTGTAGCCTGGTTCCAGTGGGTGTGCCATAGCTAGGTGAGTGACAGGAGAGTGACAGGTGAGTGACAGGTGAGTGACAGGTGAGTGACAGTTGAGTGACAGGAGAGTGACAGGTGAGTGACAGGACAGTGACAGGTGAGTGACAGGAGAGTGACAGGTGAGTGACAGGAGAGTGACAGGTGAGTGACAGGTGAGTGACAGGAGAGTGACAGGTGAGTGACAGGTGAGTGACAGGTGAGGGACAGGTGAGTGACAGGTGAGTCACAGGTGAGTCACAGGTGAGTGACAGGAGAGTGACAGGTGAGTGACAGGTGAGTTACAAGTGAGGTATGTATATGGGTACTGCTTACAAAAATACCAATAAGAGAGAACCTTTACCTTAAATATTAAGAAAGCCGAGCAATTAGAATACAGAGTATGTTATGCCAGAATGTTCTAGAATAGTTTGATAATGTAACAGCTGAGTTTATTATCAGGAGTGAGTAAGACTTGATGCTCTACTACTTAGTATGTATGTATATCCAAAGTCATGTGCTAATTTCACTTAGAAACATTAGCATACACAGCATCTCCTTTCTCTGTATGCTCGACACCATTTCGTGTCATCTGCACGTCGTCACTTCCTGTCATCTGTATGACATCACTTCCTGTCATCTGCACGTCATCACTTCCTGTCATCTGCTCGACATCACTTCCTGTCATCTGCACGACATCACTTCCTATCATCTGCATGACATCACTTCCTGTCATCTGCACGACATCACTTCCTGTCATCTGCACGACATCACTTCCTCTCATCTGTATGACATCACTTCCTGTCATCTGCACGTAATGATTTTCTGCCCTGTTCACATTATCATTTCCTACAATACATCTTGCTCATAGATCAGCTGCTACGTACAGTGAGAAAAATATAACACCAGAACTCTCAGATATCAGCTAGCGGGTGGAGATCACCTACCCTCTTCTATGGCTGTCTTACCTACCCCCCTCCTACGGCTGTCCTACCTACCTCCATCCACACCTCCAGTTGTATCTGATAAACTTTCATCTGCATAGTCCGACTCTAAAGTTTTCATATATGAAAGTGCGTATGCCTTCCGTGCTTCATCTTCCCGGGCTTTCTTGTATCGCAAAATTTCTATTCTACGAAAATAATGAGAATGTTTTTCTCAGTGTTTGCATATGTTAGTATAAAGTGATAAAATACTCTCTCTTAATGTAGGTTACCTCTTCCTTTTTTGTCTACGATACACACAAACTGCGGTGAGCATCAAAGCCAGTCCTCCCAGACAAGAGATCCCAATTATGACGGTTTTAGTGTCAATTCCTTTATACATGTCTGTGGTTGGTTCTATAACATCAGCAGAACATACATTTCTATACACTGTCTATACTATATTAATATATCACTATATATCATTAGGTAAGCTAAATGATAATTGGTTCATATGTACTATTATGCCTGCTGATTGGTTAATTCCTATTACAACTTACCAATTGTAGACTTCACGATCTCAGAAGAAGTTCCATTTTCAGGATTTGAGTCCACTTCTGTTGTCTCCGTAGTTGTTGCTACTTCTGTTGTCTCCGTAGTTGTTGCTACTTCTGTTGTCTCTGTAGTTGTTGCTACTTCTGTTGTCTCCGTAGTTGTTGCTACTTCTGTTGTCTCTGTAGTTGTTGCTACTTCTGTAGTTGTTGCTACTTCTGTAGTTGTTGCTACTTCTGTAGTTGTTGCTACTTCTGTTGCCTCTGTAGTTGTTGCTACTTCTGTAGTTGTTGCTACTTCTGTTGTTTCCGTAGTTGATGCTACTTCTGTAGTTGATGATACTTCTGTAGTTGATGCTACATCTGTTGTCTCTGTTGTATAAACATAACGAAAAGAAAAACTAGCTGTCATTGTCAACGTTATACATAATGTAATGAAGGAAATAGAGAGACATCATTGCTAGTACATCTGTATAACATTGTTTGTTAAATACAAAAATATTAAGACAAAGGAAGAAAGTGCAGTGACAAGTGAGTGACAGGTGAGTGACAGGTGAGTGACAGGTGAGTGACAGGTTAGTGACAGAAGAGAGACAGAAGAGTGACAGAAGAGTGACAAGCGAGTGACAGGTGAGTGGCAGAAGAGAGACAGAAGAGTGACAGGTGAGTGACAGGTGACACAAGGTGAGTGACAGGTGAGTGACGGGTTCTGATCTTAAGTTGAATAAAACTGACTTACCTGTTTGAGTACAGTTGTAGTGCGCTTCCACCACGGCCCTGATTACCCTTACACTGTCGTCTTGAGCGTTTCCACATGAGGAGAATACATATTCTGACCAGAGAACCTGACTGTTTAGCTGACAAGAAGAGAGTCCACTGCAGTTAGCCTGTAGATCCAAGAAGTACCGGTCCGTCTCTGCTATGACGTGTCGTGGACAGTCCTCAGGCGTGTACTTCATGCAGTTACCAGCACTGGGTCTGCCTACTACCACTCTAGTCATGTTTATAGCACCTCCATTCTCACAGGCAACCTCTTTAATCTTCAGTTCATCTTCGTAATAACAAGCAATGACTTCTATTGCTGCAATGACATCTACAATCAAACATTAGCAAACTAAACCTCTCATAGGATATCAGTAGCTAGAGGTCTGGTTTCTTTCTTATTTTCTCAACTGCTGCCTGATTTACATATTATGACTTGAGGTAAAACTGGCACCAAAAATGCCACAAGTAATAATGGCACAGGTACATATGACACAGGTTAACATGGCACAGGTAATAATGGCACAAATGGAAAAGTAGATAAAAATGGCACCGCCACTTCTAGCTACCATATATATATATATACTTCTGTGTCCAATAGCAACATGGAGCTGGGCACACCATGCTACCTTAAATATATACATATCCAATATATACTTACTGCAAAGTAAAAACAATGCAAATACAACACAATGAACTATCTGCATTGTCAAGTCTCTAACAGGTGGTTGCAAGGTTTCTGTCAGATTCTGTGGAACTGAAATGTTGTCTTTAGCCAATGGTAGCAGAGATTTGCCAGTTACGTATATGGTTTGCTGGTTGAAATGACAAAAAGTGACAATGTCATCAGGCTAAATGCTTTTACAAAATGAAGATATTTTAGCAACATGGTCAGACTATTTGAGCTGAAAACAGCTAATATTAATTCTAAGAGATTGGCTGAGAACTTTAGAAATAGACAAAATATTTTAGATTACTCAGTATAGAAATGGACATTATATTGTAGATGACACAGTATAGAAATAGACAATATATTGTAGATTACTCAGTAAAGAAATGGACAATATATTGTAGATTACTCAGTATAGAAATGGACATTATATTGTAGATGACACAGTATAGAAATAGACAATATATTGTAGATTACTCAGTATAGAAATAGACAATATATTGTAGATTACTCAGTATAGAAATAGACAATATATTGTAGATTACTCAGTATAGAAATAGACAATATATTGTAGATGACACAGTATAGAGTCACTCTATAATATACTATTTATGTTAACCTACTTGCACCTCTGCTGAGCTGTATATGTTACTCTATTATATAATACAGAAGCAGAGTGAGTTATACACTCAACTAATACACTTGAAAAAGTTCCTGAAATAGACCTGCCACTTACCCCCTGCAGTTCCTTGTTAACAGAGAGAGGATGAATTTGTAGAGGGAAATAGTTGGTGCACACTGCTGTTGAGATAGTCAGAGTGAGACACTTGAGGACTGTTAGAGATAGTGGAACCCTTGACTAATCTCTGAGCACCACCCTAGTTGAGTACATGTAGCTGGAGCAGCTCATGTAACTAACTTAGACTATAGTAGCTGATTAGTGCTACTTTCCTTCTGCTAGCAGACTACTCAAGGTACTACTGGGTGTTGTCTTCCCTTATTATATAACCCAACGTGGAATTCTTTCTGGAGGATGACAGAGTCATGAAAATGAATGAAGCATAAAGGAACATGTCTAGACTATTATGTAAGAAAAACTCGAAATGTTGTTGATAAGTTTTATTATTAAAACCGATTTACAGACCAAAATAAAAACAATATTAAAAAGATCATGAATAATAAGAATGGTGAGAGAAGTATTTCTTTAAGTTGTATTTATAGAACAAGCAGGTGGTGTCATCGGGTGGTGTCATCAGGTGGTGTCATCAGGTGGTGTCATCAGGTCTAGCTCTTGTTACGCTGACGGAGTGGGCGCCTCTGAGACGGTGCCGGACTGATGACAGCCTCGGCGCTGACTTCATCCTCGTCACTTGAACTGAGAATCAACTTGGGTTTAGAGGACTTCGGCTTCTGGGCACCTGCAGTACGGTGTCAGTATGTCACACAGTGTCACACAGTGTCAGTATGTAACACAGTGTCAGTATGTAACACAGTGTCAGTATGTAACACAGTGTCAGTATGTAACACAGTGTCAGTATGTAACACAGTGTCAGTATGTAACACAGTGTCAGTATGTAACACATGCTGATAGTAATACTAAACACTGACTTCTGATAAAGTTGGGCACTGTGTCTTCTTCTTCACTTTCCTCTATCAGTTCAGTGAGGAGTTTCTGTGCAGGTTTTACTGCTCCAGTCTGAAAATAAATCCATAATATACTAGTATATATACAGTATACTAGATACAAGTATAGTATAATATAGAACTATATATACAGTATAGTAGATACAAGTATAGTATAATATAGAACTATATATACAGTATACTAGATACAAGTATAGTATAATATAGAACTATATATACAGTATAGTAGATACAAGTATAGTATAATATAGAACTATATATACAGTATAGTAGATACAAGTATAGTATAATATAGAACTATATATACAGTATAGTAGATACAAGTATAGTATAATATAGAACTATATATACAGTATAGTAGATACAAGTATAGTATAATATAGAACTATATATACAGTATAGTAGATACAAGTATAGTATAATATAGAACTATATATACAGTATAGTAAATACTAGTATAGTATAATATAGAACTATATATACAGCATACTAGATACAAGTATAGTATAATATAGAACTATATATACAGTATAGTAGATACAAGTATAGTATAATATAGAACTATATATACAGTATAGTAGATACAAGTATAGTATAATATAGAACTATATATACAGTATAGTAGATACAAGTATAGTATAATATAGAACTATATATACAGTATAGTAGATACAAGTATAGTATAATATAGAACTATATATACAGTATAGTAGATACAAGTATAGTATAATATAGAACTATATATACAGTATAGTAGATACAAGTATAGTATAATATAGAACTATATATACAGCATACTAGATACAAGTATAGTATAATATAGAACTATATATACAGTATAGTAGATACAAGTATAGTATAATATAGAACTATATATACAGTATAGTAGATACAAGTATAGTATAATATAGAACTATATATACAGTATAGTAGATACAAGTATAGTATAATATAGAACTATATATACAGTATACTAGATACAAGTATAGTATAATATAGAACTATATATACAGTATAGTAGATACAAGTATAGTATAATATAGAACTATATATACAGTATAGTAGATACAAGTATAGTATAATATAGAACTATATATACAGTATAGTACAAGTATAGTATAATATAGAACTATATATACAGTATACTAGATACTAGTATAGTATAATATAGAACTATATATACAGTATAGTACAAGTATAGTATAATATAGGACTATATATACAGTATAGTAGATACAAGTATAGTATAATATAGAACTATATATACAGTATACTAGATACAAGTATAGTATAATATAGAACTATATATACAGTATACTAGATACAAGTATAGTATAATATAGAACTATATATACAGCATAGTAGATACAAGTATAGTATAATATAGAACTATATATACAGTATAGTACAAGTATAGTATAATATAGAACTATATATACAGTATACAAGATACAAGTATAGTATAATATAGAACTATATATACAGTATACTAGATACAAGTATAGTATAATATAGAACTATATATACAGTATACTAGATACAAGTATAGTATAATATAGAACTATATATACAGTATAGTAGATACAAGTATAGTATAATATAGAACTATATATACAGTATAGTAGATACTAGTATAGTATAATATAGAACTATATATACAGTATAGTAGATACAAGTATAGTATAATATAGAACTATATATACAGTATACTAGATACAAGTATAGTATAATATAGAACTATATATACAGTATACTAGATACAAGTATAGTATAATATAGAACTATATATACAGTATACTAGATACAAGTATAGTATAATATAGAACTATATATACAGTATAGTAAATACTAGTATAGTATAATATAGAACTATATATACAGTATAGTAGATACAAGTATAGTATAATATAGAACTATATATACAGTATAGTACAAGTATAGTATAATATAGAACTATATATACAGTATAGTAGATACAAGTATAGTATAATATAGAACTATATATACAGTATAGTAGATACTAGTATAGTATAATATAGAACTATATATACAGTATAGTAGATACAAGTATAGTATAATATAGAACTATATATACAGTATACTAGATACAAGTATAGTATAATATAGAACTATATATACAGTATACTAGATACAAGTATAGTATAATATAGAACTATATATACAGTATACTAGATACAAGTATAGTATAATATAGAACTATATATACAGTATAGTAAATACTAGTATAGTATAATATAGAACTATATATACAGTATAGTAGATACAAGTATAGTATAATATAGAACTATATATACAGTATAGTACAAGTATAGTATAATATAGAACTATATATACAGTATAGTACAAGTATAGTATAATATAGAACTATATATACAGTATACTAGATACAAGTATAGTATAATATAGAACTATATATACAGTATACTAGATACAAGTATAGTATAATATAGAACTATATATACAGTATAGTACAAGTATAGTATAATATAGAACTATATATACAGTATACTAGATACAAGTATAGTATAATATAGAACTATATATACAGTATAGTACAAGTATAGTATAATATAGAACTATATATACAGTATACTAGATACAAGTATAGTATAATATAGAACTATATATACAGTATAGTACAAGTATAGTATAATATAGAACTATATATACAGTATACTAGATACAAGTATAGTATAATATAGAACTATATATACAGTATACTAGATACAAGTATAGTATAATATAGAACTATATATACAGTATACTAGATACAAGTATAGTATAATATAGAACTATATATACAGTATAGTAAATACTAGTATAGTATAATATAGAACTATATATACAGTATAGTAGATACAAGTATAGTATAATATAGAACTATATATACAGTATACTAGATACAAGTATAGTATAATATAGAACTATATATACAGTATAGTAGATACAAGTATAGTATAATATAGAACTATATATACAGTATAGTAGATACAAGTATAGTATAATATAGAACTATATATACAGTATAGTACAAGTATAGTATAATATAGAACTATATATACAGTATACTAGATACTAGTATAGTATAATATAGAACTATATATACAGTATAGTACAAGTATAGTATAATATAGGACTATATATACAGTATAGTAGATACAAGTATAGTATAATATAGAACTATATATACAGTATAGTAGATACAAGTATAGTATAATATAGAACTATATATACAGTATACTAGATACAAGTATAGTATAATATAGAACTATATATACAGTATACTAGATACAAGTATAGTATAATATAGAACTATATATACAGCATAGTAGATACAAGTATAGTATAATATAGAACTATATATACAGTATAGTAGATACAAGTATAGTATAATATAGAACTATATATACAGTATACTAGATACAAGTATAGTATAATATAGAACTATATATACAGTATACTAGATACAAGTATAGTATAATATAGAACTATATATACAGCATAGTAGATACAAGTATAGTATAATATAG
The DNA here is from genome assembly GCA_964035545.1 of Bugula neritina. NCBI lineage: Eukaryota > Metazoa > Bryozoa > Gymnolaemata > Cheilostomatida > Bugulidae > Bugula > Bugula neritina. Next base: position 15,761,273 of record OZ037770.1, on the reverse strand, counting down.
AACTATATATACAGTATAGTAGATACAAGTATAGTATAATATAGAACTATATATACAGTATAGTAGATACAAGTATAGTATAATATAGAACTATATATACAGTATACTAGATACAAGTATAGTATAATATAGAACTATATATACAGTATACTAGATACAAGTATAGTATAATATAGAACTATATATACAGTATAGTAGATACAAGTATAGTATAATATAGAACTATATATACAGTATAGTAGATACAAGTATAGTATAATATAGAACTATATATACAGTATAGTACAAGTATAGTATAATATAGAACTATATATACAGTATACAAGATACAAGTATAGTATAATATAGAACTATATATACAGTATACTAGATACAAGTATAGTATAATATAGAACTATATATACAGTATACTAGATACAAGTATAGTATAATATAGAACTATATATACAGTTTAGTAGATACAAGTATAGTATAATATAGAACTATATATACAGTATAGTAGATACTAGTATAGTATAATATAGAACTATATATACAGTATAGTAGATACAAGTATAGTATAATATAGAACTATATATACAGTATACTAGATACAAGTATAGTATAATATAGAACTATATATACAGTATACTAGATACAAGTATAGTATAATATAGAACTATATATACAGTATACTAGATACAAGTATAGTATAATATAGAACTATATATACAGTATAGTAAATACTAGTATAGTATAATATAGAACTATATATACAGTATAGTAGATACAAGTATAGTATAATATAGAACTATATATACAGTATAGTACAAGTATAGTATAATATAGAACTATATATACAGTATAGTAGATACAAGTATAGTATAATATAGAACTATATATACAGTATAGTAGATACTAGTATAGTATAATATAGAACTATATATACAGTATAGTAGATACAAGTATAGTATAATATAGAACTATATATACAGTATACTAGATACAAGTATAGTATAATATAGAACTATATATACAGTATACTAGATACAAGTATAGTATAATATAGAACTATATATACAGTATACTAGATACAAGTATAGTATAATATAGAACTATATATACAGTATAGTAAATACTAGTATAGTATAATATAGAACTATATATACAGTATAGTAGATACAAGTATAGTATAATATAGAACTATATATACAGTATAGTACAAGTATAGTATAATATAGAACTATATATACAGTATAGTACAAGTATAGTATAATATAGAACTATATATACAGTATACTAGATACAAGTATAGTATAATATAGAACTATATATACAGTATAGTAGATACAAGTATAGTATAATATAGGACTATATATACAGTATAGTAGATACAAGTATAGTATAATATAGAACTATATATACAGTATACTAGATACAAGTATAGTATAATATAGAACTATATATACAGTATAGTACAAGTATAGTATAATATAGAACTATATATACAGTATACTAGATACAAGTATAGTATAATATAGAACTATATATACAGTATAGTACAAGTATAGTATAATATAGAACTATATATACAGTATACTAGATACAAGTATAGTATAATATAGAACTATATATACAGTATAGTACAAGTATAGTATAATATAGAACTATATATACAGTATACTAGATACAAGTATAGTATAATATAGAACTATATATACAGTATACTAGATACAAGTATAGTATAATATAGAACTATATATACAGTATACTAGATACAAGTATAGTATAATATAGAACTATATATACAGTATAGTAAATACTAGTATAGTATAATATAGAACTATATATACAGTATAGTAGATACAAGTATAGTATAATATAGAACTATATATACAGTATAGTACAAGTATAGTATAATATAGAACTATATATACAGTATACTAGATACAAGTATAGTATAATATAGAACTATATATACAGTATACTAGATACAAGTATAGTATAATATAGGACTATATATACAGTATACTAGATACAAGTATAGTATAATATAGAACTATATATACAGTATAGTAGATACTAGTATAGTATAATATAGAACTATATATACAGTATAGTACAAGTATAGTATAATATAGAACTATATATACAGTATAGTACAAGTATAGTATAATATAGAACTATATATACAGTATAGTAGATACAAGTATAGTATAATATAGAACTATATATACAGTATACTAGATACAAGTATAGTATAATATAGAACTATATATACAGTATAGTACAAGTATAGTATAATATAGAACTATATATACAGTATAGTAGATACAAGTATAGTATAATATAGAACTATATATACAGTATACTAGATACAAGTATAGTATAATATAGAACTATATATACAGTATAGTAGATACAAGTATAGTATAATATAGAACTATATATACAGTATACTAGATACAAGTATAGTATAATATAGAACTATATATACAGTATAGTAGATACAAGTATAGTATAATATAGAACTATATATACAGTATACTAGATACAAGTATAGTATAATATAGAACTATATATACAGTATAGTACAAGTATAGTATAATATAGAACTATATATACAGTATACTAGATACAAGTATAGTATAATATAGAACTATATATACAGTATAGTAGATACAAGTATAGTATAATATAGAACTATATATACAGTATACTAGATACAAGTATAGTATAATATAGAACTATATATACAGTATAGTAGATACAAGTATAGTATAATATAGAACTATATATACAGTATACTAGATACAAGTATAGTATAATATAGAACTATATATACAGTATAGTACAAGTATAGTATAATATAGAACTATATATACAGTATAGTAGATACAAGTATAGTATAATATAGAACTATATATACAGTATAGTACAAGTATAGTATAATATAGAACTATATATACAGTATACTAGATACAAGTATAGTATAATATAGAACTATATATACAGTATAGTACAAGTATAGTATAATATAGAACTATATATACAGTATAGTAGATACAAGTATAGTATAATATAGAACTATATATACAGTATACTAGATACAAGTATAGTATAATATAGAACTATATATACAGTATAGTAGATACTAGTATAGTATAATATAGAACTATATATACAGTATAGTACAAGTATAGTATAATATAGAACTATATATACAGTATAGTAGATACAAGTATAGTATAATATAGAACTATATATACAGTATACTAGATACAAGTATAGTATAATATAGAACTATATATACAGTATAGTAGATACAAGTATAGTATAATATAGAACTATATATACAGTATAGTAAATACTAGTATAGTATAATATAGAACTATATATACAGTATAGTAGATACAAGTATAGTATAATATAGAACTATATATACAGTATACTAGATACAAGTATAGTATAATATAGAACTATATATACAGTATAGTAGATACAAGTATAGTATAATATAGAACTATATATACAGTATAGTAGATACAAGTATAGTATAATATAGAACTATATATACAGTATAGTACAAGTATAGTATAATATAGAACTATATATACAGCATAGTAGATACAAGTATAGTATAATATAGAACTATATATACAGTATACTAGATACAAGTATAGTATAATATAGAACTATATATACAGTATACTAGATACAAGTATAGTATAATATAGAACTATATATACAGTATAGTAGATACAAGTATAGTATAATATAGAACTATATATACAGTATAGTAGATACAAGTATAGTATAATATAGAACTATATATACAGTATACTAGATACAAGTATAGTATAATATAGAACTATATATACAGTATAGTAGATACAAGTATAGTATAATATAGAACTATATATACAGTATAGTAGATACAAGTATAGTATAATATAGAACTATATATACAGTATAGTAGATACAAGTATAGTATAATATAGAACTATATATACAGTATACTAGATACAAGTATAGTATAATATAGAACTATATATACAGTATACTAGATACAAGTATAGTATAATATAGAACTATATATACAGTATAGTAGATACAAGTATAGTATAATATAGAACTATATATACAGTATAGTAGATACTAGTATAGTATAATATAGAACTATATATACAGTATAGTAGATACAAGTATAGTATAATATAGAACTATATATACAGTATAGTAGATACAAGTATAGTATAATATAGAACTATATATACAGTATAGTACAAGTATAGTATAATATAGAACTATATATACAGTATACTAGATACAAGTATAGTATAATATAGAACTATATATACAGTATACAAGATACAAGTATAGTATAATATAGAACTATATATACAGTATAGTAGATACAAGTATAGTATAATATAGAACTATATATACAGTATACTAGATACTAGTATAGTATAATATAGAACTATATATACAGTATAGTACAAGTATAGTATAATATAGGACTATATATACAGTATAGTAGATACAAGTATAGTATAATATAGAACTATATATACAGTATACTAGATACAAGTATAGTATAATATAGAACTATATATACAGTATAGTAGATACAAGTATAGTATAATATAGAACTATATATACAGTATAGTAGATACAAGTATAGTATAATATAGAACTATATATACAGTATACTAGATACAAGTATAGTATAATATAGAACTATATATACAGTATAGTAGATACAAGTATAGTATAATATAGAACTATATATACAGTATACTAGATACTAGTATAGTATAATATAGAACTATATATACAGTATAGTACAAGTATAGTATAATATAGGACTATATATACAGTATAGTAGATACAAGTATAGTATAATATAGAACTATATATACAGTATACTAGATACAAGTATAGTATAATATAGAACTATATATACAGTATACTAGATACAAGTATAGTATAATATAGAACTATATATACAGCATAGTAGATACAAGTATAGTATAATATAGAACTATATATACAGTATACTAGATACAAGTATAGTATAATATAGAACTATATATACAGTATAGTAGATACAAGTATAGTATAATATAGAACTATATATACAGTATAGTAGATACAAGTATAGTATAATATAGAACTATATATACAGTATAGTAGATACTAGTATAGTATAATATAGAACTATATATACAGTATACTAGATACAAGTATAGTATAATATAGAACTATATATACAGTATAGTAGATACAAGTATAGTATAATATAGAACTATATATACAGTATAGTAGATACAAGTATAGTATAATATAGAACTATATATACAGTATACTAGATACAAGTATAGTATAATATAGAACTATATATACAGTATAGTAGATACAAGTATAGTATAATATAGAACTATATATACAGTATAGTAGATACAAGTATAGTATAATATAGAACTATATATACAGTATAGTAGATACAAGTATAGTATAATATAGAACTATATATACAGTATAGTAGATACAAGTATAGTATAATATAGAACTATATATACAGTATACTAGATACAAGTATAGTATAATATAGAACTATATATACAGTATAGTACAAGTATAGTATAATATAGAACTATATATACAGTATAGTAGATACAAGTATAGTATAATATAGAACTATATATACAGTATACTAGATACAAGTATAGTATAATATAGAACTATATATACAGTATAGTAGATACAAGTATAGTATAATATAGAACTATATATACAGTATAGTACAAGTATAGTATAATATAGAACTATATATACAGTATACTAGATACAAGTATAGTATAATATAGAACTATATATACAGTATACTAGATACAAGTATAGTATAATATAGAACTATATATACAGTATAGTACTAGTATAGTATAATATAGAACTATATATACAGTATAGTAGATACAAGTATAGTATAATATAGAACTATATATACAGTATAGTAGATACAAGTATAGTATAATATAGAACTATATATACAGTATACAAGATACAAGTATAGTATAATATAGAACTATATATACAGTATACTAGATACAAGTATAGTATAATATAGAACTATATATACAGTATAGTAGATACAAGTATAGTATAATATAGAACTATATATACAGTATAGTAGATACAAGTATAGTATAATATAGGACTATATATACAGTATAGTAGATACTAGTATAGTATAATATAGAACTATATATACAGTATACTATATACAAGTATAGTATAATATAGAACTATATATACAGTATAGTAGATACAAGTATAGTATAATATAGAACTATATATACAGTATACTAGATACAAGTATAGTATAATATAGAACTATATATACAGTATAGTAGATACAAGTATAGTATAATATAGAACTATATATACAGTATAGTAGATACTAGTATAGTATAATATAGAACTATATATACAGTATACTAGATACAAGTATAGTATAATATAGAACTATATATACAGTATAGTAGATACAAGTATAGTATAATATAGAACTATATATACAGTATAGTAGATACTAGTATAGTATAATATAGAACTATATATACAGTATACTAGATACAAGTATAGTATAATATAGAACTATATATACAGTATAGTAGATACAAGTATAGTATAATATAGAACTATATATACAGTATAGTAAATACAAGTATAGTATAATATAGGACTATATATACAGTATAGTAGATACAAGTATAGTATAATATAGAACTATATATACAGTATAGTAGATACAAGTATAGTATAATATAGAACTATATATACAGTATACTAGATACAAGTATAGTATAATATAGAACTATATATACAGTATACTAGATACAAGTATAGTATAATATAGAACTATATATACAGTATACAAGATACAAGTATAGTATAATATAGAACTATATATACAGTATACAAGATACAAGTATAGTATAATATAGAACTATATATACAGTATAGTACAAGTATAGTATAATATAGAACTATATATACAGTATAGTAGATACAAGTATAGTATAATATAGAACTATATATACAGTATAGTAGATACAAGTATAGTATAATATAGGACTATATATACAGTATAGTAGATACTAGTATAGTATAATATAGAACTATATATACAGTATAGTAGATACAAGTATAGTATAATATAGAACTATATATACAGTATACTAGATACAAGTATAGTATAATATAGAACTATATATACAGTATAGTAGATACAAGTATAGTATAATATAGAACTATATATACAGTATAGTAAATACAAGTATAGTATAATATAGGACTATATATACAGTATAGTAGATACAAGTATAGTATAATATAGAACTATATATACAGTATAGTAGATACAAGTATAGTATAATATAGAACTATATATACAGTATACTAGATACAAGTATAGTATAATATAGAACTATATATACAGTATACTAGATACAAGTATAGTATAATATAGAACTATATATACAGTATACAAGATACAAGTATAGTATAATATAGAACTATATATACAGTATACAAGATACAAGTATAGTATAATATAGAACTATATATACAGTATAGTACAAGTATAGTATAATATAGAACTATATATACAGTATAGTAGATACAAGTATAGTATAATATAGAACTATATATACAGTATAGTAGATACTAGTATAGTATAATATAGAACTATATATACAGTATAGTAGATACAAGTATAGTATAATATAGAACTATATATACAGTATACTAGATACAAGTATAGTATAATATAGAACTATATATACAGTATAGTAGATACAAGTATAGTATAATATAGAACTATATATACAGTATAGTAGATACAAGTATAGTATAATATAGAACTATATATACAGTATAGTAAATACTAGTATAGTATAATATAGAACTATATATACAGTATACTAGATACAAGTATAGTATAATATAGAACTATATATACAGTATACTAGATACAAGTATAGTATAATATAGAACTATATATACAGTATACTAGATACAAGTATAGTATAATATAGAACTATATATACAGTATAGTAGATACAAGTATAGTATAATATAGAACTATATATACAGTATAGTAGATACAAGTATACTAAAGTGAAACTACTCACTCTCCTAGTAGACCTGCGGACACCTGCTTCCTGTGACACACTAGATACCGACAGGCGGCTGCAGGTACTATCATCGCTATCGTCATCCGAGTACTGTGATTGGCTGGAATTTTCTTTGTTTCTCTTCCTTGCTCGGCTTGACCTCTTGCGGCGACCTGCAATACCCAGACGCCCTTTGACCCTTAGCTCTGTTTGATGATTGGTTGAACATGTCAGCTGGTAAATAATGGGGCTGGTGATTGGTGAGATGAGACTGACCTTTAGCCAATGAGATGTTAGACTGGCTGAGTCCTAGAACTGTAGCATCTTCTAACTCCTCCTGGCCGTCTATACCCTTAGTGTGAGCTAACTCTATCTTAGCAGACAACTCCAATATTAGCTCCTGTGTGAGGAGATAACTCCAATATATAGATATATAGATATAGAGTAGAGAGTAGTGTAGATATAGAGTAGAGATAGTGTAGATATAGAGTGGATATAGTGTAGATATAGAGTAGATATAGTGTAGATATAGGGTAGATATAGAGTAGATATAGTGTAGATATAGTATAGATATAGAGTAGATATAGTATAGATATAGAGTAGATAAAGTGTAGATAAAGTGTAGATATAGTGTAGATATAGAGTAGATACAGTGTAGATATAGAGTGGAGATAGTGTAGATATAAAGTAGAGATAGTGTAGATATAGAGTAGAGATAGTGTAGATATAGAGTAGAGATAGTGTAGAGATAGTGTAGATATAGAGTAGAGATAGTGTAGATATAGAGTAGAGATAGAGTGGAGATAGAGTAGAGATAGTATAGATATAGAGTAGATATAGTGTAGATATAGAGTAGATAGAGAGTAGATATAGTGTAGATATAGAGTAGATATAGTGTAGATATAGTGTAGATATAGAGTAGATATAGTGTAGATATAGGGTAGATATAGAGTGGAGATAGTGTAGATATAGAGTAGATATAGTATAGATATAGAGTAGATATAGTATAGATATAGAGTAGATATAGAGTAGATATGGAGTAGATATAGTGTAGATATAGAGTAGTATATAGTATAGATATAGTGTAGATATAGAGTAGAGATAGTGTAGATATAGAGTAGAGATAGAGTGGAGATAGTGTAGAGATATAGTGTAGAGATAGAGTGGATATAGAGTAGAGATAGTGTAGATATAGAGTAGATATAGAGTAGATATAGAGTAGATATAGTATAGATATAGAGTAGATATAGAGTAGTATATAGTATAGATATAGAGTAGATATAGAGTAGAGATAGAGTAGATATAGATAGAGTGTAGAAGTGAAGAGGAAACACATACCTTGGCGCCAGGTTTTGGTTTAAGTTTCTGGGTCGCCTTGTCCACTATAACCGTGAAGAGTTCGTAGATCTCCTCGTCAGCCAGCTTGTCGGAGTAGCAGGAGAAGAGCTCAAGCAGCTTCTTCACTGATCTCTCCGTGTAGGTGAGACGAGACAAACAGAAGGAGATGTGTCGCCACTGCCTCTCATCTCTACAGGATATGACATTATCATGTAATTTATATAGTGGTAGAACATAGATCGTAGACTGAGAGTATCAATATAGCTCATAGCCTGAGGGGGCACCTACGTTGTAGCTCTGAATCTGTGCAAAAACCTCTCAATTAGACTTTCTGACTGTTTATCATTGTTAGTGTGACTGAAGAGCTCAGTGCAGACTGTCTGGAACTGCTGGTCAGTGACCCCGATCTGTGGGTCAGACAGACGGCTGACTATATCCAGGAGGACATTGTACAGAGCTCTGCCCTGTAACACAACACGATACTCTGTGTCACAACACGATACTCTGTGTCACAACACAACACTCTGTGTCACAACATAATACTCTGTGTCACAACACAACACTCTGTGTCACAACGCAATACTCTGTGTCACAACACAATACTCTGTGTCACAACATAATATATTCTCAAGAAGTAACTGTTTGCTAAATGCAGTCACCCCACTGAGAGTCCAGTTATATAGAGGTAAGCTCCATTTTATTGGTAATTTAGGGACAGAGATACTGTAAAAGCTCACCTTATTGGCTAGTTCACAGAAGAACTGTTCCGCCATTCGACGTATCGCGGGTTCAGGGTCAACCAGACAGCGAGCGATTTCACTGATCTGACCTTTGACCTTTACCATGTCGTTGAGTATGAGACGAGTCATCACCATGAGAGTGGATCTCCTGACGAGTGGCGACTCATCCCTCAGTCTATACAAGATGGCATGTGAATATGACATGTGAATACAACATGTGAATACTACATGTGAATACGACATGTGAATATAACATGTGAATATAACATGTGAATACAACATGTGAATACAACATGTGAATACGACATGTGAATACGACATGTGAATATAACATGTGAATATAACATGTGAATACAACATGTGAATATAACATGTGAATATAACATGTGAATATAACATAGGGAGAGGTGAGGATAGACTGAGGAGTGAGTGTAGACTGAGCACCTGGCGTAAAGGTTGGGGGTCCAGGGCTCCAGCTCGTTAGGGTGTCTGAACACCATGTCACTGAGGGCGACGATGGCGTTGGTCTTCACCTCCACGTAGCTGCTCCTCTCCAGGACGGTGAAGTAGAGACGGAGATGCTGTCGGCAGACGTCTGGACTGAGCAGCATGAACTTGCCGAGAGACAGCGTGGCAGCAGCCTGCAGTCCTCTGTCATCATACCGCTGTCTGTCCTGAATGATGTGGGTGAGTAGAGGGAGGAAACTGCCCAGGAGAGAGCATTCTGTAACATATAATCTGTAATATATACACTGTAATATATATACTCTGTAATATATACACTCTGTAATATATATATACTCTGTAATATATACACTCTGTAATATATATACTCTGTAATATATACTCTGTAATATATACTCTGTAATATATACTCTGTAATATACACTCTGTAATATATACACTGTAATATATACTCTGTAACATATACACTGTAATATATACTCTGTAATATATACTCTGTAATATATATACTCTGTAATATATATATACTCTGTAATATATACTCTGTAATATGTATACTCTGTAACATATACACTCTGTAACATACATACTCTGTAAGATATATACTCTGTAATGTATACTCTGTAATATATATACTCTGTAATGTATACTCTGTAATATATATACTCTGTAATATATATATATATACTCTGTAATATACATACAGTAATATATAGTGTAATATATATTACTACACAGAGCAATATTACCCTGGAGCAGTTCCGTCTCAATGACCTTCATGATGACCTCAGTCTCAATGTCGTCTGTGGTGGTCTGACCGAGCTCGTCACTGGAGGAGCCGGTGGTCGTCTCAATAGTCTGCAACAGTTGAGCAATGTGACCAGATACCAGACAGGAAGAGAGGAAACGCAAATGGCTGACAGAGAAACAGATGGAATAGCAAACCTTCTGCTTTTGTCTCTTCCTGCGCGCTTTCAGTTCCACCAGAACTCTACCTTCCAGGTAAGTGAGCTGTCGTAGCGCCACGTGACCAATCAGAGAGACGAACCTGTCAACAGACGTATATACTCTGTCTACTAGTAACAGACAGACAGACATACCTGGTGAGGAGGAGTATACTCTGTCTACTAGTAACAGACATACATACCTGGTGAGGAGGAGTATACTCTGTCTACTAGTAACAGACAGACATACCTGGTGAGGAGGAGTATACTCTGTCTACTAGTAACAGACAGACAGACATACCTGGTGAGGAGGAGTATACTCTGTCTACTAGTAACAGACAGACATACCTGGTGAGGAGGAGTATACTCTGTCTACTAGTAACAGACAGACAGACCTGGTGAGGAGGAGTATACTCTGTCTACTAGTAACAGACAGACATACCTGGTGAGGAGGAGTATACTCTGTCTACTAGTAACAGACAGACATACCTGGTGAGGAGGAGTATACTCTGTCTACTAGTAACAGACAGACAGACCTGGTGAGGAGGAGTATACTCTGTCTACTAGTAACAGACAGACATACCTGGTGAGGAGGAGTATACTCTGTCTACTAGTAACAGACAGACATACCTGGTGAGGAGGAGTATACTCTGTCTACTAGTAACAGACAGACATACCTGGTGAGGAGGAGTATACTCTGTCTACTAGTAACAGACAGACATACCTGGTGAGGAGGAGTATACTCTGTCTACTAGTAACAGACAGACATACCTGGTGAGGAGGAGTATACTCTGTCTACTAGTAACAGACAGACAGACATACCTGGTGAGGAGGAGTATACTCTGTCTACTAGTAACAGACAGACATACCTGGTGAGGAGGAGTATACTCTGTCTACTAGTAACAGACAGACATACCTGGTGAGGAGGAGTATACTCTGTCTACTAGTAACAGACAGACAGACATACCTGGTGAGGAGGAGTATACTCTGTCTACTAGTAACAGACAGACATACCTGGTGAGGAGGAGTATACTCTGTCTACTAGTAACAGACAGACAGACATACCTGGTGAGGAGGAGTATACTCTGTCTACTAGTAACAGACAGACAGACCTGGTGAGGAGGAGTATACTCTGTCTACTAGTAACAGACAGACAGACCTGGTGAGGAGGAGTATACTCTGTCTACTAGTAACAGACAGACATACCTGGTGAGGAGGAGTATACTCTGTCTACTAGTAACAGACAGACAGACATACCTGGTGAGGAGGAGTATACTCTGTCTACTAGTAACAGACAGACAGACATACCTGGTGAGGAGGAGTATACTCTGTCTACTAGTAACAGACAGACAGACATACCTGGTGAGGAGGAGTATACTCTGTCTACTAGTAACAGACAGACATACCTGGTGAGGAGGAGTATACTCTGTCTACTAGTAACAGACAGACAGACATACCTGGTGAGGAGGAGTATACTCTGTCTACTAGTAACAGACATACAGACATACCTGGTGAGGAGGAGTATACTCTGTCTACTAGTAACAGACAGACATACCTGGTGAGGAGGAGTATACTCTGTCTACTAGTAACAGACAGACAGACATACCTGGTGAGGAGGAGTATACTCTGTCTACTAGTAACAGACATACATACCTGGTGAGGAGGAGTATACTCTGTCTACTAGTAACAGACAGACATACCTGGTGAGGAGGAGTATACTCTGTCTACTAGTAACAGACATACATACATACCTGGTGAGGAGGAGTATACTCTGTCTACTAGTAACAGACAGACATACCTGGTGAGGAGGAGTATACTCTGTCTACTAGTAACAGACAGACATACCTGGTGAGGAGGAGTATACTCTGTCTACTAGTAACAGACAGACATACCTGGTGAGGAGGAGTATACTCTGTCTACTAGTAACAGACAGACATACCTGGTGAGGAGGAGTATACTCTGTCTACTAGTAACAGACAGACATACCTGGTGAGGAGGAGTATACTCTGTCTACTAGTAACAGACAGACATACATACCTGGTGAGGAGGAGTATACTCTGTCTACTAGTAACAGACAGACAGACATACCTGGTGAGGAGGAGTATACTCTGTCTACTAGTAACAGACAGACATACCTGGTGAGGAGGAGTATACTCTGTCTACTAGTAACAGACAGACATACCTGGTGAGGAGGAGTATACTCTGTCTACTAGTAACAGACAGACATACCTGGTGAGGAGGAGTATACTCTGTCTACTAGTAACAGACAGACATACATACCTGGTGAGGAGGAGTATACTCTGTCTACTAGTAACAGACAGACATACCTGGTGAGGAGGAGTATACTCTGTCTACTAGTAACAGACAGACAGACATACCTGGTGAGGAGGAGTATACTCTGTCTACTAGTAACAGACAGACATACCTGGTGAGGAGGAGTATACTCTGTCTACTAGTAACAGACAGACAGACCTGGTGAGGAGGAGTATACTCTGTCTACTAGTAACAGACAGACATACCTGGTGAGGAGGAGTATACTCTGTCTACTAGTAACAGACAGACAGACATACCTGGTGAGGAGGAGTATACTCTGTCTACTAGTAACAGACAGACAGACATACCTGGTGAGGAGGAGTATACTCTGTCTACTAGTAACAGACAGACAGACATACCTGGTGAGGAGGAGTATACTCTGTCTACTAGTAACAGACAGACATACCTGGTGAGGAGGAGTATACTCTGTCTACTAGTAACAGACAGACATACCTGGTGAGGAGGAGTATACTCTGTCTACTAGTAACAGACAGACATACCTGGTGAGGAGGAGTATACTCTGTCTACTAGTAACAGACAGACAGACATACCTGGTGAGGAGGAGTATACTCTGTCTACTAGTAACAGACAGACAGACATACCTGGTGAGGAGGAGTATACTCTGTCTACTAGTAACAGACAGACATACCTGGTGAGGAGGAGTATACTCTGTCTACTAGTAACAGACAGACAGACATACCTGGTGAGGAGGAGTATACTCTGTCTACTAGTAACAGACAGACATACCTGGTGAGGAGGAGTATACTCTGTCTACTAGTAACAGACAGACATACCTGGTGAGGAGGAGTATACTCTGTCTACTAGTAACAGACAGACATACCTGGTGAGGAGGAGTATACTCTGTCTACTAGTAACAGACAGACAGACATACCTGGTGAGGAGGAGTATACTCTGTCTACTAGTAACAGACAGACATACCTGGTGAGGAGGAGTATACTCTGTCTACTAGTAACAGACAGACATACCTGGTGAGGAGGAGTATACTCTGTCTACTAGTAACAGACAGACATACCTGGTGAGGAGGAGTATACTCTGTCTACTAGTAACAGACAGACAGACATACCTGGTGAGGAGGAGTATACTCTGTCTACTAGTAACAGACAGACAGACATACCTGGTGAGGAGGAGTATACTCTGTCTACTAGTAACAGACAGACATACCTGGTGAGGAGGAGTATACTCTGTCTACTAGTAACAGACAGACAGACCTGGTGAGGAGGAGTATACTCTGTCTACTAGTAACAGACAGACATACCTGGTGAGGAGGAGTATACTCTGTCTACTAGTAACAGACAGACAGACATACCTGGTGAGGAGGAGTATACTCTGTCTACTAGTAACAGACAGACATACCTGGTGAGGAGGAGTATACTCTGTCTACTAGTAACAGACAGACAGACCTGGTGAGGAGGAGTATACTCTGTCTACTAGTAACAGACAGACAGACATACCTGGTGAGGAGGAGTATACTCTGTCTACTAGTAACAGACAGACATACCTGGTGAGGAGGAGTATACTCTGTCTACTAGTAACAGACAGACAGACATACATGGTGAGGAGGAGTATACTCTGTCTACTAGTAACAGACAGACATACCTGGTGAGGAGGAGTATACTCTGTCTACTAGTAACAGACAGACAGACATACCTGGTGAGGGGGAGTATACTCTGTCTACTAGTAACAGACAGACATACCTGGTGAGGAGGAGTATACTCTGTCTACTAGTAACCAGGGAGTAAGTCTCCTTCACTATATGAGTCACGGTCTCATCTGGAACATCTGTGAGATGGTAGATGAAGGTGACGGCCTGTTCCATTAAAGGAATCCAACCCGATTGAGTCATGTCTAGTATACCTGTGTGAGTATATTATATTATACCTGTGTTAGTATATTATATTGGACCTGTGTTAGTATATTATATTATACCTGTGTTAGTATATTATATTATACCCGTGTTAGTATATTATATTATACCTGTGTTAGCATATTATATCTAATGTAATATAATATATCTAACGTAATACACACCTTCAGTTAGTAGTCTGGTCAAGCTAGTAACTATATTGTGGTCAGCTGGTAGAAGTGTGGCTTTACTCTAAAACCGCACGGAACATGAGTATCAGTACATGACATCATGAGGGCACAGGAGAGGTAGTATTACATGACATCATGAGGGCGCAGGAGAGATAGTATCACATGACATCATGAGGGCACAGTAGAGTAGAGGTAGTATTACATGACATCATGAGGGCACAGTAGAGTAGAGGTGGTATTACATGACATCATGAGGGCGCAGGAGAGGTAGTATCACATGACATCATGAGGGCACAGTAGAGTAGAGGTAGTATTACATGACATCATGAGGGCACAGTAGAGTAGAGGTAGTATTACATGACATCATGAGGGCACGCAACTTACTAACCGGTAAAGTGAGGAGAGCAAAGCAGACGTCACGAGCCAACAGGAAGTCCCGAGTAGCTCTCTCCCCGAGACCATCGGCTAGAAGAATGTCAAGGTTACTGCTGATGATGGCGGGTCTGGCCTTCGCTGCCATGGCCAGTAGCTGGAGACTCAGCTTGCTGTCGGACTCAGTAGTGGAGTCGAGTTTCTTGGTGAAAGACTGCCAGAGAAGTTGGAGGACCTGAAAGAAGATATGGAGAGGTCCTCAGTATACATACCTGTACTATACCATCTACCTGTACTACTGTACTACTGTACTATACCATCTACCTGTACTACTGTACTATACCATCTACCTGTACTACTGTACTATACCATCTACCTGTACTACTGTACTACTGTACTATACCATCTACCTGTACTACTGTACTATCTGTACCATGCCCTTACCTGACTCCCTATAGCCTCACTCCTCACAAACTCTGCCACCATCTCCTCCCACGAGGTCAGTAGTCCGTAAAGCTCTCCAAACGCTTTTGTCAGGCCTATGAGACTGGCCACTACTTGCGGGGCCCTCTTGACGTCCCCCGTCTCAGAGTCTGAGAGGATGTAGAGAGTCTTGAAAGCTTCCACAACGGCTAACTTGATGTTTGAGTCTTCTGACCAAATGAGTTTCAACATGGAGGCAAGACCGTTCATGGCGTCCGTGACCCCAAACTGTACGGCTGAATAGAAGCAGACATTATGCTATACCAGCAGACGTTACGCTATACAAACAGACGTTGTGTTATACAAGCAGACGTTATGTGATACAAGCAGACGTTACGCTATACAAGCAGACGTTATGTGATACAAGCAGACGTTGTGTTATACAAGCAGACGTTATGCTATACAAGCAGACGTTGTGTTATACAAGCAGACGTTATGTGATACAAGCAGACGTTACGCTATACAAGCAGACGTTATGTGATACAAGCAGACGTTGTGTTATACAAGCAGACGTTATGCTATACAAGCAGACGTTGTGTTATACAAGCAGACGTTATGTGATACAAGCAGACGTTACGCTATACAAGCAGACGTTATGCTATACAAGCAGACGTTGTGTTATACAAGCAGACGTTATGTGATACAAGATACTCACACATCACAACGAACTTGATGGACTCGACTACGTCTGAGGAGTGCTTAGAGCAGAGGAGAATACAGACAGTCGGCATCGCTGACTTTATGAGGTCACAGAACTTGTACGTCTCCTAGAACATACGAGCCAAACCAACCGGTACAGCAGCCATCTTATCATGTGACTGACCTTGAGAGTAAGTGTGACTCACTCTGAGAGTAAGTGTGACTCACTCTGAGAGTAAGTGTGACTCACTCTGAGAGTAAGTGTGACTCACCTTGAGATAGTTGACAACAACTTCCTGTTTCCTCATCAACTCTTTCAGCTCGTCGCCATCCTGACTTGCCTGCTCTTCGGCCGAACTCTCCGGAACCGACTGGGAGAGGAAGATGGCTTTTAGCTTGTCTAGAATCAACTGGGAGTTGTCTTCTAGTTTGGAGTTATCCTCCTCTTTCATATGATCCTCTTCAGAGGGAGACAACTCCAGCTCTGAGCCAGCAAAGACTTGTTGAGACTGTAGTAGCAGCTGAACAGCTTTAGACTGTCTGCAGTCAGTGAGAAGTTTGTTGATGTTTTCCTTCATGCTACAGCATATGTCATTCTAGTATCAGTACTAGTAACAGTATACTACTAGTCACAGTACAGTACTAGTAACAGTGTAGTACTAGTAACAGTGTAGTACTAGTCACAGTATAGTACTAGTCACAGTGTACTACTAGTAACAGTATAGTACTAGTAGCAGTTTAGTACTAGTGACAGTATAGTACTAGTCACAGTATAGTACTAGTCACAGTGTACTACTAGTAACAGTATAGTACTAGTAGCAGTTTAGTACTAGTGACAGTATAGTACTAGTAACAGTTTAGTACTAGTAACAGTATACTACTAGTCACAGTTTAGTACTAGTCACAGTGTAGTAATAGTCACAGTATAGTACTAGTAACAGTATAGTACTAGTCACAGTTTAGTACTAGTCACAGTTCAGTACCTGTCTACTGTGGCATCACTCTCCAATACTACGGAGTCTTCTTCTAATTTCTCTGGGTTCTCCTTCAGACATTCCTCAACAGCTGACACAGTCTGTACGAGATATACAAACAGGAATAGAATAGCATAACTCAGAGATGAGTGTCTCCCAGGAAACAGGAAATGAACTGAACCCCATGTATTGTACACAAACCAATCATAAAGTTGTAGGAAGACATGAAACTATGAGGTAGGACAAGAATATCTAACGAGTATTATTACTTGAACATAACAATATATTCACATCACTCTGTTAGGTGGATTCAGCAGATGTACAGCTTTGTGATGAGACAACCAAGTGCTGAGTGACAGAAAGGAAGATGAGAGGAAGTGGCGGAAGATGTTTGAGGAGCATATAGATACGACAGGAAGTAGCGACTCACTTCTGGTAACATGGCCTCCCAGATCTCGGCTGGAGATATCACAGCTGTCAGACTCCTTTGAGCTCTAGACTTAAGTTCTGTTAGCTTTGATGTCTCGCTCTCCAGCGTCTCAACCAGTTCCTTGTCTGTCAGCTGATTATATAATATATTAGTATATCAGCTGATTATATAATATATTAGTATATCAGCTGATTATATAATATATTAGTATATCAGCTGATTATATAATATATTACTATATCAGCTGATTATATAATATATTACTATATCAGCTGATTATATAATATATTAGTATATCAGCTGATTATATAATATATTACTATATCAGCTGATTATATAATATATTACTATATCAGCTGATTATATAATATATTAGTATATCAGCTGATTATATAATATATTACTATATCAGCTGATTATATAATATGTTACTATATCAGCTGATTATATAATATATTACTATATCAGCTGATTATATAATATATTACTATATCAGCTGATATAGTAATATATTACTATATCAGCTGATTATATAATATATTACTATATCAGCTGATATAGTAATATATTACTATATCAGCTGATTATATAATATATTACTATATCAGCTGATATAGTAATATATTACTATATCAGCTGATTATATAATATATTACTGTATCAGCTGATCACACTGACGTAGATACTCACGGTGGCGCCGTAGGGATTGTGGGATATCAGGGTGGTGAGGAGTTGCAGAGCGTATTTCCTGACGTTGGGCAGCCGATCATTGAGTCTGCCAAGAGTGAGTTGCCCAACCTCGCTGTACCTGGTCACAGGAAGTGAGTCTACCAGAGAGGTGATGACTTGCAGCACCTTGGAGCGCACGAAGCCGTGACAGTCGTGCACGTGCTCACACAGCGCGTCAATGAACTCTTCTCTCATCTTCTTCTGGTTGGCGTTCAGCTCGTCCCCCGTCAGCACGTTGGTGATGAGTTTGCCGAGAACCGACAGCATGGCGTTACGCAGGGAGAAAGGGTCGGACTCGAGGAGGGGGAGAAGGAGGGAGATGAGAGGGAGCAGCACGTCCGGCATCAGGTCAGCAACTTCGGTGAGGAAAACGGAGTAAGACTTGGCAGCGACAGAGTCTTTCTGGAGGTAGTCGGCTGACAGCGAGCTGATTTCCCTGCAGAATACAGCACAGTGGTGGATACAGAGCAGAGAGAGGGGAGGATACAGAGCAGAGACAGGGGAGGATACAGAGCAGAGAGAGGGGAGGATACAGAGCAGAGACAGGGGGGATACAGAGCAGAGACAGGGGAGGATACAGAGCAGAGACAGGGTGGGTACAGAGCAGAGACAGTGGTGGATACAGAGCAAAGGGAGAGGGAGGATACAGAGCAGAGACAGGGGGGAGAATACGGACAGGGGAGTAACTCTACCCACCTGATGAGATCCTGAGCCGTGCGAGGAAATGAGAATTCCCGAGTGATAACAGAGAGACATTCAGCCATAGTAGACGCCATGTGTTCAAAGGACTTCATCGACTCTAGAGCTTGTACAGCTGCGCCTGAGAAATATATACTTAGTCTACACAGTGTATACTTACTCTACACGGTATATACTTACTCTACACGGTATATACTTACTCTACACGGTATATACTTACTCTACATAGTATATACTTACTCTACACAGTATATACTTACTCTACACAGTATATACTTACTCTACACAGTATATACTTACTCTACACAGTATATACTTACTCTACACAGTATATACTTACTCTACACAGTGTATACTTACTCTACACGGTATATACTTACTCTACACAGTATATACTTACTCTACACAGTATATACTTACTCTACACAGTATATACTTACTCTACACAGTGTATACTTACTCTACACGGTATATACTTACTCTACACAGTATATACTTACTCTACACAGTGTATACTTACTCTACACGGTATATACTTACTCTACACAGTATATACTTACTCTACACAGTGTATACTTACTCTACACGGTATATACTTACTCTACACGGTATATACTTACTCTACACAGCATATATACTTACTCTACACAGTGTATATACTTACTCTACACAGCATATATACTTACTCTACACAGTGTATATACTTACTCTACACAGTGTATACTTACTCTACACAGTGTATACTTACTCTACACAGTATATACTTACTCTACACAGTATATACTTAGTCTACACAGTGTATATACTTACTCTACACAGTGTATACTTACTCTACACAGTATATACTTACTCTACACGGTATATACTTACTCTACACGGTATATACTTACTCTACACAGTATATACTTACTCTACACGGTATATACTTACTCTACACGGTATATACTTACTCTACACGGTATATACTTAGTCTACACAGTATATACTTAGTCTACACAGTGTATATACTTACTCTACACAGTGTATACTTACTCTACACGGTATATACTTACTCTACACAGTATATACTTACTCTACACAGTATATACTTACTCTACACAGTGTATACTTACTCTACACAGTATATACTTACTCTACACAGTGTATACTTACTCTACACAGTATATACTTACTCTACACAGTATATACTTACTCTACACGGTATATACTTACTCTACACGGTATATACTTACTCTACACGGTATATACTTAGTCTACACAGTATATACTTAGTCTACACAGTGTATATACTTACTCTACACAGTGTATACTTACTCTACACGGTATATACTTACTCTACACAGTATATACTTACTCTACACAGTATATACTTACTCTACACAGTGTATACTTACTCTACACAGTATATACTTACTCTACACAGTGTATACTTACTCTACACAGTATATACTTACTCTACACAGTATATACTTACTCTACACGGTATATACTTACTCTACACAGTATACACTTACTCTACACGGTATATACTTACTCTACACGGTATATACTTACTCTACACAGTATATACTTACTCTACACAGTGTATACTTACTCTACACAGTATATATTTACTCTACACAGTGTATATACTTACTTAGGCTGTATTTGTGGCGTTTCACCAGAATTCCTATCAGATGGAAAATCTCTTCCTTTGTGTCCTTCAACTTAGCAGTGACTGGATTGTGTAGCAGCTTAAAGCAGCAACTACCAATGCAACTGTAATATAAACATATAGTAATATAAACATATAATAATATAAACATATAATAATATAAACATATAGTAATATAAGCATATAGTAATATAAACATATAGTAATATAAACATATGATAATATAAACATATAGTAATATAAACATATGATAATATAAACATATAGTAATATAATCATATAGTAATATAAACATATAGTAATATAAACATATGATAATATAATCATATAGTAATATAAACATATAGTAATACAAAAATATAGTAATATAAACATATAGTAATATAACATACTTGATGAGATTCTGGTCGACCACTGGAGGCTCCCACAACCTCTGTATAGGTAAACTCATCAACTTAGTCAAACACTTCACTGACTTACATCTCTCCATAGTCCAGTCTATTGACATATTGTCTGCAGATTCAACTTTACGCTTTCCTTTCTACAACAGACATTCTGCAGTGAATCACATAGTAATACTACAGTAATACTACTTAGACTAATTGACATGGTGTATCTACCGCACCTTCTTGCCAGCTACAATCTGCTCGGTGGTGGGTTTGTTAGACAGCGTTTCTAGTCTATCCACGTACTCAGTGGTGAGGTAAATACTCATAGCGAGGCTGGTGCGGAGAGATGAGTCGGCCATCTTGACGCAGTTCCCATCCAGAGCTTCGTACAGCTTCCCCAAACCTAACAATACACTCTGTACTGTCATAGTTATAACTAGTAGTGGATTAACTGATAGTTGTATAACTGGTAGTAGTATAACTGATAGTGTAACAACTGATAGTGTAACAACTAGTAGTGGAATAACTAGTAGTGAAATAACTAGTAGTGGAATAACTAGCAATGTAACAACTAGCATTGTAACAACTAGTAGTGGAATAACTAGTAGTGTAACAACTAGTAGTGGAATAACTAGTAGTGGAATAACTAGTAGTGGAATAACTAGTAGTGGAATAACTAGTAGTGGAATAACTAGTAGTGGAATAACTAGTAGTGTAACAACTAGTAGTGGAATAACTAGTAGTGGAATAACTAGTAGTGGAATAACTAGTAGTGGAATAATTAGTAGTGGAATAACTAGTAGTGGAATAACTAGTAGTGGAACAACTAGTAGTGGAATAACTAGTAGTGGAATAACTAGTAGTGGAATAACTAGTAGTGGAATAATTAGTAGTGGAATAACTAGTAGTGTAACAACTAGTAGTGGAATAACTAGTAGTGGAATAACTAGTAGTGGAATAACTAGTAGTGGAATAACTAGTAGTGTAACAACTAGTACTAGTAGAATAACTAGTAGTGGAATAACTAGCAGTGAAATAACTAGTAGTGGAATAACTAGTGATGTAGACGGCTGGTAAATACTCACATTTCAGAAGACAAGACCACGCAGATTCCAGAGTTGTGTTTTCCTGGTCATTTTCAGCACTGCATATAATAGAAGGAAATAGATTATATATCACCTGCCACAGCACACTGTACAGAGTGTCATATATATATCACCTGCCAGAGCACACTGTACAGAGTGTCATATATATCACCTGCCAGGGCACACTGCACAGAGTGTCATATACATAGTGACACTTACCGGAGCACACTGCACAGAGTGCCATATATATCACCTGCCAGAGCACACTGTACAGAGTGTCATATACATAGCGACACTTACCAGAGCACACTGTAGCTACAGAGTGTCATATACATAGTGACACTTACCAGAGCACGCTGTACAGAGTGTCAAAGTGAGTCAGGACTGTGCTGTGGTCAAACTGCTTCAGATCAGATCTTAGTTCTACAAACAAATTCCACACAGCTTCATGTCTTGTAAATTGAAGTTTCCAAAAATTGATAATAAGATTGTGCTTATTTTTCTGTGATATTTTTTTTATACTTGAGCCAAAAGCTAAATAATGCTGTGTGCTAACGGTACCTGCTATTTTAGTTGGCAGTAATCGGGCTGAAATAACATCTGACACAGAGTAGTCATTAGGGTGCTGCTTGGTTTTCAAGTCAGCAAAACTAATAGGAACAGAAAACTCCATACTTTCTACAAACTAAAAGAGAAGATAAGTCTAAGCATTGCTATACACAGGAGTAGATAACATACTGGTAACATTACAAGTAGTTTAAGATATTTTGTCAGACTACAGCCATGCCAAGAATAATGCCTAACAAGTATATATGTTACAACATTGTTGAACAAAGGAGACACACATAGCCACATTGGCTATTGAAATGTACGATGGAGGCAGTAAAAGCCCTGTTGCTTTTTATCATTACTGAAACAATTACCATAAGTTGAAATATCTCATGATATTTTATAACCTTATGACATCCCTAGAAGCAAGTATCAATAATTTATCGTATGGTATTGACATATCTCAGAATGATTGGTTTAGTAATATGACTATTAGGCTACTATCAGTCGAGTTGAATTTGGTAGACAAATTTCAAAAAATAAAAAAAATTAATCATTTGTGATTTACATATTGGTATAGTTACAGTTATAATAACAGTTAATACTTGTTGCATAAGATAAGTGACCAAAACTGAAAGAGAAATCATCATTTTTAACCAAGTCATGCTAGAAAAGCAACTACTACTACTGCTACTACCACTACTACAATTAGCATTACTACTAATAGTAGCACTAATATTACTCTATTAGTATCACTATCACTACAAAGTACAATGACAATCACTGTTACTACAATCACAAGTATTATTATTAGCCTAGCAGTAGTAAATATAATTTAGTATAAATTTACCAATACTGCCTAGCCTCACATTTGTTTTCTACTAAGAGTTAGTCAGTAATTAGAGCGAGAGTCCCTTTAATAGAAATTCTAAGTTTAACAATAACACTAACAGTTACACTTACTGACACTGTTAGTCTTACTCTCCCTCACTCTCAACAAGACTGAGAGTGACTTACAGTTACTCTTAGACTCTCACTCTGTTTTACTTTGAGTATCAGTATGTCTATGACTAGGAGTATCACTTTCACTATGAGTATGAGTATTTTCATTCAGTTTAACTGATTAAATTTAACTTTTATTTTTAAGTCATTCTGATTCTCCTTCTGATTTCAACTTGAACTTTCGACGCTACAGCTACGCTATCAGTATCAACTTCAAGTAAATATCTATTATAATTACTATTATTATAGTTTCATAATGATAATATTGTGAATATCGTTGAATAAGTTTTTAACAACAACTTATTAAAGAAACCATATGGAGTAGATTTGCCTTGGTGATCAAGTTTAACTGTAATCAACATTTAAGTTTAAGACTGGCGCCATTATTTAATTACACCCAAATTACACGGTCTTTAGCGGTATGCGGGTGTCTTATAGTTGACACCCTAATTTCATTGAAGAACTGCGACAGTAATTTACGGGCTAGATATTAAAAAGACAACTCTTTATAATAGCAAATTTTACGGGAATCACTTAATATTAAGCGCGGTCCTAAAACCCGCCATATTAATTTACAAATGCTGGAATCGTGAAATTTGCATGTTAGTTATTAGTTATTATTAATTACTATAGCTATATTAGTCATTACACTTAGTAGTTACTAAAACTACTTGGTGAAATTGAAAATTTCCTATAAATATCGAAATAAATGTAGTGCTTATTGTTTATTATAAGTTTTAGTTCTATTTTATTTTGGTTAATATCCAACTTGAATATATAAATTTATATCAACTTCTAGTTCAACTTCTAGTTCTTTCGAGAAATTCAAATTGATTTTGAATGCAGAATGAGATTGAAAACCAGAATGATTTTGAGCGATTCTCAATTACATAAGATTAAGACTAAGTCTGTCAGACTAAGTATAACTGTAAATGTTACTTGTTAGTTATAGTAAATGTAATAGTTACTATTAAATTGTGTGTTTAATTAAATTTAATGCTTAAACTTAAAGTTAAACATTTAAATGATCAAATCATTTTGATTTTCATTATGATCATAAGCACTGCCACCAAACTGACCAAAGCATAAGTGGCAATATGAATATGTGTTCTTAGTCCGAAATACTTTTTTTTAACAGATATGCTGCTTGTTGTCACTTTGGTTATGTCAAAGTTATTACAAATATTGCCATAGCCCATAGGCATTTACATTTACACATGTTTGAACTTAAAGCTATTGCTCATGTTGAAGTTTTTTATTACATAGCAGTGATACTTGTGCTAAATATAAGCCAGGCTGAGTTTCAGTGCGAGTATAACAGAGTTGCACTGTCACTGTTCTCAAACTCTGTATAACCAAGTCGTGTGTATCTGTCACACTACTCTTTTACGCTGTATCATTTTATCTATTTTTTAAAGCATAAAGTTTTCAACCCAGTCTTGGAGCCTAATTTGTTGGTATCATTGTGAATATGACTGACTCAAAGGCTTCAGATTCATAGCTATTTAATGTCAGATTGCTAAGAATTTCCTAGACCTATTCCACGCTGGAATGTGTAATAAAACACCCCAGGGTTATCAAATATCAACTATAAATTTTAATCACTAAATATAAGCTCTATAGAATTACACCTTATTTTCTCATTTGAGTTATACTATATCATTAATAGGTGTAGGAGTGTCCTTCAGAGAGTAGGACTTCTTTCTATCTGGTCAAATGGGTAATACTGCCAGGTAAGGGCTACAAATTCATACTATTTCCATGTCACAGAAAGCAACCTTCAACTGTGTAGGTGCTGAAATGACTACTTAGTATTCGCCATGTGTTTAGGTGATAATAAGGGGGTGTCAAGTAGCTGTCAACTAGTGATTTATAGGTCACATCTCTTGTCTATAATTACATAAGTTCATGTAGGCTGTGTCTTTAGTATCACTATGCATGTCTCAGTCTGTTATTATCTACTATGTAGCACTGTATACTATATAGAACTATACACTCTATAACACTGTACACTCTTCCAGTTCTTCAACTAGCAACACACAAAGTGCAAGTAAGGACAACTCCCTGCCTACTGCAGCCTCTAGCCATGACCCTGTACCCAGTACAGACAGTGACAGTGTCTCACTCACCACCTCTCCCGTGTCTGCCAGATCCACCCTCTCTCACATGACACCACCCGCAGCTGGGAGCTCCTTCCAGCTGAAGTCTACAAAGGTGTGTCCCCAGGTAAGTACCACTACTGTACAACAGTCTACACTGAGACACATGACGTTACTAGCTAGTGACCGTGCATGGTTTGTGTTGGCAGGTGTCACAAGGTAGCTCTATGAATGGACACAATACTGGCATGTCAAACAGGTACCACCAACTTTCCCAGATGGAGTTTGATCCTCTACCTCACCACCCCCCTTCCTTCAGGCTGGCGCCGGAGCCGTCCAGACGTCCTATACTACAGAACCTGTCTAGATCCAGGCTAGGTAAGTCACAGTATCAGTTGCAGTTTCAGTGAGGGGGTGTAGAGGGGGTGCTAGGAGTGTAGAGCAAAGATGCTAAAAGTGTAGAGGGGGTGCTAGGAGTGTAGAGAGAGTGCTAGGGGTGGAGAGAGAGTGCTAGGTAGGGAAGAGAGAGTGCTAGGTGTAGAGGGTATGGCAGGGGTGTAGAGAGAGTATCTCAGGGGTGTAGAGGGTATGACAGGGGTGTAGAGGGTATGACAGGAGTGTAGAGGGTATGGCAGGGGTGTAGAGGGTATGACAGGGGTGTAGAGGGTATGACAGGGGTGTAGAGAGTGAGACATAGATGTAGAGGGTATGACAGGGGTGTAGAGGGTATGACAGGGGTGTAGAGAGTATGGCAGGGGTGGAGGGTATGACAGGAGTGTAGAGGGTATGACAGGAGTGTAGAGGGTATGACAGGAGTGTAGAGGGTATGACAGGGGTGTAGAGGGTATGACAGGGGTGTAGAGAGTATGACAGGAGTGTAGAGAGTATGACAGGGGTGTAGAGAGTATGACAGGGGTGTAGAGGGTATGACAGGGGTGTAGAGGGTATGACAGGGGTGTAGAGAGTATGACAGGGGTGTAGAGAGTATGACAGGAGTGTAGAGGGTATGACAGGGGTGTAGAGGGTATGACAGGGGTGCAGAGGGTATGGCAGGGGTGTTATTACAACACTTTCCCATTGCAGGTCTCATACCGTCTGTTGGGTACAGAACGAACAGGAAACCAGTATATCCTTCTCGTGACTCGGTCAGGATTCCTGGAAATGATAGCATAACTCCAAAGTCTCCTCTGTAAGTTGTTTAATCAGTTTGTATACTGATATACTATATACAGATATACTGACGTACTCATATACTGGTATACTGATATACTGATGTACTATATACTGATATACTGACGTACTCATATACTTATATACTGGTATACTGGTATACTGATGTACTATATACTGATGTACTGTATTCTACTATACTTACACTGCTGACTATCACAGGAGCGTAATACAGGGGAGGAGAGAAGTCCCCCCACCAACTCAGATCATAGACGTACTGAGACAGAAAGCAGGTGCTAAACGGAAACTCACAGACTCTGATATTCTCTCCAATCAGCATTCAGACGAGTCTCAGAGTGCTGCCGCTGACAGCAAGCGAGTGAGGCAGCACTCCCCTGGCGCTGACGGGCAGACGTTCGCTCAGCCGAGTAGACTGGGCGCTGACAGTGAGGGGCAGAGTAACAGTGGAGTGAGTAGTAACAGAGAACTTCCCTCTGTGCTGCCTCTTCCCCCCGTGCTGACTCCCAGGAGAGATGGCCACCTACGTACTGCCATAGCCAGTAGCTACAGTTCAACTCGTAGGAGGGTAAGTGTGTTCAGTGTAAGTGTGTTCAGTGTAAGTATGTTCAGCGTAAGTGTGTTCAGTGTAAGTGTGTTCAGTGTAAGTGTGTGCAGTGTAAGTGTGTTCAGTGTAAGTGTGTGCAGTGTAAGTGTGTGCAGTGTAAGTGTGTGCAGTGTAAGTGTGTTCAGTGTAAGTGTATTCAGTGTAAGTATGTTCAGCGTAAGTGTGTTCAGCGTAAGTGTATTCAGTGTAAGTGTGTGCAGTGTAAGTGTGTGCAGTGTAAGTGTGTTCAGTGTAAGTGTGTTCAGTGTAAGTGTATTCAGTGTAAGTGTATTCAGTGTAAGTGTATTCAATGTAAGTGTGTTCAGTGTAAGTGTGTTCAGTGTAAGTGTGTTCAGTGTAAGTGTATTCAGTGTAAGTGTATTCAGTGTAAGTATGTTCAGTGTAAGTGTATTCAGTGTAAGTGTGTTTAGTGTAAGTGTATTCAGTGTAAGTGTGTTCAGTGTAAGTGTATTCAATGTAAGTGTGTGCAGTGTAAGTAAGCAATAACTTACAGTAAACACTGTTACATAATACTTTGTAGAAGAGAGCATACTATGATGATACAGAGGAACCTCTTTACAAACGTTCAACTGCTCTTAGCTACCTCAACTCTAGCCGGTATGTATATACACTGACCTATATACTATATACACTGACCTATATATTATATACACTGACCTATATACTATATACACTGACCTATATACTATATACACTGACCTATATACTATATATACTGACCTATATACTATATACACTGACCTATATACTATATATACTGACCTATATACTATATACACTGACCTATATACTATATACACTGTGACCTATATACTATATACACTGTAGAGAAAGCTCCAGAAGAGGAACTCCGATTCCCTCAGCTCCTGATCAGAGCGACAATGAAAGTGAGGCCGGTTCAAGGATTTCAGTCACACCCCTCCCTTCACTCAAAAATAGCCCTAGGTCTAGTCCGTGTCCTCCAACTAGCTCCTTTATCAACCATACGGAGGCTATTCACACCCCCCAACCACCAGCCTCTAAAGTGGCTAAGATATCCAGTCTAGAGGATAGCATAGCCTACGGGGTGTGTTGCTATATACAACTACTATACTGTATTATTGTATACTATACTGTATTATTATATACTATACTGTATTATTATATACTATACTGTATTATTATATACTATACTGTATTATTATATACTATACTGTATTATTATATACTATACTGTATTATTGTATACTATACTGTATTATTATATACTATACTGTATTATTATATACTATACTGTATTATTATATACTATACTGTATTATTATATACTATACTGTATTATATACTATACTGTATTATTGTATACTATAATGTATTATTATATACTATACTGTATTACTATATACAACTACTCCACTATACCGTATTACTATACCGTATTATTAGCCAGAGTCCGGGTTCGTAGCCACACTGGAAGACAGAGCATATGATGAAGATATGGACGCCAGGAGAGTTAAATGTCTCCTGGGAATAGACGACTCCTCGGCCCCTGCCAGTTCTACTAGTAGTACTTTAACTAATACTACTAGTACTAGTACTACTGGCCAGGTCAGTACTATCTAGTAGTTAGTACTGTATAGTACTGAGTCATACTCTGTATAGTACTGAGTGATACTGTATAGTACTGAGTGATACTCTGTATAGTACCGAGTGATACTCTGTATAGTACTGAGTGATACTCTGTATAGTACCGAGTGATACTGTATAGTACTGAGTGATACTGTGTATAGTACTGAGTGATACTGTATAGTACTGAGTGATACTCTGTGTAGTACTGAGTGTTGGTGTATATTGCAGGTTGTCATGCCGATAGTCCAACCCACTATAAGTTTACCTGCTGTGAGATCTCAGGCTAATTCTACCTCCAGTTCCACTTCTACCAACAGTCAGTATACTATACACACTGTATACTATACACCTCACACTGTATATTAACATATTATGTTGACACGCATTACTGTTACTATGGCAACTCTCACTGTAGATTCACTGGTCCAGAGTATAGCTTCAGTTCCATCCTCCACCACATCCTCTGTGCAGGGACGGGCATTCAACCCACCCCTAAACACAGTAACTAGTGACTCGGCAACTCAAAGCAGCAAACTGGTGAGTCCACTTTTGGTATATTCTTGGTTCAACCCCCCTCCGCTCGCTATCCATTCCTTACTACACCCCTTCTACCCCATGCTATATACACTCCTGTTCTAATATTATTACAATAGGAGCTTGTAGCTAACTATTGAGTCCCTACTGTTCCTATCCATACCAGTC
Source organism: Bugula neritina (assembly GCA_964035545.1). Classification (NCBI taxonomy): domain Eukaryota; kingdom Metazoa; phylum Bryozoa; class Gymnolaemata; order Cheilostomatida; family Bugulidae; genus Bugula; species Bugula neritina. The sequence continues at coordinate 15,730,047 of OZ037770.1, read as the reverse complement.
AGATACTTGGGAGTTGTCCACTCAATTGTCTCTCACTCAGGAGTTGTCTACTCAATTGTATCTCACTCAGGAGTTGTCTACTCAATTGTATCTCACTCAGGAGTTGTCTACTCAATTGTATCTCACTCAGGAGTTGTCTACTCAATTGTATCTCACTCAGGAGTTGTCTACTCAATTGTATCTCACTCAGGAGTTGTCTACTCAATTGTGTCTCACTCAGGAGTTGTCTACTCAATTGTATCTCACTCAGGAGTTGTCTACTCAATTGTATCTCACTCAGGAGTTGTCTACTCAATTGTATCTCACTCAGGAGCTGTCTACTCAATTGTATCTCACTCAGGAGTGGTCTACTCAATTGTGTCTCACTCAGGAGTTGTCTACTCAGTTGTATCTCACTCAGGAGTTGTCTACTCAATTGTATCTCACTCAGGAGCTGTCTACTCAATTGTATCTCACTCAGGAGTTGTCTACTCTCTTGTGTCTCGCTATTTCTCCTTGTTACTCTATATTGATTCAACTGGCTGCACTGTAATAGTCTAACAACACCAGAGCATACAGTCGGTGTGCTTTCATCTTTCTCTGTGTTTGCTTCACCTGTGCTGGTCTATTGTCTACAAACAATAAACAATACTAGAGTAATCAATGGTATTGATATCTGCACATTCATGCAGAATTATCGATTAATCACATGTGCTCAGAGGTTAAATATTTGTGCCGGTGTTTTACCCCTCTGCAAATGGGAAGTCCCCTTTTTTGCTCACTGGAAGAAGGGTTTTGGGCATTCGGGAGTTTGTCATTAGAAGCTCGGCTTTAAAATGGACTTGTTGCATGACTGCGTAGTTTGTGAGGTGGAGGCGTTTATGCAAGTAGTCCAATGTGGTCACTGGTATTGTGGACGATGCTGGACGGAGCTGAGGGTGTCGGCAGCACAGCGAGATCTACGAGTCAGCTGCCTTGATTGCCTGCAGCAGTTCAGGAGGCTTCAGCTGCAGAGGGAGCTCCGCTCCGCCCCCCAACCCAGGTCGGTGAATCTGTTGATGACCTACAGTGACTCCGGTACTCTCACTCGCTTTGAAGCTACTGTGATCGGCTACGACAGCTGGGACGCTCTTCCTACCAGATATGGCGTTTGCTTCAATCAGAACTTGGCCTTCCAAGCTCAAAATACCAAAGCTGTGGCGGAACATGAGGATAATCTGGAGAGTTCGCTGGCCAGGTCGGCCAGCTCACTGAGAAGGAAGGTGGAGGAGACGGAGAGAGCGGTTTCGACTTGTGGAGATGCTACAGAGGAGGAGCCAACTTATGAATCTCAGGTAGATCAGTTGAGACAGGAGTCATGTGAACAGGTAGCTCATGCTTTCTCACTTGTAACTAATGGGGAGGATGCAGCAGCTGGAGAGGCTGACGGAGGGGGAATGTCAGCTGACGGGCATCAGTCATCAGTAGAGAGTAGAGAGCAGTTATCAAAGGGGAGGGGGCAGCAGCTATTTAATGAGAGAGGGCAACAAGAAAGTGGTGGTACTGAATCTCAAGTGCACGCGGCTGGAAATCAACGAGAAATAAAATTAGCTACTCGTCGGTGTTCACATAACGGGGGACATTATGGCAGTGAGGCTTTTAGTATGTTCCTACCTCCTTTTACTGGAAGTGTAGATCCACCAGGAGATAATGGAAAGCAGGTTTGACAGCCATTCCCTGCTGTGTAAGAGATGTCAAGGACTCTCTCTACTCTGCATCTACACTCTGAATAATCAAAACAGTTATGTAACACTCTCGTAGTTAACTTTGTGCTAATATTTACTAATTTATATTTTATAGTACTTTTTTATTCAAATGATAATTCTTTTTATTTGCATTCCTTTTTGGCTCTGTTATAAGTTTTATTGACTTTTATTTTTGTATCTAAGGTGTTTGTCACTGTTTTTGTTTTAGTGTTGCAATATATTTTGGTATCTAACTGTTAGGTCTTATCTTCTCTTGATAGCCATGTGTAATTCCCACTAGGAAAAATAACATAGTACTATGCCAATAATGAGTGGCATTACTTTAGAGTTTAGACAGAGGTATTCAAACCTTACGTAAATCCAGGGACTTGTTGGCACTGCAATGCTCTTATCGGCTTCAGTAATATTAGAAAGGGGAATCCCCACACAGCAGTAGTCCAATCACGTGATACATTGTTATTTTTTTCCTATGCCCAGTCATCAATAGTGTTGCTAACCGTGTTTGTTTCAATCACAATACCCTGGTAACAAACACAATTTACTAGTGTCAACACATGCTCATTGTTCAGCTGTGTTCATGCTAGAATGGAAGCCAGGCTAACACCTATTGAACAAATAAGGGAAGCTGTGACTTGTAAGATCTGTGATCAATTTCGTCAACTGCATGTGCTGAGCTGCCTGCACAGGGTGTGTGCCGACTGTATCAAGCGACTGCCTTATAAGGAAGCCATCATCTCAGGGATCAAGGTCATACGGCGAAACTGCCCTTTCTGTCGCAAAACAACAACTCTAAAACCTGGAACAACCAACCCAAAGTGTCTTCTGACGGCAGAAGTTCAGGACATAGTAGAGCAATGTAGTGTGGGGACAGATAGTAAGGAAACTCAGACCATTGTCAATGTAGCTGTGAATATTAGTACTCAGACTACACGGAGCTGCTCTCAGACTAAGGAAAGCTGTAATCAAAGAAACTGTCAGATGCTGCATTTATTCAATTTTCCTCCCCAAAAGTCTGAGACTACTGACAGTTCTGACTCCTTTCCATACAGAACATGGAGCTTGTGCAGCTCTCCTGCTCATAGTTTTGATTATGCTCAGTTGTCTGTGTTAGTGGCACAGCTATCGGCCATTGTTCAATATGGTCCCTCTCGTTATCTCACCACCAGTCATCCTTCCGATTGCACTGACAACACCGAAAGAGAGTTGATGAAACTTCGCAAAGACAATGAAGATGCTGTGAAGCATTTTCGTTGTGTTTTCAAAGGCAGCATATCATGGGAGCAGCAAAGATGGTGGTGGACGTCGTTAGAACAAAGGGGTGTTGAAAAGACAACCCCTTGTGGTAATGCTGCCTTTTCTGAGTCGTTGGATTGGTTCTACCGTCCCGGATCCAATGCCACCAACCCCTCTGGTCTAACTGCTATTCAGAGCATGAGACTTAAAACCATTCAGCGCGTCTGGCCCAAACAACTTTACCAATCAAAGTGGTTGAAGGTGAGAGATGTCTCTTAGTTAGTGTAGCCCGTGGCCCACCTCTTCCCCCTCATCTCTTAGCTGCACCCCCCAGCTGCTTTCTGCCGCTTGTGTCATCTTTATGTACTACTTTGCTTCACTAGTTTCTAATTCATCAGCTAGAGACTATTTTGTATATTTGTAGGGTGTCCAATTTAACTTGAGTCAGAGTCAAAACGCACCAAGTACTACCACTAGTACTCATTCTACTAATACTGCCAGTAGTACTAGTACTGCTAGTACTACTAGTACTGCTGCTGCTGTTACTGTTTCTCCAGTACTCCCTGCAGCTACTACTGAGTGCAGTACTTCAACTACCACCACCACACCTGCTACTACAGCCACTTTCATAGGTTCTTCTGTACTAGGGCCAGGTGAGCAAATACTCTCTCTACTCTGTATTATACTCTCTCTACTCTGTATTATACTCTCTCTACTCTGTATTATACTCTCTCTACTCAGTATTATACTCTCTCTACTCTGTATTATACTCTCTCTACTCTGTATTATACTCTCTCTACTCTGTATTATACTCTCTCTACTCTGTATTATACTCTCTCTACTCTGTATTATACTCTCTCTACTCTGTATTATACTCTCTCTACTCTGTATTATACTCTCTCTACTCTGTATTATACTCTCTCTACTCTGTATTATACTCTCTCTACTCTGTATTATACTCTCTCTACTCTGTATTATACTCTCTCTACTCTGTATTATACTCTCTCTACTCTGTATTATACTCTCTCTACTCTGTATTATACTCTCTCTACTCTGTATTATACTCTCTCTACTCTGTATTATACTCTCTCTACTCTGTATTATACTCTCTCTACTCTGTATTATACTCTCTCTACTCTGTATTATACTCTCTCTACTCTGTATTATACTCTCTCTACTCTGTATTATACTCTCTCTACTCTGTATTATACTCTCTCTACTCTGTATTATACTCTCTCTACTCTGTATTATACTCTCTCTACTCTGTATTATACTCTCTCTACTCTGTATTATACTCTCTCTACTCTGTATTATACTCTCTCTACTCTGTATTATACTCTCTCTACTCTGTATTATACTCTCTCTACTCTGTATTATACTCTCTCTACTCTGTATTATACTCTCTCTACTCTGTATTATACTCTCTCTACTCTGTATTATACTCTCTCTACTCTGTATTATACTCTCTCTACTCTGTATTATACTCTCTCTACTCTGTATTATACTCTCTCTACTCTGTATTATACTCTCTCTCTATTCTGTATTATACTCTCTCTACTCTGTATTATACTCTCTCTCTATTCTGTATTATACTCTCTCTACTCTGTATTATACTCTCTCTACTCTGTATTATACTCTCTCTACTCAGTATTATACTCTCTCTCTACTCTGTATTATACTCTCTCTACTCTGTATTGTACTCTCTCTACTCTGTATTGTAGTCACGACTAACACTGATTCGACTGTCAGCGAACAGGTGAAGATAACTCCTGCTGTTTCAACGTTTGGGTGAGTAGTCACTATTTACTAGTCAGTACTCACTGTTAATTTTGAATTTACTAGTTTATAGTCACTAGATGTTAGTTACTAGGTACTAGATGTTAGTTACTAGGTACTAGATGTTAGTTACTAGGTACTAGATGTTAGTTACTAGGTACTAGTTGTTAGTTACTAGGTACTAGATGTTAGTTACTAGGTACTAGATGTTAGTTACTAGGTACTAGTTGTTAGTTACTAGGTACTAGATGTTAGTTACTAGGTACTAGATGTTAGTTACTAGGTACTAGTTGTTAGTTACTAGGTACTAGATGTTAGTTACTAGGTACTAGATGTTAGTTACTAGGTACTAATTGTTAGTTACTAGGTACTAGTTGTTAGTCCATAGTCACTAGATGTTAGTTACTAGGTACTAACATCTAGCTTGTTTCTTCTTCAGGTCTTCATTCCCAACGTTCAACTTTGGTGCCAGTTTAGCCTCAGCTTCAGATCCTCCACCTCCCGCTACTACAGCAGCCTTCTCCTTTGGCTCTCAGACTATCTCTGCTAAACCAGCTCCTCCGACATTTTCATTTGATAACTCTAAGACTTCGACTGCTGCTACCAGTTCTTCTCTTCTCCCTTCTGCTTCATTTATGTCGTCTGCAAGTTTCACCAGTTCTACTGCATGTGCTCCAACTTCGAGATTCACCTTTGGTGCCACGCCCACTAGCAGTACAGCAGCTCCAACTTCGACCTTCAGCTTTGGTGCCACGCCCACTAGCAGTACAGCAGCTCCAACTTCGACCTTCACCTTTGGTGCCACGCCCACTAGCAGTACAGCAGCTCCAACTTCGACCTTCAGCTTTGGTGCCACGCCCACTAGCAGTACAGCAGCTCCAACTTCGACCTTCACCTTTGGGGCCACGCCCACTAGCAGTACAGCAGCTCCAACTTCTACCTTCACCTTTGGTGCCACGCCCACTAGCAGTACAGCAGCTCCAACTTCTACCTTCACCTTTGGGGCCACGCCCACTAGCAGTACAGCAGCTCCAACTTCGACCTTCACCTTTGGGGCCACGCCCACTAGCAGTACAGCTGCTCCAACTGGTACCAATTCGTCTCACCCCGCCACAGCCTTCTCTGGTTTTAAGGTTCCTGCAGCTATTTCAACAGCCTCATCCGTCTCCTCTTCATTTGTGTTTGGGGCTCAGACTAGCGCCCCCTCCTCCTCCACATTTGCGTTTGGTGGTTCACAGGCTGCCAGTAGTTTGTCGACAGCAGCAGTAACTACCAGCTCCACATCAGTTTTCGGTGAGTAGAACTCAGTCTATACGTCTAACACTGTCTGTCTGTGTGTATCACATTGTCTGTCTGTCTGTATCACACTGTCTGTCTGTCTGTCTCATAGTGTATGTGTGTATCACAGTGTCTGTCTGTGTGTCTCACAGTGTTTGTCTGTCTGTTGCCATCATAAAGTATGCTGACTTCTGCCCACCAGGTGCTGCCAAAACTGACACGTCTTCAGCAACCGGCTTCACCTTTGGCTCTTCCACGCCATTTGGAGCTTCTGGCAGTCAGCCTGGCAGCTCCATATTTGGTAATCCTTCTGCACCTGCCTCCACCTCCTCTTCACTGTTTGGGGGAACCAACTCCACCTTGCCTGGTGAGTAGTACTAGTAGTAGCACTGGTAGTGGTAGTGGTAGCATTAGTAGCAGCAGTAGCAGTAGTAGTATAAGTAGTACTAGTAGTAGTAGTAGTATAAGTAGTACTAGTAGTAGTAGTAGTACTAGTAGTAGTAGTAGTAGTACTAGTACTAGTAGTAGTAGTACTGGTAGTAGTAGTAGTAGTACTAGTAGTAGCAGTAGTAGTAGCAGTAGTAGCAGTAGCAGTAGTACTAATAGCAGTAGTACTAGTAGCAGTAGTACTAGTACTACTGCTACTAGTACTACTAAGTGTACTAGCACTAATAGTACTAGTACACTTTTGTTAAGATTTATCTCCCCTTCTCTCAGGAATATTCAGCACAACCCAGACTTCCACGTCATCCGCTGGAGCAGGGGCCGGAGCATTCGGCTCACAGACCCAACCCGCTGCCTCCTCCTTTAACTTTGGTGCTGCTGCTTTCCAGACCTCCTCCTCTACTCCCTCCTTCAACTTCGGGGCATCCAGCAAACCCCCGACATTCGGTGCAACAAACGCACCTCCAGCCTTTGGAGCCTCTGCAAATCCTCCTGCATTTGGCTCTGCTGGTTCCAACAACTTGACGGGTGTGTTTGGTAGTTCTGGAACTGCAGGAACATCTACGCCGGTGTTCGGCAGCAGTTCAAGTCAGAGTAAGTGACCTCCTTTCTCTACTCTGTACCCTACTCTGTACCCTACTCTACTCTACTCAGAGTATGTGATGTCATATATCATACAATATTATATATACTGTGTTGTTATGCTATACTGATATATCTTGTAGATACCCCAGTATTTGGCAGCACCTTTGGTACATCTAGTGCTGCTCAACCTTCTCCTTTCGGCACTGCATCTGCTCCCCAACCCAACTCTAATCCATTCGCAGCTGGTTCTCAGACTACAGACCAAGCTAAGCCTATGTTCAACTTTGGCTCTACTACAGTTCCTACGTTTGGTGCTACATCAGGTTTGTTACTTGTATTCCTCTGGTCACATCTCATTGTACCATCTCATTGTACCATCTCATTGTACCATCTCAATGTACCATCTCATTGTATTCTCACTGCACATCCAGTATTTCATCTTCTAGTACTCTAGGTCTCTTTCTCCTCTACTAACCACTCCATATTTGTTCCTCTTTTCAGCGACACCACAGTTTGGTGCCTCTGCACCTACCGGAGGTCCAGGTATGTTCTCCATGGGCACCTCAAAGTCTACAGCTCGCAGCAGGCGATCTAGAAAATGAGAAGCTGATTCCTCATCATCTGTAGACTCTACACGTCTGCTACAGACTCTACACGTCTGCTACAGACTCTACACGTCTGCTACAGATTCTACACTTCTGCTACAGACTCTACACGTCTGCTACAAACTCTACACGTCTGCTACAGACTCTACACGTCTGCTACAGACTCTACACGTCTGCTACAAACTCTACACGTCTGCTACAGACTCTACACGTCTGCTGTAAATTCTTTGCACACTTAGGAAGTCAAATTTTTCTGTCTGCCATTTTCCCTGCAGGTTTTCAACATTGCAGATAAGACTATATTTAGGGCGCACCACTTGGGGGGGGGGAGAGGGTGTATTCATGAAGCACCACTTGCTCTGCAGAGTTATATTTATGACATCAAGCAATGTTATGTTGATTGAGTTGTTGTAAGCTTGCAGCTTGTGACCATATACTAACACCTGCTGCTGTTGTACAGATTATCCCATCTTATTGAGTAATTCCTGTTCTATATATTAGTTAGTCTAGAGTTTGAAGCCGGCAATTATTTTAAACTTGTGTTGAGTTTGAAGCATAATTGGATAGTATGAATGGACCGCTCCAATGCAATACTTCCATGTATATTTCTGTAAACATTCATCTTGAAATTATGTAAATTGTAATTATTTATTTTTATACATTTTAATTTGTTGATATTTAATGTGCTTCAAGCTCGGTACTAGTTAGGTTTCCTGTTGTTCACTGTATACAGCTATATCTTATCAGTTATTACTACTGCTTTAGGATTTTATTATATTACTAAATAAATACAACATACCTGCCATATAATAGAGGCTTGCAATATTCAACACTTCTTTTCACTTTGTTTCTTATAAAATTCTCAATAGGGGCTAAATGCTGACTTTGTAATAGCTGCTCCTAATGTCTGGGAGAACAGGCCAAACAACAAAAATAGTATTGGCAGCTTGCAACTAATTCTAACTTGGTAGAAGAGTAATGACTTGATTATGGGGGTCAAGGTTGAGCATATGATAAAATAGGAAGCAACTTGATTTAAATCAATTTACTTTTAAAACCAATGATTGTGGGTTATAATATATTGAATATAATACTATGCTGATACTTATTGTTGGTGTATCCAGTTACCCGAACAGGACAAGAGTGGGGAGAAAGAAACTTATTACTGGTGTATAAAGATGGTTAGTAGTGACTGGCTCTGAAGCAAAACATTAGTTTTATAGGAGAACGGTTGTGCAATTATAACAGATTATATTACATGTTCACTCGAAGCTGATAACATGTTTATATATAGTAAAGATTCCTTGGAAAGTAGCTTTCATCTAGACTTTATATTGGAATAACCCACAAAGCTTTTTAAACCACAATTTGTGTGATCAAGATATCCGTGGCGTTGAAAATTAAATGGAGTTGTCTGCTCTTAGTATTACTTGTGCTTTGTAATGCGCAACCATTGGGTTGATCTTGGGAAAACAGGTTGTTTCAGTAACCGTCTCCAATTAAATTCCTTCTCACTTTTTAATGTTATTTTCTTCCCAAGCCCTGTCTTCAGTAACTCTATTGTAATTGTAAAATGTCGATAAAAGTTTGATTTTAGCATAAAATATTATTATTTAAAAATCAACAAAAAGCAAATATTCTGCCAGTGTCAGTTAATTAATTAGCATGGTGGTATTAGTCCTTGACAATGGAGCAGGCTCTGTTAAAGCAGAGTTTTCTGATGCAGAAAATCCCAGGTAATAATTTAAAATTAAATTATTCTCATTTAGTTTTACATCATGATGTCACGGTGTCGTCATCGGTGTTATTACTATTAGCTTTATGAGTAGTTATTGTCAAAGGTGTGCTAAAAGTAAATGATAAGCTCAATATGAATAACAATAACAACGGTGGGTATTCAAAGTAATATTCATGTTGCAGGTGTAATCATAATGATTATCACTATCAGTTTGACAGTCGGTGTCGCCATCGGTGTTATTACTATTAGCTTTATGAGTGGTAATTGTCAAAGGTGTGCTAAATAACCTCAATATGAGTAACAATAACAACGGCGGGTATTCAAAGTAATATTCATGTTGCAGGTGTAATCATAATGATAATGGGAATTTAATGGTGCACCACCTTTTAATAAAAAACTGAAAGTTGTTGAATGGTTGGTGTGACTGATGATCATAAGCCGTGATGATAATAAATAATGATAATCAGACACTGAGTCTGACAGGTAATCATAATGATAAAATTAATGATGTTCATGTAAAATAAAAATAATGATATATTGTTTTAGTTTCAACTTCATCATTATGTTGAACCTAAACATTATAATTTATATTTGTAAAATGACATGAAGAGCTATACCTATACCTAATACTAATATGCTAATATTTGACTAGTCATTGTGGTAGAAATACCTGTCTGTCACTCAAACATGAGAGAAAATTACTCATTCTGAGTATGACTATAACTATAAGTTATCAAACCTTAGATCATTTAATCATCTATCGACTTTGTATTAGTATGTGATCTGTTATTCTTCACAAATTACAGGGTTATGCCCAACTGTGTAATGAAGGCTAAGACGGTAAGAAGTCGTTGCTTCATTGGTGATCAGATAGATGAGTGTAAAGATCTCTCTGGGTTATTCTATCTTCTACCTTTCCAAAAGGTACTTGAAGAGTCCTGTATTTCCAGTAGCTTTGAAATTATTGATTGGGCAGAACTATGAACAATAAAACATTCTGAACATATAATAAGGAGAATTGCTGTAACTTTAAGTCACTGGCTGTCAACTATTTGCTTTATTGGATGCTGAGGATAAATCTTTAGTTGAATGTTATTGTCATATTTACATTTCACTAGTAGTTTAGAGAAGAGCCTGCAGTGTATGTGGCATAACCAGACAGTCAAACTATATAACTGCTACTTTAATTTTTTTTGTTTTAGGGGTATCTTGTGAATTGGGAAATTGAAAAACAAGTCTGGGACTATGTCTATGGAAAGAGTTGCTTACAGGTTTAGATACAGCTACTCTCTCTCTCCCTCATTCTATGCTGTATCTTTCTCCTCTGTTCTGATTCTTGTTACTTTCCCTTCTTCTCTCTGCCCTGTATCTGCTCTATTCTACTGATTTTCTTCTTGTGTCAAAAGGTAGACTTTGATGAGACAGATCTGATCATAACAGAGCCTCTCCACAACTTCACCACAGTTCAGGAAGCCATGGCTGAGATCATATTCGAAGAATATCAGTTCAGGTCTTCATTCAAGTGTAACTGTAAGTTGCTAGTTGTACATTAGAGATGATAACTCCTACAACACCTTCTGTTAACTCGTACTTTTCACTCTTAAATCCTCCAGTCCTGACCTCAGTTTTCTGTAACTTTCCAGCTTCGTATCTGAGTCAACTCAAGTACACGAGTCAACAGGAAACAGCCCCGGCTTGTACGTTAGTGGTCGACAGCGGGTATTCCTTCACACACATCACTCCTTACTATAAGGGAAGGCGACTCCAGCAGTATTCTAAGAGGTAACTCATGCTGTACTAGTTGATAGTGTATGACTTGTTCTATACTCCCAGTTGATACAGAAACAGAATAGTTATAACTCAGTTATGGAGTTTAGTTTTCTTACAGGCTGGATGTAGGTGGGAAACAGCTGACCAATCATCTCAAAGATATCATCTCATACAGGTAAGCTCTGATACAGGTATACTATCATACAGGTAAGCTCTGATACAGGTATACTATCATACAGGTATACTATCATACAGGTGTACTATCATACAGGTGTACTATCATACAGGTATACTATCATACAGTTATACTATCATACAGGTATACTATGCTATAATATTATACTAACGTTCTGATACCTCACAGACAACTAATGGTGATGGATGAAAGCTACGTGATGAATCAGTGTAAGGAAGACGTATGTTTTGTGTCTACTCAGTTTCAGAAGGACATGGTCCACAGCAGGTATCAGTTTAGTCAGTATATGTGTCAGTATATGTATCTAGTATGTGTCAGCATATGTGTTAGTATCTAGTATGTGTCAATATATGTGTCAGCATATGTATCAGTATATGTGTCAGTATATGCATCAGTTAGTATCAGTATATGTGTCAGTATATGTATCAGTTAGTATCAGTATATGTATCAGTATCAGTATATGTATCAGTTAGTATCAGTATATGTATCAGCTAGTATCAGTGTATGTGTCAGTATATAGTATGCGTCAGCATATGTGTCAGCATATATGTCAGTACATGTGTCAGTATATGTGTCAGTTAGCATCAGCTATTCATCTAACAACCTCTAGTATTTCATTTGCAGATTGAAAGGAAAGTCCAACACCTTAGCAATGGACTACGTCCTCCCAGACTACACTCTAGTGAAGCGGGGCTATGTTCGTACACCCGACCAACCAGCTAACAAACAGCAGCAGGTCCTTAGTCTATTGCCTTCTAGTTCTTCTACTATAAATACGATATAATACTATGTACTGTGTATCATTCTAGTGTATTATACATAATATATTATACATAGTATATAATCTGCATATCTCACTGTACGCAGGTAATACAATACTATAATATATACTACACACAGGTAATACAGTACTATAATATATACTGTACGCAGGTAATACAATACTATAATATATACTGTACGCAGGTAATACAATACTATAATATATACTGTACGCAGGTAATACAGTACTATAGTATATGCTACACGCAGGTAATCAGAATGAACAGCGAGAGATTCTCAGTTCCCGAGGTGCTGTTTAGACCCTCCGACATCGGCATCGAGCAGATCGGACTGGCTGAGGCCATCAATCATGTCATCAGCCTAACTGACCCCGGTACCTCTTTATTATATTATTATTATGTTATGTTATTATAATATTATATTATTATATTATATTATTCTTGTGTTATGTTATTATATGTGATAATTTAGGTCTCCTGTGAATTCTGTAACAGGATGAAATGTTTTACAGCAATGCAGCCTCACTTCACGTCTAACATCGTTCTAACTGGAGGGAACTCTCTCTTCCCCGGCTTCAAGCAGAGAGTGTGAGTTACCCCCTATCAATATTATACCTTCTTGCTCCACCCCTTAACAATGTTATACCTTCTTGCTCCACCCCTTATCAATATTATACCTTCTCGCTCCACCCCTAACAATATTATACCATCTCGCTTCACCCCTTAACAATATTATACCTTCTTGCTCCACCCCCTAACAATATAATGCTATCTCGCTCCACCCCCTAACAATATTGTACCATCTCGCTCCACCCCTGAGAGTACTCTGTCTGATTGTAGGTTTGACGATGTGAGAAGCTCTACTGACATATTCTTTGATGTCAAAGTTCATCTTCCTGCTAAGTAAGTTCTCCTCTATAGGTTAGATGAGATCTTAGGCTATAACACAGTGTCTGAGGCTGTATTGTAGGATCTGAAGCTAAGCCATGTAGTTCTGTTCCTTACTACTCTGTACTACAGTATCTAAAGCTAATGTATGCCACCTAAGGCTAAGTTAATGTACCCAATGTGTATGCAGATATCACCTGAGTAGCTATGCTGCAGATCTCCCCTACTGTATACCATGATAAGATAACTCTCATACCAACAAACTTTCCTATATTCAGAGTACACTGTTGAGTTACACACAGTATTCAACACCCTTCAGTTGAGTATAGTTTCAGAGTTGTGTGCTCTCGCAGTCTGTCCTGTCGCTCTTGTCTCAATTGTTTAGAGAATTTGGTTCAGCTGCTGCCGCTGTTGCGCTCAGTGTTGACAGCGTGAGGGTTATTCTGCAGTGGTGGAGTGATTGTTATACAGTTACCGTGGCAACTATCGCTATAGCAACTCATACACATAACATAAGACTCAAAAGGTGTCTGGTGGGGAGCCAAATGATAAAATACAGTACGATAATATTTCCACATGGTTTCTAGATTTACCTATGCACTATAATTTAACCTACAGACTATAGTTTTACCTACGCACTATAATTTTACGTATGGACTATAATTTTACCTACGGACTATGATTTTACCTGTGGATTATAGTTTTAGCAGTTATCTTCTCTACTGGACCTCATCATCACTGTCCGGTTGTCCAAGATGGGATTCAATTGAGGACATTGTATGTGTGAACTGAATGTGCTACAAGTTTATTTTCATGGGTGTGTAACTCCATACCTGTATCTGAGTTGTAACCAAGATATGTGTGCTGTGTGGTTCTTGTAGACATGTATGTAACTGTGTGTGTGTGTGTGTGGTTCTGGTAGACATGTATGTAACTGTGTGTGTGTGTGTGTGTGTGTGTGTTGTGTGGTTCTTGTAAACATGTATGTAACTGTGTATGTGTGCTGTGTGGTTCTTGTAAACATGTATGTAACTGTGTATGTGTATTGTGTGGTTCTGGTAGACATGTATGTAACTGTGTGTGTGTGTGTGTGTGGTGGGGACAATTCTTATCTAGTTTTGGCAATTTAAGTTCTGTTGTGATTAGTGAGACAAAAATAGAACATGTTTTTAATAAAACGAGATACAACAGAGTTCTCTAAATAGTAGATCAGAAATTTCGTGTATAAGTTTTATAACTTATCAACCTAAGCTAAACACAGAAATAGGCTATTGTGTACGAACAGAAATAGGCTATTGTGTACGCACAGAAATAGGCTATTGTGTACACACAGAAACTCACATGCTTTTAGTGCAATCTGTGGTCACACAAGATCCAAAATTATTCATGTTTGTATTGTGAACCAAGTGTTCATCCCACCGCATTAGTTTCGCTGAATGAATATCATTGACTAATGACAACAATTAATTGCGCTATCATCAGTAGAATATCAGTTTCTCTATTACTAATTTTCCGTAATCGTATGTCACCGTGACACGGCGTGATTATTTCCTGTCATAACTAGTCTGTCTTTTCAGTTTTTACTTCTGATTAGTACCCGGCTCTTTTATTCTAGAGTATAATATGAGACAGCATGACAGGGTCAGCTGTGTGTGAATATCACTCACTTGTGTCAGCTTCACTCACTTGTGTCAGCGCCACTCTGGGAGTGCCCTATTGGCAGAATATTCAAATATATTCTATCAATTTATTCAGCTTTATAAACTAAAATAGTGTCAGCTTTGTGCAGCTGTCAACATGCTAGACAAATATATTAATCTGATTGGCTGAAAACTATTGAGTGAGCCCATTTTTCAGCTTTACATTTTACTTTCAATCGATAGCACTGAGAATAGCGACATAATTTATAACATGGCAGTAAATAAATTGTACTGTGTTTGTATTGCAAGGACAGGTAACTCCTGCAGCCTGGAATTTAAATTCATGTGGCCAGACGTAGTGAGTTTCCAGCAACATGTAAAGAGTTCTCCACCATATACGTATTTTATCGCTCAATCTAGATATGCGACTCTACGCAGGCCACATGATTCTACTCAGCTTACATGACTCTGCTTGTCTCTATAACCTTTGTTACACAATAACTCCTCAATACAGTCTTTTGTTTCAGTCATAAGAATGACAAGCAGTTTATTGCACTTGTTACAATCACTTGGTTACGACACTACTAGTCAAATAGAATACTCAACCTGTTCTGTTCTCACGTTAGATGTCTGTGCAACAACCTCATGTGTGTGAGAAAGTCAGCATGTGAGTGAGAGAGTCAGCATGTGAGTGAGAGAGTCAGCATATGTGTGAGAGAGTCAGCATATGTGAGTGAGAGAGTCAGCATTCTTACCAGTGCCATTATACCTAAAACCATTGATTTAAGATACATGAATAAGACTCTATCCATAATATACAACTCACCTTGTGTACTTCCACTTTCTCATATGTCTGTCAGTTGTATTTAAATTTATGCTAATCTGCTTTCAATTGTCACTTTGAAGCAAAAACTACATTTATTATGTTGGTACATGTTCCAGATAGACTTTAGACTCCCAATGTTTATTTACTTCACGTATTCATGTAATGTTATATATATATATAATCTATACGTAATACGCATGATATAATATACACCCACTGAACGAGGGTATTGAATACTTACATTTTCAAGCTCTACATTTCATGTAGGATACATTCCAACCCGTCTTTTAATGTTTGAAATATTATTAAATAAATTGCTTTCTGGTGATTTATTTTACTCCCACGACCTCCTCCGTTTCCATTTTCAAACATTTTATATAAAAATACATGAGTGAGTAATGAGTGTTGTTTGCCAGCGTGTCACATGATGACTGATGTAATACTTCCAGCCCCATCTCGTACGCCTGGGAAGGAGGCAAGACTCTGGCTGGCAGCTCGCAGTTCCAGAAAGTTGCCGTTTCAAGGGAAGCTTACAACGAACATGGAGCCAACGTGTTTCTCGAGAATAAACATGAAATCCTATGACACCGTTAGACAAACAGACAGACTGTGGTAGACTAACAGACAGACTGTGGTAGACTAACAGACAGACTGTGGTAGACTAACAGACAGACTGTGGTAGACTAACAGACAGACTGTGGTAGACTAACAGACAGACTGCGGTAGACTAACAGACAGACTGCGGTAGACTAACAGACAGACTGTGGTAGACAAACAGACAGACTGTGGTAGACATGTAGAATGTAAATATATATGGGAAACAAGTCATACATTTGTTACTACAACTTGTCCTCATCAATTATCTTTTTATCTGGTCAACTTCTGGAAATAAAGTGAAAACATGTACTCCTTAGATTATCTTATATTATATTGTATTTACTAATTATATTATATTATATTTACTAATTATATTACTTATCTAGTTTAAACTGATTTTAATTTCTATTTGAAGCATTCAATTTGCATAAATTATTTCTTTGCATGCACTCTACACCTGATGCAAGGTGGAAATGCAAACGTTACGTAACATTCATTCATACCAACATCTCACCCAGTGTTATAGAAACTCTACAATATCAATTATAACTCCACTATCTGCGTCAGTTAGGGTAGGCAAGGTGAGCTCTCCAACCAGTTAGCTATCAGGTTAGGTTCTTAGTTTATTCTTCACTGTATTGAGAGCTAGTCTGGCCCAGTTAACATCTCAACACCTACCACTCTCTCTTTGAGTGTCAGCCAACAGCTAGAGACTGCGTGTGTATAACACTTTCACTTCACTAGTTTGGAGTATTAAAATGGGTGCTATAAATATTTTCATTTTCAATACATGCAATTTTCTAAAAACAAACATTTTAATGTTCTTTTGTATTTATAGACGAATGAAACATATTATTCATGTTTTCTTGCCCCACGTTTGCCCTCATGATTGCCCACATGTTTGCCCTGACGTCATTTATTGTAAAACTCCTACACAGTTATACTGTACGTGCTCATTGGCCAATGTAAGGCGTGTCCTGTGCGACAATGGGCAGGCATTCAAATAACATTCTATTATATGCTGAGTTCATTCATTGGAGTGCAGTCATTTGTTTGTCGAACAGTAGAGTAGTAGGTTAGCTACGATACTGTATACTGAGTATTAGTTGAGTTACTTGATACTGAGTATTAGTTGAGTTACTTGATACTGAGTATTAGTTAAGTTACTTTATACTGAGTATTAGTTGAGTTACTTTATACTGAGTATACATACTGACACAGACAAGTCTAATCAGTCATCTATAAACTGCACAGAGATATCTACAGAGTTCTACTCTAGGGATGGGGAGGCGGAGACGTCCCACTAGCGATGTCTTCTTCATACAAAGAGATCGGGCTAAGTAAGTATCTAAAATATTTCTTGTTGGAAAGAGCAACTTGCTTGTGATTATATTGAACTTATGAACTCTAAAAGTAGGTAAATGATTGCTGGAATGGGTTAGGCAAGTAAGTTAGGTTAGAAAACTGAACTTAGAAGTTGGTCAATTAAGTTATTAAATATGACTTGATTTGTACTTGAATAATTAAGGTATCGCTTGACATTATAACTAAGGCAGCATCCTAAGTCAGCATCCTAAATAACGTTGTCTGTCTAAACTCTAAAGCATAGTCAAGTCACTTAGTCTGTGTAGTATACACTACACTCTACAGTTTATTGTATAGCACACTGTATAATGTAGTGTATAAAGTACTGTGTAGTGTATACTGTGTAGTATACACTACACTCTACAGTTTATTGTATAGCACACTGTATAATGTAGTGTATAAAGTACTGTGTAGTGTATAGCTGTTAATCAAATGCACACACCTGTCCCATCTTCCATCATGATGAGGTAAACCATTTAAATTTCTGGCCACCAAACTTTTAGATAGTCAATGATGTGATAAATTACTATCTCACTTCATAAATCACCTTCAAGTAGACTGACTGAGCATTTACCTTCGCTAGCCACTCCCTTTTCAATATCCGTCCCTTGGGACTCCACACTTTCCTCTTTAGCTGTAGAATATCACTTCCTGTGACGTACTCTGCTATGTTCATGTACTCACGTACTGTGATATGTACATGTACTCACGTACTCTGCTATGTTCATGTACTCACGTACTGTGCTATGTACAAGTACTCATGTACTGTGCTATGTACATGTACTCACGTACTGTGCTATGTTCATGTACTCACGTACTCTGCTCTGTTCATGTACTCACGTACTCTGCTATGTACATGTACCCACACACTCTGTTGTAGTCTGGCTAAGAAAGTGCCCTACTTCCTCCTAGGGATAACCGCCCTCCTCTCCATGAACATCCTCCTGCTGCTGCAGCAACAGCCGAGCAGCGACGGGCTGCCGATGGTGCAGACGGAGCTCCTGGAAGTCGACCACCGTCAGCTGCGTCAGTACGTTGAGCCTGACGAGCACCGCTCCTATCCAGTGCGTATTCCCGCCCACAAACCACCCCCGGCCAATGAGAGAGAGATCTTCAAGGCTGTCAGAGAGAAGGCTGACTCTGTTACAGCTAAAGCTGACTCTGTTACAGCTAAGACGGCTGAGGACCCTCCAACCACCCCGAAGAAGCTCACAACACCAAGGTCTGCCCTGAAGCTACAGAAGGTGACCAGTAAACCGCTGAGAGAGAGCGAAGCAGCTGCCAAACTGGTCATAACTGGCAGCTCTCCCAGGAGCACGCTGCCACCCCTGAAGAAGGGGTCGTACATAACCCCTAACGAGATCCTGCAGAGAACCGCTGTCGCTATAAAGACGTTCAACAGAGCCGAGTGTCTGATGACCACCATAGCCTCCTTCAAGGAGAGTTACCCAGACATCCCCGTGTTTGTGGCAGATGACTCGTTTGAAGACAGCGTCAGCGAGAATCTGACGAAGACGTATGACATCACCTACATCCGACTTCCTGTCGACTCCGGAGTTGGTTTCGGCAGAAACCGTTTGGTGGAGCACATCTATAGAATGGGTACTAAACTCCTCTCTCTTACCAGTATTTATTCTACTAAGTTTCAGCTAGCTAAGATGTAATTCAGCTGGCTAACTCATATCAGTAATCCACATAGAAAGTGTGGTTGAGTATACCAAATTAAAATATGCAGAAGTTCACACCCAATTTTTGCCCCTAAAATTTGTTAATAATCAAATTATGTAAAAGGAAAGACTAGGACACTAGTGAGTGCTTGTTTTAGTTTCAAAACTTCTAAATTTATCAAGTTATGTTTGGTTGGAACAGTTTTAAAGATTAGATGATATTCTGAAATATGAAAAGAAGTAATTCACCCACTACTAAGTTTATTCTAAATTTTCTGTTCACTCTCCAGATTGAGGTCTCTGATTCTTGAAGAAACATGGAATTTTAACACCAGGAGGTTGTGCTATACATGCAAATTATAACAGTATTCACACATCCTCTGTACTCTGTACCTCTGTTGTAAGTCACTCATACTCTCTGAACAAAGAGGGCAGACTAGGTTTTGTTGGTTTCTAAGTGAAATCATAATATTGCCTGAAAGTTCCTATGAATTGTATCTGTGAACATACATGACCATTTGCCTCATATTTACTCTGTCACACTATCTCTTGGCATTTCACTTGATTACTTAGCACACAGGATGTGTGACACTGTTTGCATAGCACCTCTTAAGCTATTTGGTCTTTACTCCATCTTGTATTACAAAACCAAAATCTCTCCTTGTCCAAATACTTCAGCAGCAACTGGTTGTATTGTTGGCAGTTTAAGCCATGCTGAAATATCCACTCCTAGAGTTAAACTGATATGTAAAACACAACAAACACACCAGAGTTGGGGCTGGTTCTACTAATTCATGTTTATCTGTATTCTATTCACATGCATGAAAAAATAAAAAAACAATTTTGTGAAGAGGCCCAGTGTAAATAAAGGCAGGGCTAAACCCACATCCACAAACATGCAACTGCTTGATTAGATGTCATGCAATTCTTCAACAAGCTTGCTAATTTATATTGTTGTGATGCTCCATAGATCTTTATCCATTATTCATCAGGAGTTGCCTCTCCTGATTTATAATTATAGCCCTTATTTAGTCTAACAATCAGTGAAAGGCTTGACAGAAAATAATTGCTTGAATTTGTTGTGGACATCTGTTTGCTTTAAATGTGAAAAGATTTCAGATTTGCTCAGCTGGCTGTTAGTTGGTTGACCATCTGCTTATGTATGCTTACAGGGTACCAGTATATGCTTATGTATGCTTACAGGGTACCAGTATATGTTTATATATGCTTACAGGGTACCAGTATATGTTTATATATAATGCTTACAGGGTACCAGTATATGCTTATATATGCTTACAGGGTACCAGTATATGCTTATGTATGCTTACAGGGTACCAGTATATACTTATGTATGCTTACAGGGTACCAGTATATGTTTATATATAATGCTTACAGAGTACCAGTATATGTTTATATATGCTTACAGGGTACTAGCATATGTTTATATATGCTTACAGGGTACTAGTATATGCTTATATATGCTTACAGGGTACCAGTATATGCTCATGTCAGATGATGATTACACCCTCGACCAGCAAGACCTGCTGTTGATGATGGCCGACAAGTTGATAAAGACGGGTGCCCACGCTATCGCCCCCCTAAGATGTGACTACGGCAAGTGTGCCCGGAGTAAAGGTAATCATCCACCACTTTCTCAGCTAATTATTGTGTTTGTTTTACCGCTAAGTCTTCTTATATTTTATTTCTGGATTCTTTTGGTAAACTTAGTCTTCCCTGAAACCACAAATCAAATTGTCAATATTTATTGAGATGCTCAAGTATTGTACAGATAAGCTATGGTACTGTATATTATAGGTATGATACTGTATATTATGGGTATGATACTGTATATTATAGGTATGCTACTGTATATTATAGGTATGATACTGTATATTATAGGTATGACACTGTATATTATAGGTATGATACTGTATATTATAGGTATGATACTGTATATTATAGGTATGATACTGTATATTATAGGTATGACACTGTATATTACAGGTATGATACTGTATATTATAGGTATGACACTGTATATTACAGGTATGATACTGTATATTATAGGTATGACACTGTATATTATAGGTATGATACTGTATATTATAGGTATGATACTGTATATTATAGGTATGACACTGTATATTACAGGTATGATACTGTATATTATAGGTATGACACTGTATATTACAGGTATGATACTGTATATTATAGGTATGACACTGTATATTACAGGTATGATACTGTATATTATAGGTATGACACTGTATATTACAGGTATGATACTGTATATTATAGGTATGACACTGTATATTATAGGTATGATACTGTATATTATAGGTATGATACTGTATATTATAGGTATGATACTGTATATTATAGGTATGATACTGTATATTATAGGTATGACACTGTATATTATAGGTATGATACTGTATATTATAGGTATGATACTGTATATTATAGGTATGACACTGTATATTATAGGTATGATACTGTATATTATAGGTATGATACTGTATATTATAGGTATGATACTGTATATTATAGGTATGACACTGTATATTACAGGTATGATACATATGAACAAGAACGGAGAGCTCACGGTGTTCCCAAACATCTCTTCCTATCCTTCCCAAAGCGTACCAACATGTGACAGGTAACAACACGCTGCCAGTACAGTATGCTGCCAGTATGCTGCCAGGCTGTGTCAGCTTACTAGATACTTTATTAATCAGCCTACAGTACTATTATACCCAGGAGTTAAATTGAATTAAAGTAAACACCTGACTAAACCCTAAGGTAACAAATATTGACCATTTGACAGAAGAGGTATAGAAACATTCACAAAAGGTATTGTGAATGAGGACAATACAGGGCAGTGAAGTATGAGCTGTGTGTACACGAATATTTGTACTCTGAATGATTTAATATATAAGAAGCAGCAAACATATGATACTGTTCAGTTTCATAAGACTAGCTAACCATGCAGTCTATCGTTATACAAAGATGTATTCACTTACTAATCAAGAAGATGTTCTTTAATTGATGAAATGTTTGTTTTTAAAGGGGCAGAATATTCATCAAAGTGCTTGCTAAATTTTAAAGACAAAATTAATTATGTAACTTCATAGTTTTATTTTTTCAGCCAACTAATGTCCCCCTTTTTTTGAATACTGTTACAGCATGAGTACTCCCATATATACTGACTGTATACTGACTGTATACTGACTGTATACTCCCTTATATACTGACTATATACTGACTGTATACTGACTGTATACTGACTATATACTGACTATATACTGACTATATACTGACTATATACTGACTGTATACTGACTGTATACTGACTATATACTGACTGTATACTGACTATATACTGACTGTATACTGACTATATACTGACTATATACTGACTGTATACTGACTGTATACTGACTGTATACTGACTGTATACTGACTATATACTGACTGTATACTGACTATATACTGACTATATACTGACTGTATACTGACTGTATACTGACTATATACTGACTATACACTGACTGTATACTGACTGTATACTGACTGCATACTGACTGCATACTGACTGTATACTGACTGTATACTGACTGTATACTGACTATATACTGACTATATACTGAATATATACTGACTGTATACTGACTATATACTGACTATATACTGACTGTATACTGACTATATACTGACTGTATACTGACTATATACTGACTGTATACTGACTATATACTGACTGTATACTCTGTATACGCTGAGCCCAATCAAATGTCACCACGCTGTCGACCTCTCGCTGTAGGTCAGATTTGATGCAGCAGTTCTTCATAGCTGAGACAGAGACGCTGATGAAAGTACACTGGGACGACAAGCTCAAGAATAACGATCACTATGACTTCCTGTTTAGCGCAAAGCGTCACGACTTGAAACTGGTTACCTGTAACGATATCAAGGTCCTGCATAACAAGAAGGTGAACTGACTAAGTATATTATGTAATATATTATATATACTAATAGATGTAATATATTATATATACTAATAGATGTAATATATTATATATACTAATAGATGTAATATATTATATATACTAATAGATGTTATATATTATATATACTAATAGATGTAATATATTATATAATATACTTATAATACTACAGATCTGTCAGGATAAAGTAGCCCCAGAACTTATGGAAAGTTATCTAGAAGTGAGGGCCGCGCGTTGGCTCAACCTCACCTCCTACGTATTCTCCAAGTGGAACATCAGTCTACTGTACGATGAGACTGGCAAGACAATACAGATAGACAAGCAGACTGGTGCTCCAGTCATAAACCCTGTACAGAGGGTGGTGGTAGACCCGGCCCACCCTAACAGGGCTTACTTTGAACAGGTACTCGGCTAATCTGTAAGGGGAGAAGCTATAGCTTAACATAATGGATGCTAACAGGATTGTTATGTACACTCAAGACAAAGGCTATTAAACATTGAGCTCTCTATAAATACAAGCTCTCTGTGTCACAATAACATGTAACTTTATTCTCAATGGCAGGTGTCTGGTTGTTCATTGAGTAATTGCTGTATTTCTAGGCTATTCTGGACCACTACAACAACAAGAATCCCGGGTGGTACAACATACGCTCCAAACCCAACAGTAGAAAGACGTACATAGTCTATAAGCAGCTCAATAGGTGAGGATAACTGTAATGTCTGTGTAAAGACGTCCCCTTTCAATCCTTTAGTCACTCACAAAAGACTCAGCTTGAAATTTGATTCTTTATTTCAAATTTCCAATTCATTCACAAGATGCCTTTCAATAGATTAACTTATTATAGAGCACAAGTATTTGGAGTTATGTCCCTTGCAGGTGTATGTACTGGCTAGGAGGGAAGCTGGACACAGAGTACGACCGTCACGCATCCTTCCCCAACAAAAACCAGCTCATTTCCTTTGAGTTTCACCACGTCAACAGCTCCTGCTCGACGGCAGAAGACTTCTGGACGATGAAGAAGTTTGGCAAGCTGCACAAGCGTCATGTCTACCTCATCACCGCTGTCAGCAACGATGCCGTGCATATGGACCGTCTCCTCTCCTTTGTCAACAACCAGACCAACAGACAGCACGTGACGTTTGTTGTCGTAGACATGGCCAAGGACACGGACAAGTATGACCTCTCTAAACACACGACTCTGGTCGACACTAAGTACCTCTACTTGGGTGGTCCCTTCAGTCGCTCTATCGGTCTGAAGAAAGGCTTTGATTATGCCAAGGAGCTGGCTGAGTCCCGCCATCAGAAGGACGCCATCGGCTTCTCTATTGACACGAGTATTATTATACCAAATAACTTCAGTGACATCATCAGGTCTCACGTGAGGTGCGGGCTGTCCTCGTTCGCCCCCGTCTGCTACAAACACAAGGATCCCGGAGGTTACTGGGTGACTACAGGGTGAGTTCTCAGTCTAACAGTCTACAGTCAGACATGTTCTCCGCCATTCCTTGATTCCTCACTTGATTCATTCATTTGTGATTCCTAAAGATTTTCTGAACACTCCTCATACCTACACTCTTGCACTGAGATCTTTCCACTCATTTGACGTTGAGTTTTATTTGAAAGACTTACAAATTATACGACAGTTTGTTTCGGGAGCAGCCGTGATCTAGGGGTTAGAGTGCTAGGCTAGTAAACACAAGGTCATGGGTTCAAACCTCAGTAAAGGCCATTGGTGATGTTAGGAAGAGCATCCAGTCATAATTGCTCCTGTGCCTCATCTAAATAAGTCCTTAGCCTGATTCAACAAAAGCCCTTTTATCAGGGTTTCTCACAAGGATAGTGACTATAAACTTGTATGAGTCTTACCTAAAGTTCACCTCTATATCAAAATGCCACGTTTCCGATTTTGAAAGCCCCTTATAGATAGCTACGCCCCCTTAACATTCATAAACATTTTTATCTACTTGGCTAGCTTCTTCAGCTCAAATCCTAGATAGATAAACTGAAATTAGCTAGATCACGATGTATTGACGTTAACATAGCAGAAGTGGTGCTTCACTTCAAGTTTATAGACTGATGGTATTACGGGATTATAGGAGAATGGCATATATGCCCACCTATCATGTTACCCACTTGCCATTCACTTACTTTCATACTATCCAAACTAAAGTATTGTCATCTACCTGTTTGTGGTTGTTTAGGTTGGCCGTGTGTTTAGTCTCACATTTATCCCTCTTCAAAACTTGTAGCTCTGTTTGAGTAGCACTTGGAGACAAACGTCTCAGTAATTACAACACTTACAACCCAACTACTCCACCCATGTGTTTCGTTTAGCAGTTTTATCTGTCTGTTTGTCTCATATTCTGCTAGTATGTCTGTTTGTCTCTAACCATTTTATTTGCTGTCTCTGTAGGTATGGGATGATAGGCGCTTGTTTTGATGACTATGCAGCGATAGGTGGCTGGGACACTCGGTAAGTCTGGACTTCCAGGTTTACTCACTTTAAGTTTATCACAAACAATTGGGAAATGTATTTCTCCTGTGTAGCGGATTCTTTCAAACCAATTCATTAACAAAACTACTAATTTTCTGAGTACTGAATTGACTATTGTCGTGTAACTTGCAGCATCTTTTAACAGAAAATAGCAAATATTATAATCACCTTTGTGAAAATTTGAAACTTTTCACAACTTTAACTTCACACTGAGGAGCTGCAAGTATAGACTAAGTTCTTTGTTTGTAGGTGGGGGTACAAATGGGGGGCTGAAGACGTGGATATCATGAATAGAATGCAGAAACATCTTCCATTGACAGTGCGAACAAAGGAAAACAACTTCGAACATAAACACAGCGGAACTACTCGAAATAAAAATGAAGTTTACTATAAGAACAAAAACTTATATGACGGGGACCTCCCCGTCACCCCCCTAACCACTAAACTAAACGACACTACAATGTCCGACAGACTGTTCAAGTGGGCTCAGCCTAAAATGAGATACCACATCCCTCTCACTCATTACCAAATATTCGTTACCCATAATCCTGTGTCGGGAAAGAAAATATATGACATCAGATATTTCAACTCAAAGAAAGAAGAGTATTACGCAGTTGTGGAGAGTTTGTTGTGAGAGTAGCCAATCACAGCAGTGCCGATGTGGCGCAAGATGGACGTCATTCTGTATGTGCAACTCGTTGGACTATTTCCTGTTTGAATATTGCAGTGCGTTGCCTAGCAACAGTATGTTGTACAGAATATACAAAGTCACTACCCTACCTGTAGTCAGTAGTCCACAACTCCCACCCTACCATGAAATGTTAGGAACTCAAGGCTATTCTTAGACTGAGGCGCCAGTTAGCTTTTGCTTATATATAAAGGTTATTCCCCCTGCCAACACTCAATACTTTAGCCATTCCATGCGAAAATGCTGTAATATAGAGTTGTCTTCTTTTTTACTTTCAGCTGCGAAATGCAGCCTATTTTTGGTGCTCCGTGTAGAAAGTGTTGTTTTTACTGTAGTGATACACTATTGAATTTGTACACACATCTCTACTACATTGTATATTATCTGTTAGGAGACTTCATATTCAGTACATGACCTACAAAGGTTCAATTTTTATAAGTTATACTTTGCAATATTTGAAACCCCACACCCCTACACACATTCCCAATCCACCCCACACCCCTTGGATAATTCCCTATCCACCCTCCTGGATTACTCTCAATTCATCCCTAGGTCAGTGAGTTGTTACCTAATCACTATGATATCATTTTAGTGAGTGGAGACAGAGGCCTTGAGCCTTAACTTTGTTATACAATGCTTCCCAGCCAACCACATTCCTTGTTACATAATACTTCCCAGCCAACTACATTCCTTGTTACATAATACTTCCCAACCAACCACATTCCTTGTTATTTTACTCCCCAATTAACTACGTTCTTTGCTCAATAAAGAATATGAAAACATACTTCAATCTATTCACTAAACAATCTATTTACAACAAACTGTCACTATGGTAACAGTAAACAGACCGAGTTAAAAATAGAGGAGTTAGCATTAGAAATATGAGTCAGATTCACAACTGAGAAATACAGACAAACTAATAATAAAATTCAGAAAATACAGTCTGATTTTGAGATAGAAAACACAATATTTAATGTAAATAAATTACTTAGCAATGCAGTGAAGTTGTTTGCTCATTACATACAAGCATATGTAGCACCAGTTTCCTGTCCTGTGCTATTTATAGACCACCAAGAGGCGGATTTACTCAGTTAAACTGATTGTAGTTTCAGTCCAGAGGGAATCTCTACACCCCTTCTTCTGTAGCCATGCTGTATGGTGCAGCTCTTGTATTCACACTGTGAGAGTTATCCTCTCTCACTTAGGAATCCTCTTTAGAATATGCATGAGCCACAGAGATATTGAGAGCAGAGTGATAGCCCCAGCCTGGTGTGTAGAGGCGACGTGTGTGTGAACCTACAGGCAAAATACTCAGCAACATTATTTACAAAATTACAACTAAACGCGTTGTGGAGAGAAACACAGTTGGGAATTGTGTTCCCTTAGAGAAGTGCAACCAGCGAGAAGGTAACTTCTTACATGAGTGAGTAGAGTGCTGACTCCTAGGGACATCTGAATGAAGGCCATAGCCAGGAGGGCGTGGGATGCTTTCTTTGCTGCGGGGGGTAATGGAGCTGCCCGACACATGAACCAGAAGGCAGCCACTGAGGCTACAGTCACCTTCCCCTGTGTGCACACATAATACTGGATATAGCTCATCGTCCAATCAGATGGCGACACAAGACACCACTGAGCTCTACACTCACCAGAATTCTGTGGTCAAACTGCACGGTGGTGGGATTCTCAAAGAAGTTGGACCAGGTGGGGGAGTAGGCGAGCAGGTCTGACGGGATCCACCTGTCGGCCATCTTGGGCCACGTGTTGTACACCAGCCCGGCGTCCAGCCCCGCCACGAAGGCTCCAGACAAGAGAGTGAGGAATATGAGAGAAGTGACGCCGTGGGCGCCTTTCTGTAGAGTCCTGAGGTTGGGTACCCTAGCCCCTGCCTAGCAGTACAGTTATAGAGTAGATTACAGGTTATTACTTTATTACACTGTACTATTATATTACTATATTATTATTATATTACTATCACATGACTATAGAATAGATTGGAGAAACTCACAAACTTATCTCTCAACAGATGAGACATTCCCGACCAAAGAAAGAGAGAATAGAGAACGGCAGCAGTACCGAGATGTGCTGCCAGTCGGTATTGGCTGACTCTGGGAACATCGTTGACTCCGGGCTTGTCTTCTAGTCCACTCTTTACCATGTACCACCCCATAAACCCCTGCCAATATATACTATACACTCTTTACCATGTACCACCCCATAAACCCCTGCCAATATACACTCTTTACCATGTACCACCCCATAAACCCCTGCCAATATATACTAGTACACTCTTTACCATGTACCACCCCATAAACCCCTGCCAATATATACTAGTACACTCTTTACCATGTACCACCCCATAAACCCCTGCCAATATATACTATACACTCTTTACCATGTACCACCCCATAAACCCCTGCCAATATACACTCTTTACCATGTACCACCCCATAAACCCCTGCCAATATATACTAGTACACTCTTTACCATGTACCACCCCATAAACCTCTGCCAATATATACTAGTACACTCTTTACCATGTACCACCCCATAAACCCCTGCCAATATATACTAGTACACTCTTTACCATGTACCACCCCATAAACCCCTGCCAATATACACTCTTTACCATGTACCACCCCATAAACCCCTGCCAATATATACTATATCCTCTTTACCATGTACCACCCCATAAACCCCTGCCAATATACACTCTTTACCATGTACCACCCCATAAACCCCTGCCAATATATACTAGTACACTCTTTACCATGTACCACCCCATAAACCCCTGCGAATATATACTATAATATACTGTACCACTTTATATTACGTATATAATACACACTGTATATATCATACATACTATACAGTGCATACACTGTATATATTACAATTTATTAGACTGAGTTCCAACCTGGAAACCGATTAAGGTCGTGTAGAGGGCTAGTCTGGGTTTCATAGCCTTAGTAATCCAGCCTTTATAAAGGAAGAAAGTTGCGGGGAGAAGAAACACCATTCCTGTAGCTCGACCCCATAGCCTGTGACCAAACTCCATGTAGAATATGAACTTGAAATCAGCTAGAGTCATCTCCCTTCCCGAACTCAGAATACTGTAGGATATATTACTATATTATTATATTACTGCACAGTGGATGCAGAGTGTACAGTGACTGAGAGTGACTGACTGAGAGTGTGACTGAGACTGACTGAGCGTGACTGAGACTGACTGAGAGTGACTGAGACTAACTGAGAGTGACTGAGACTGGTAGTACAAGAATTACTCACTGCTGGTACTCAGGGTAAGTCTTGTACTTTTCAAACTCTTTGATCCACTCTTCTTCACTCTTTGGCGGTTTCATGTCTTTAAATAACTTCCAGTCAACCTGACAATAAACTACACACTCTATACTGTCACTATATACTAGCACTACATACTATATACTATGACTACATACTACATACTATATACTAGCACTACATACTATATACTGTATACTATGACTACATACTATATACTATACTATATACTATACACTATGACTACATACTCTAACTAGATGACTGAACTAGTGACATGCGACTAACTGAGCCCGTCTGTCTGTACGTCTGCACACAAGTATGACTCACCATGCTGAGTCCAGACTCCGTCAGCCGAGTCAGCCCACCAATGACGATAGCCCCGAAGCACATGCCTGCACATCCAATCAGCCACCCGCCCACCATATTCTGCGCTCTGATTGAGATACCTTCAGATATACCGGATGTGCCTCTCACCGTCACCTGAAGGATGCAGCAGTTTCATTACTTCTCAGTTGTGTTCTCATTCACTCATCAGGAGAGAATAACTACTAGTTGTGTGCTTCATGTCGTTACAAGTAAAATAGAAATAATATATCTAATTATAAACACACTGTATGTTATACAGAATAAATACAGCTTTGTGAAGACCAGGTATTGCTGATTACAAACAAGTGTAGCCACAAGTTCTCACACAAAACTTCACCTTATTGAGGCTGGGTGCATTGCGTTTCGAAAGAGGATTTGAAACATTCTTTGAGAACTTTGGCTTCAACAGCTGAGAGAAGTCCCGTCTCAGGGCTAAGCTGAGTGTCTGAAGAGATGAGTACAAAACTATTGAGGACAACAGAGACACTACTAAAGCACTTGATATGTATTACTAGAGTGGAGGAGGGTTAAACCCACTCTAACTTATGCTTACCTTTTTAGGAAAGCCGCAAGTAATCATGCTCAACATCTTCACTCTGCAATTGTTCAGCTACTGTCGGTAGATGCAGGAATAACTGAAAACCAAAATATTTTGAATGGCAGCAGAAAACAAGTAAGAGTGCAGATATTTTGGCATCAAGTTTTGAAAATTTAAAATTTTGTGATTCCAAAAACATAAGAAACAGCAAGTGATAATCCCATAAAATATAATTTTAAATTTTTATTGCTAAGAATTTTGTCATTATAATCAGTAATTATAAAAACTACTGTCGAAGCTTATTATAATTTTTGACTTTGTAAGTACAGAATTATGATTTATGTGTTAGTATAAATTGTTCTAATTAATACTGAATTCAATGCCCAGTTAGGATAATTGTAAATTGAAACTCCAATAATGGTGAGAACAGTGTGGAAAAAGCTCAGTTACTGTGTCAGTTACTGTAGAACTAAACGGATTCATACTCATAGTCATAGTGACATTGCAAAGCTGCAAGCTCAAATTGAGATGCAGGGTTACTGTTATGCCTATACCTAGTGGATAGCAGTAGCCCTAGGCCTAGCCTATGGTATTAAAATCTTAAGCTAACATACTGATTATGATAATTATTGTCAGTATTACTTTAGTCTTAGCCCATAAGCCTAAGAAATAAGTTCATAATCATAATAATAATGATAATCATTAGTGATTACTGATTATGATTATCATTATGATTATTAGCAAAGTAATAATCACTTATAACTTAATCATTATGATTACGGGTCTTACTGACACTCATCACTTATAGTTATCAATTATCTGTATGACTGTAAGTGTATCAGTATGACTATCACTATGACTTTGACTATGACTATGAGTATGAGTGTATAACATTAACTTTGACTCAGGCCTATTAGTATTACTATTAGTATTAGCATTAGTCATGGTCATGTAGCACATTAAATTGAAATAAATTTGATATAACAGGAAATCAGATCTTATTTTGAATTATTAAAAGTCTATGGATAGAATAGTCATAGAAAAAACGACTATGAAATTAAAGTTTAAGTTTCTAATTAAAAATTTGTAAATGGTTATGCAAGTGTCACATTTTCATATTGGATATTCATATACGCTCATTTCCATATCAATAAACAATCACCAATGCGAGAGGCAATCGAGTACCCACCAAATTATCGTCAAATATGTAATATGCTTGTGCGCTACATTACAGGTCAAGGCCGTCTATAATGCCGGACGAGTCCTACTTTATCGAACTGGTTTTGTTGCTTTACTATGAATAATCAAGTTCCAATATCGGACCACGTTAGAGCAAGAGTTCACCTATCGCACCGAATCTGCACAACCTTGCAGCTTTGAAGTATTACTAAAACTAAAAGTTAAAGTTACTATTACTACAAGTTTTTGATTAAATTGTAAAATAGGATTGAGTGTGTAATAACGTTGACTATAATTCTTTGAAGTTTTCGACTGAACTGCATTGGTTAAATTAAACTTTACTGAAAAATCATGCTCTCAGCAGTTAAACGTTCACTAGCTACTGCTATTTTCTGCCCTGGGTAAGTTAGTCTGGTAAGCCCTAACCTTAACAGTCCCTCTAAGCTTAACAGTAACAGTAACTGTAAGTGTAACTCCTACCTCCTTTACCTTAGGTGATACTAATAGTTAAAGTTATAGTATAAGTATAAGTCTTAGACTATTAGTATTACTATTGGCATTAGTGATACTAATACTAATAGTAATAGTAATACTAATACAGTAATAGTAAATGTAATACTAATAGTAATAGGCTACTGATAGTGATACTAATAGTAGTAGTACTACTTTTAGTTTTATATTTGCCCATATAAAATTGAATGATTGAATTTAGTTTAATACATTTAATAGTAATACTTATAGTTATACTATTTGGAGTACTAAATCTAATACTTATGGTTAAACTTATAGTTTTACTTTTACGAATGCTTATTATAGCCATACTCATACTGATACTCATACTCATAGTGTAGTAATACTAATACTAATAGTAATACTGCTGCTAGTATAAGTGTTTCTATTAGTATTAGGTACTAGATTGGGTGATGAGAATAGTAATACTAATACTAGTACGATTAGTATTTCTATTACTATTAGTAATAGGAATACTTATGATTATAGTTTTACTTCTACTATGTCTACAGTACTACCAGTAAAACTAAATGTAATACTTATTTCGCCGAAAGCATTAGTCTTAGAGCTCTGGCTTTAGACGAATGTGAATATTTATTGTAGCAAGCATAGAGTTTGTAGTAAACACACGCTACCAGCACTTGACTATGCTTACTCTGCCCTGACTCCAGTCATCTCGGAGGAGATTATGACGTTACATCACACCAAACACCACCAGACTTATGTTGACAATCTAAACATTGCAGAAGAGAAGCTGGCTAAAGCTATACAAGATGGTAGATGTTTTAGCATTTCCTCTACTCTGTTTAAATGAATTCTTCAGCATATGCTGTGGATTCACTCTGTGTAGTTATTATGCTTGGTTTTGTTTCATACTCCATCTTGCAGTCATGGTAACTTATAGCTTGATAACCTTGATCTCACTTATATATAGAATAGAGTTCATTGCTATCAAAGGTGTTTGTTAAATAGAAGTTTGAATTACTACCTTCACATAGACATAGAAACTGGTCTACTCTATTCCTTAAAGCAAGTGATCAGATTTACCTTATTCTATAGTCAGCTGTTTACCTTGTTCTACAGTGCTGCTGACTGTTTACCTTATTCTACAGTACTGCTAATTGGTTACCTTGTTCTGCAGGAGATATAGCCACTGCCATATCCCTGGAGCCGGCCGTAAAGTTTAATGGTGGAGGACACATCAACCACAGCGTGTTCTGGACGAATCTCTCTCCCCAGGGTGGGGGGATTCCTAAAGGTATGTTGTGGTACTCTACTTGTACTTACACTATACTTACACTACATATACTTACATCGCATATACTTACACTATACACTTACACTACACTATACTTACACTACATATACTTACACTACACTTACACTACACTATACTTACACTATACTTACACTATACTTACACTACACTACACTTACACTATACTTACACTACATATACTTACACTACATATACTTACACTACATATACTTACACTACACTACACTTACACTACACTACACTTACACTATACATACACTGCATATACTTACACTACATAATATACTTACACCATTACAGGTGATATTAAGGAGCTGATAGAAAGAGACTTCAGTAGTTTCGACAAGTTCAAGGAGTTGATGTCCACTCAGTCTCTCGGGATACAGGGGTCAGGGTGGAGCTGGCTCGGCTGGAACCCCCGGCACGGCAGACTCAGACTGACTACGTGTCCCAACCAGGACCCCCTCTCTATGCAGGGTATGGATATCCACCCCTCTACTACTGCACATTGTATTGTATATAAAGTTATCCTCTCTTTACTACAGCACATTGTATTGTATATAGAGTTATCCTCTCTCTACTATAGCACATTGTATTGTATATAAAGTTATCCTCTCTCTACTACAGCACATTGTATTGCATATAAAGTTATCCTTTCTCTACTACAGCACCCTGGATTGTATATAAAGTTATCCTCTCTCTACTACAGCACATTGTATTGTATATAAAGTTATCCTCTCCCTACTACAGCACCCTGTATTGTATATAAAGTTATCCTCTCTCTACTACAGCACATTGTATTGTATATAAAGTTATCCTCTCTCTACTACAGCACATTGAGTTGTATATAGAGTTATCCTCTCTCTACTACAGCACCCTGTATTGTATATAGAGTTATCCTCTCTCTACTACAGCACCCTGTATTGTATATAGAGTTATCCTCTCTTTACTACAGCATTTTGTATTGTTCGCAGGTCTCATCCCCCTCCTGGGTATTGACATGTGGGAACACGCTTTTTACCTCCAGTACAAGAATGTCAAAGCCAACTATGTCAAGGCCATCTGGGAGGTCATCAACTGGGAGAATGTGAATCAGCGTCTCGACGACGCCCGCATGAGTTCCTAAGAACTCGTGATTGCGGGTGGGGGTGGCTCAGCTACCCCCACCCTGTGTGCTGTTCTATACTAACTGACTATACTAAGCTATGTGGTGTTTTCTTAGCTACTTATTCATTGGTGTGCTGTAATGTTCTGTGTCCTTGTATAAACACCTCATGAATTATTCTACAATAAATATATATTAGGTGCTGAGAGTTGTTCTACCTTGTCTACCTCTGTGGAGTAAAAAGCTAAAGTTAAATGTTGTACCCACAATAATACTAATAATATTGAGCACTGCATCCTAATTCTCTAGTCTGCAAGTCTGAGGTGTGATATAAGGATGTAATGTAGTACCTCCACCACACACAAATCTTAACATAAAACGTTCATTTTACACACAGGTTATTAAATTTATGGAAATCCTGTAAGCAATAGTAACTGCCTATGTTATACACTTAGACTGGCCAGCTACAGAAATAACTATGTATAAGAGCTGTTTACATAGTGTTGCGTTATGTACTGAGGTGCTTTTGGCTAAATAATGTCTTGATTAGAAGATTTTCAATTTCTATGAAGAAAATGACATTTCTAAATGCAACCAGTAGTTGTCTTCTCCTGTCTTTACATGTTGCGCGCTTCAGTCAGTTACCTGCACTACTACCTGCAGATTATTCATACTGTATAGTGATGAACTGGTTTAGTTTACATGGTGTATTAATGAAGATAACATACACAAAGTACTTGCTCAACTCAGTGTATTACAACCATGGAAACATGCTACTCTACAACAATAAACATGGTATACTAACCAAGGACTCAATCAAATGTTGCTATGGTTACAAGGAGCTAGAGGTAAAAATAACTCGTAGTTGGACTACATTAGTTGGCTTATATACTACCACAGAAATGTGTGTTGGTAGACAATAGAGCGACTGATAGGCCAGTCGACTGTACTCTGTCATAAGAATGAATTTATTCTATCTGAGATATTGGGAGATGAGACTAAGAGCTCTTCACTCTATTACTAGAACAGGCTCCAGCAAAGACCTTGAGGAGGTCAACTATCAGCTCAATGACTTCCACAAATGATAGTATAGACATTCCTATCCACAATCCAAGATGGCCGCCGATGGCTCCCACCAAGTCCTCTACCTGACAAATGAGATGTTCAGAGAGCAGAACAGTTAGAGTTGTGATAGCATATAATAGCCGTAGAATAGAGTATACTAGTCTAGCAGTCTACTCACAGTCATACTCTGTTTCTCTGAATATTGAAGGTAGTTCAGGTTGTCATAAAACACTTCCAGCTTAACAAACTCTTGGGCCAATCCAACTCTGAAAACATCACCACAAATAATTATTAGTGAAATTACTCAACTAATTACTACTCAAGTTACTCTTTTGTCCTAATGCATTTATTGGATATTTGGGAACTCGTACAGAGTGAGTGAATATAACTAACACACTCACGTCTCATCTGTTAGAGCAGACAGTATGGATGACCCTCTCTCCTTCAACAGTTTGGCCAGATATGGCTGAAGAAGACAAAAGAGTAGTTATATTTGACTTGTGCTGCTATTAACTGTTGCTCATTATATAACTAGGAGTAAGTAACTCCAAACATATGAGAGACATACTCTGCTCATTCAACCGTAACATCAGTCTAATCATTTCTGTTTTGATATAATCTATGGAGTACAGATTACTACGTATTAAGAGTTGTAGAGCTTTGCAGGCAACAAACATGTGTTGGATTCATACAGCACTTCTAAAAACCAATATGAAATGAAAAAGTTACTTTTTTCTCCTGTTATAAGTAACTTTCACACAAAATAATGTTGAAGCTGTGGAAGCACAATATAAACCTAGATCCTTAATCCGTTCTGACACATGATAGATCTGAGGCTAACCTTGTAGCTGTTGGAGGGCCACTGACTAGCCGATAACGTGTACTGATACTGGGACTCCCAGCAAGGTAAAGGACAAGATTTCTGGCAGGAATTGTCGTTAAACATCTGGAGTTCTTTTTTTTCTACACAGTCGACTGAGGAGTACAAAACATTATGGATAGGTTAGGATGCTAAACAGAGGGACACAGGAGACAATTACAGTTTGGAAAATGATAAAAACCTAGAAGGAGACGCACAGAGTAAAGCAGTAAGTCATACAGGAAATGGAAGTAACTTACAGAGTATCGGTGGACACACTTCAGCTGTAGGTGGATACCTGTAGAAAGGGCTGGCACACCCACAGGTGGAGATGATACCTTTCTGGAGACAGGTGTTGATACATGCCTGCAGTATGAATAGCAGACATGTGTGTCATGTGACTGTCATGTGTGTGTCATGTGACTGAAGTACAGTGCAAGCTACACTATGTAATTTTACAGTGTGATGCGTAGGTCAAAGGTAACTGAAGTTATGTGACCATAGATGCAACATATAACAAGCTATACTGTATACTGTTACAACAATAAGCATATCAAAGCTAAATTAAGCAACATAAAACAACATTTTATTGAAACAAAATGTTTTGTCTTCTAAACTTTATCCTAAACATAATATTATTAGTCTAGCTGAAACAATGCAGTATTGAGTGTTACATTAAAAATATATATATAATAATTATTCTTCAGTTTGAGCTTTAAAGGCTGTAGTTTACTCGGAAACTTTAAGCTGCAATAAGCAACCATTTACTGCTCTTCAGCAAATTCTCAACTACAATGATCAATGCTTTTGAATACAAGACAGTGTGTCACAGTTTTCTATTATTACGTTTTTTATAAAAAACTAAGTAATTCTTACAGCTGCTGAATAAACTACACACCTAAACTTTAGACTGTGTTACTACAAACTAGCCCACCTTCTGTGTATAGTTGCCAGGGTAGAACTCATGCAGCCCTCCATCCTGTGGAGGTGCCATCTGGTGAGTACAGTTACTAAACATGGAGCCAGGCTGTCTGGAAACTTCTATCTGCATACAATCATGACAAGCTCTATAGCAGGTGGCAACATGTGCTCTCAACTAAACTCAAGTTGTTCCCACGGCCATAGTTGTGATGATGTATATTCAGAGAGTGTAACTTCAATTTGATTTGCTTGCATTAAAGTATCATAATATTACTGTAACTGAAGTCTTCTCAGTGTATTCTATACTTATAGACAATAGTAATCACAGAAATAAGAAAACCTGCAAGAAGTACTCTTCTTTGTCCAGCCACTCTCAGTATGCTAACAAATCCATACTTACATACTTCACTGCAACAGCACTCTTTGTTCCTGGAGATAAATTGAACCCATCTTCAGCGATTAGAGGTACTTCTCCCTGTCTGTGCAGCATTATCCTGACACCAGCTTGTGTGCTCAGAGCTGGCACGTACGCAGACTGGTTGATGAACAGGGTCAGACTCAGACCTGAAATCAGTCAAACAAGTTTTAATTACCTAAAACCAGCAGATAAGTGTGTTAGATATAGATGTGTGTTAATTAGATGTGTGTTAGATAGATGTGTATTAGGTAGATGTGTGTTAAATAGATGTGTGTTAGATAGATGTGTGTTAAATAGATGTGTCTTAGATAGATATGTGTTAGATAGATGTGTGTTAGATAGATGTGTGTTAGATAGATGTGTTAGATAGATGTGTGTTAGATAGATGTGTGTTAGATAGATGTGTGTTAGATAGATGTGTGTTAGATAGATGTGTGTTAGATAGATGTGTGTTAGATAGATGTGTGTTAGATAGATGTGTCTTAGATAGATGTGTGTTAGACAGATGTGTGTTAGACAGATGTGTGTTAAATATATGTGTGTTAGACTATAGATGTGTGTTAGATAGATGTGTGTTAGACAGATGTGTGTTAGACTATAGATGTGTGTTAGATAGATGTGTGTTAGACAGATGTGTGAGATAGATGTGTGTTAGATAGATGTGTGTTAGATAGATGTGTGTTAGATAGAAGTGTGAGATAGATGTGTGTTAGACTATAGATGTGTGTTAGGCAGATGTGTGTTAGATAGATGTGTGTTAGACAGATATGTGTTAGATAGA
Source organism: Bugula neritina (assembly GCA_964035545.1). NCBI lineage: Eukaryota > Metazoa > Bryozoa > Gymnolaemata > Cheilostomatida > Bugulidae > Bugula > Bugula neritina. Next base: position 15,691,422 of record OZ037770.1, on the reverse strand, counting down.
TGTGAGTTAGATAGATGTGTGTTAGATAGATGTGTGTTAAATAGATGTGTGTTAGATAGATGTGAGTTAGATAGATGTGAGTTAGATAGATGTGTGTTAGATATATGTGTGTTAAATAGATGTGTGTTAGACAGATGTGTGTTAGATAGATGTGAGTTAGATAGATGTGTGTTAGATAGATGTGTGTTAGATAGATGTGTGTTAGATAGATGTGTGTTAGATAGATGTGAGTTAGATAGATGTGTGTTAGATAGATGTGTGTTAGACAGACATGAAAGTCATGAAAGTTCACCATTCAACTCTTGTGTATAATATTGAGAATATAAAGAAAATCTGACCAAATGTTGATCCTGGAGTTGTGATCACCTCAACCTGCCCGTCAATTCCGCTGTTGAAAGTATAGCAGTTTCCATACAACTTGTCATAAAACTGGTAGAAGTCTCTGCAACACAAAAGTGAAATTACTTGCGCATCACAATGCATATGAGATTGTATCACACTACATCGCATTGTACCACAACATACCCTATTATATAAAAAGGTGTCTCTTTTACCAAGATGTTAATGAAAGTTTGTAGTACCATTTCACTTCAAAACTAACACAAGTGAATTATATTGACAAGATCTTTCTTCATTCTCTGAAAGATTTTCATAAACATACTTCGGGCCGCAGTTTGAGCCGAGAAATGTGCATTCCTGTAGCATCTCTTGAATGTCATGTCCCATGGCTGTAGAGAGAAGAAGACTTATGAATATCAACAGATCCACTATGTCAACAGTTACGCTATATCAACAGTTACACTATGTCAACAGCTACACTAAACAATTCTATAATCAGATAATTTTTCCATCAATTTAATTATTGTGAACGAAATATACAATGACTATAATAACATTTCAAATTAGGATAATTATAATTAGTTTCAAACTTTCCAAACATGATATTTAGATAGAATATAGAGAATACATCACAAATAGAAATTTTTCATATCTCCTTGAATGTTTAGTGTCATTCAAGTTAATGTTGGATGTTTGAGTTTTATAACAGGAAGTAAATAAACAGGAATTGCATAAATAGGAAGCCAGCGTATTTGCTGCTATAGGAAGTGAACTGTTTCAAAGCTAACCTGATAGCTGAGTCACCGTGTAGTTGGCCAGAGTGTGAGTCAAGTTCAACAACACCGTCTTCTCAGACGCTGCCTCCCCGACGTTGTTAAACCAGGACATGTTGGCTATTCCCTCGATGTTGGGTCTGTAGTAGAACTCTCTTGCCTTCAACATACATGGACCTCGATCAGAGTTCACTCACTAATAAGTCATTATATTATTAGAATTTAAGGCTAATTTCAACTGGCCGTAAACCATTCAATTATAAAGTATGATAATTATTTTTCATACTTAAATCAAATTTCATCACTTAATCAAACAGAAATTCTGACCTTCCCTTCATGCAGTTATAAAGTAACAGTAATATTCTATGTAATATAATAGACAATCAGTACTGCAGCTTCTCACCTTGTGGTAACTTTGAGTATTTACCAGATATTGTTGTGCCAAAATATTATCAAAAGTTATCATATATTCTCCATGTGGTAATGATGAGGTCATCTGCTGTTGATCATCGTGATGTTTCATATTGAACATAAAACATGTTCATATCGTAAATATACACTCAGTTGTGTCTCAAATCACAGCAAACCTTCCTCAACATGACTAACTTCTTACCAGATCTTCAATCACATCCATCCTTTTCTTGTCTAAATTAGTGACAGCACGTTTCCTTCTCCTACTTGAGCTCCCAGTTGACGTGCTCCCAGTTGCTGTGCTCCCAGTTGCTGTGCTGCCAGTTGATGTGCTCCCAGTTGACGTGCTCCCAGTTAAGGTGCTCCCAGTTGAGATGCTCCCAGTTGCTGTGCTCCCAGTTGCTGTGCTGCCAGTTGCTGTGCTGCCAGTTAAGGTGCTGCCAGTTGAGGTGCTCTCAGTTGACGTGCTGCCAGTTGCTGTGCTGCCAGTTGACGTGCTCCCAGTTGATGTGCTGCCAGTTGACGTGCTCCCAGTTGCTGTGCTTCCAGTTGACGTGGTACCAGTTGCTGTGCTGCCAGTTGTCGTGCTGCCAGTTGAGGTGCTGCCAGTTGCTGTGGTACCAGTTGAAGACACACTTGTTGAATGTTCATCTACAACCAGAATAAGTAAACAAGTATTATCCAATCAATGCGCTGGTTTTGTAGTCATATGAGCTTCAACCAATCAGTGCGCTGGTTTCATAATCAACCAAAAGTCACTGACTCCAGTATTGGTTCCACTGCTCCTCTCCTCCCAGCAAGTCTTCCTGCCTCTCCTCCAGGTAGTCCCCGGCCAGTTCCGTCAGGTACCTCGGCAGACGGTCATTTCTAAACTGATTCAAGTTGCAAATCGTGACAGCCGGGAACTCTAACTGCCTGAACTGAATCTGAAAGACAGAAAGATGGACACCAGAGAGATGGACACCAGAGAGATGGACACCAGAGAGATGGACACCAGAGAGATGGACAGCAGAGCAAGAATACTACATACATTCACCAATGAGAAAGCAACTTCACGGTTGGCTAGACACAAGGCAGCATTACATACAGAGTGTCATGTAACTGCTTACTCACCTTCATGTCGGTAGTTGTGTCATACTGCAAGTAGTTTCTAACTAGCTGCTGACTAAAGTAGATGAAAACTCCAATTCCAGTGAGAAAGAGGCTGGTCCAGATTATCTTAGTTATGACATACTTTGCACTCAGTATCTGCAGAGAGAGGACAATTCTACATTTAAACTGCTTGTATAGAATACTATATACTTACAACCTTTGCTTTCGTATCGAGTCGGCTGATACACAAGGGAAGTACTTCATACCAAGTCTCGCTTGCAAAGAAAGATAACTCCCTCATCTGATGACGGTTTATAAGTCATTTGATACTATTGTAGTATTATTGTAATTTATTGAGCACAAATCGTGTTGACTCATTGAATAGTACAGAGAGAGTAAAATCAATATATTATACAAGAAACATTAGCTATTTGAGTGAAAGCTGTTGATAGCGTTACTCTAAAAGTGTGTATAACAACAACACAACATGTGGTTATAATAAACTTATTGGATACTGCAAATTATTAAGAAACAGTGAAAACTATTTAATAAATAGCCAACTTCAAAATATGATATCTTATTTCCTTAACTCTAACAATTATCAAGAAATAATTAAGAACTTTAATAAGCAGTGTAGCTATTACTATATTCCATGCTCATATGTCTACTGCAAACAATAGCATATTATAAGAATTTTAATATAGCAAAAATTACACAGGTTGTTGAATTTTTATCCAAAACACTTTAGTGCGAAATAGTTTTGACTGGAATGCAGAATATATATTAACATGAATACTGACCTACAGGTTGGCTACACTAGCCATCAATGTGCTAAAGCAATGAAATAAATTATTAAATAACAAATTCATATCTAACGCAATAATATCGATTGTTGTATTTAGTTATAAATTGAACATTGTACATAATACCACAATTTACTCAATTTTGCTCACTTCAAAAAATAAACTTTTTAAATAAATAAATAATAGTTTCATATATACTTCACGTTTAAAGATAAGCTAGTTGTGATAGTCTACAGCGTTGGAGGGATGAGGCGTACCTTAGGGGGGCCGTGAGCACTTGTGTTAGTAGAGAACTCTGTGAGGAGAGTTTTCAGTCTAGAGCTGGCGCCTCCTTCCATTACCTTCACCAACTAACTATTACTATAGAGCTGTAACTCTCACTCTAACTAGAACTGTAACTATAAGTTTCAACTGCTATACTGTTATCATTAACTGTCGCTGTCACTGTTGCCTATATAAAACTCTAAGTATTCAAATTCTGACTCTAACTCAAACTCCTACCTCACAATACAACCCTTATTCATCTCACACCAATTGATGTGTTTGTAAAATTTTACTTATTGATGTAGTTTTAATATTATTAGTGTCTGTAGCCTTTAGAAATAAAATTGTCGTACATCTTCAAGTACTTGAGTGTTGTTATTCTAATTGGTTTTATTATTTGATGCTGAATAGCCAGTGCCCTTGACCTTTCAATTATATAACTGTAGTAAGAACATTGGCAGAGCAGGATTGGCCAGTGAAAGCTCTTTCTTAGAGTAATAAACTCTGTGTTTAAACACTACATATAATATTCAATGCAGTTTATCTCAGATAAACTCACGGGGAAACAGTTTCAGCCAAGTTACACATATATTGGCAGAATATTCTGAACAGACATGTGTTGCTAGAGTTGCATTCTCCTGCAATAATCTGGCGTATCTAATATTAGAGAGTTTGTGTTTAGCGCTGTCTCAGAGTTAGTGCTGTCTCAGAGTTAGCGCTGTCTCAGAGGTAGCGCTGTCTCAGAGTTAGCGCTGTCTCAGAGTTAGCGCTGTCTCAGAGTTAGCGCTGTCTCAGAGTTAGCTCTGTCTCAGAGTTAGTGCTGTCTCAGAGTTAGCTCTGTCTCAGAGTTAGCGCTGTCTCAGAGTTAGCGCTGTCTCAGAGTTAGTGCTGTCTCAGAGTTAGTGCTGTCTCAGAGTTAGCGCTGTCTCAGAGTTAGCACTGTCTCAGAGTTAGCTCTGCCTCAGAGTTAGCGCTGTCTCAGAGTTAGCGCTGTCTCAGAGTTAGCGCTGTCTCAGAGTTAGTGCTGTCTCAGAGTTAGCGCTGTCTCAGAGTTAGCGCTGTCTCAGAGTTAGTGCTGTCCCAGATTTAGCGCTGCCGTTTAGACATACTTCAGAAACGACTCAAATAATTGTATAGGACTAAAAAGCCATGATTTGTTTTATTAGCCAAAACTGTGAGTATAGCAAATAAATCTAGTCTACATAGAAATAAAAATAATGTAAAAATTGTGTTTATAATAATTTTTAAAAATTCAGTATTAACAGTCATTACAAATAATCTTTCTAGCACAAGGCAATGTAATATGCTGGGCTTTCAAAAGAACAGAAAAAGAGAAGACAAATACTTATTTGAAAAGCTGATAAATTATTACATAAGCATGTCTACAAAAGTTAACAACTGTATTTGAAAATATTTATGATTTGTATTATTGAATTTGTTAAAATGCAAAGCAAGCAACATACTTTCCAAACAGAACAACATCTAGTATAGTGTTATGATGTGTAGATGTGGGCGGAGTCTAAGGCGGAGATTAGTATAGTGTCATGTGACTGTAAATGTGGGCGGAGTCTGATACTAAGTGGAGCAGCGTATGACAGCTGGCAGTCATGGTTACAGGTGGTAATACAGAGTATAATACTCAGTATATTCTATACTACTAGCAAAACTGTTTTATCTGCTCCACTTTATTCTTTTTACTCGCACCCAAAGCCCTAGCGCAAACAGCAAACAGGGATACAATGAGCTCAAATACTTCCACAAAAGAGATCACTGACATGCCTATCCATAATCCAAGATGGCCTCCAATATTCCCGATTAGGTCTTCAAACTGCAACAGAGTTTGTGAATAACAAAATATGTTCTTTTATGAGTCTCACTTACAGTTAGACTGAGATTAACTTGTGAACATAGAGTAGGCTTTACTTTTAGAGTTTTGCTCTATGAGTGAGCCTACAGTAACACATAATATTTATTCGTTTACTACTTACTATGTTTACAATAACTTACTATTATAACTTACTATTATAACTTACTATTATAACTTACTATTTTAACTTACCGTCATACTAGGGCGCTCCTTGTAGCGGTAGAAGTTCAGGTTATCAAAGTATATCTCCAGTTTAACAAACTCTTCTCTCAAACCGTCTCTACAAAACATATTTTATTATTTATATCAACTGAGACCACCTCTATAAAAAGACAGCCAACTTTATGTTGTAGCTAAAACTTTCTGAATGTTGTGACAAGAGAACAAAAATGCAAATTTCTGTTGCTGTCAAGTTGCTGCCAGAACTATGCTGACTTAGGAAAAGCTGTAAGAGTCAAATAAAATAGAGAAACAAAATATGTAGCAAAAGAAAAACTCGGTAGTCATGAAAGCCTGTAAAATGAGTTAACAAGGTTTCTAAGACTCATGCTGAATGGCTGCTATTTATAGAACTGACCTATTAGATGCCTCCAACATCTTCTTCAAGGCTTTGCCCCGTGTCTTCAATGTTTGCTCCAGGTATGGCTGAAAAATTTACCTGAGTTACAGAAGTAGAATGATAAAAGAACAGCAGAGTTACAAAATGTGTATGACAAATTTTCATTGGTTTAATATCCAACCAATCACAGGTGAGCTCAGACTTGATGCTAACAAACGAATAGAATATTATGCATTTGTAGTTAAATAATAACTGTGCTAATAATTTTGCATGAAATAAAATGCTTTTCACAGTGTCCTGAAAGTTGATGACTTTTAAAGAAATGAGAATACGAGAGTTTGAGACAAATGAGACTAATAGAGCTGCAGGATGAACCTCGTAGTTGTTGGAGGGCCACTGGCTGGTGGAGATGGAGTGTTGGTACTGAGACTCCCAGCACTGTATCGGACAGGATCCCAGACACACGTCTAATTCCAGCAAATTCTCCTCAACCTTCTCAAGACACGCAACTGTAATATACTATATAGTGTGAGTGATAACAGCAGCGGCAGCAGTAATAGTAGTAGTAGCAGTAGCAGTAGTAATAGTAGTATTAGCAGCAGCAGTAGCAGTACAGCAGTAGCAGTAGCAGTAGTATTAGCAAACACTTAAATGAATTTCATTGTTTCAGCAATTAGCATATAAAACCACTAATTTACCGTGACTAATAGCAAAGCATACCTTTATCTACATTGCAGATTTCTACATCTGGAGGACTCCTGTAAAGGGCGTTTGCACAGCCACACTCCTTTATTATTCCTTTCTGTAAACAGGTCTTCAGACAGGCCTACAGATACAGACACTCTGTCACCAGACGGCTCAAGGACTTGTCAGGTAATATAGTCACAGTTACTGGGTGGTAAACACACAGTAACGTAGTATGTGCTGTTTTCATCAGCTTACAACTAGTTTATTTACATTATATTCCACATGATATTCTCTACCCAAACTTGATATGAGGACACAACTCCGTATAAGATATCTACTAATAAGTACTGTGAACAGACAACTTCCATAGTACTTTATGCCAGCTGTTGAGAGCACACAACTCCTGCTGACTATCTAACATATAGCCCGAGACATACTCCCCTAGTGTGTGTAAAGTATTACCTGCTGCGTGTAGTTCCCAGGATAAAACTCATGAAAGCTGCCTTCACTCAAACTTTGCTTCGTACAGTTACTGTATTTCTCCCCTGGCATCCTACTGATCTCTATCTATACACAGTAATGTATACATGTGTAACATAGTACAGTATATAGTATAGTATAGTATATAGTATAGTATAGTATACTGTATTATATAGTATAGTATAGTATAGTATATAGTATATAGTATATAGTATATAGTATATAGTATATAGTATAGTATATAGTATAGTATAGTATATAGTATATAGTATATAGTATATAGTATAGTATATAGTATAGTATATAGTATAGAGTATTGTATAGTATAGTATAGTATATAGTATAGAGTACATAGTATAGTATACTGTAATATATAGTATATTATATAGTATGTATTACATGGTATTACTTCTAATAACCTACATATCTAACAGCAATGGCACTCTCCATGCCGGGTGGAGCATTGAACCCTTCCTCCGCTACTAAAGGCACTTCTCCCTGTCTGTGTAGAAGAACTCTCACTCCAGACTGCTTGCTCAGAGCTGGCACATACATGGGTTGGTTGATGAACAGGGTCAGACTCAGACCTGCCATATATATACCAGATTTATGTAAACAGACCTATCCTATCTTTGCTTTGTCCTGTTCGAGTAGCAGGGAGACCTGTCATATACTACAGAGTTATATATAAACAGACCTGCCATATACTACAGAGTCATATATAAACAGACCTGCCATATACTACAGAGTTATATATAAACAGACCTACCGTATACCACAGAGTTATATATAAACAGACCTGTCATATACTACAGAGTTATATATAAACAGACCTGCCATATACACAAAAAGATGCAGTAGTAACACTTGCCATGGTTTTATATTAGAGCCAAATCACAAGTGTTAAATGATCTATAATATTTATTCCTATTTAGCTCATACACTTTTACAAAGCTGAATATGAATAGTAACACTTAAGCTGCCTCACAGCTAAAGCACTCTATTGGAGTATATGTTTATACCAAAAGGAGCCCCTGGACTTGTCACTTTAGCCACCTGTTTGTCCATGCCACTGTTGAAAGTGTAGCAGTTCCCGTACTTTCTGTCATAGAATTGGTAGAAGTCTCTAAAAATATAGCAGGAAATGAACGCCAGCATTGCAACCCCGTAAGTAAGTTGCAATGCTGGTGTATCTAACTAATTCCAGTGAGTACTGTATCATTTCTGGTCTAAGAGAATATTTGTGTCTGAGTGACTATGCATAAGACTCTGTAACAAGCAAAGTAATCATTTGATAAAAGCAAAAAGTGTTGCATGCGAGGGCTGAGCTCTGAGTTAGTTTGTTCATCAGTTAAGTAGAACTATATACTAAAACTGTTCGCTCAAAACTAAAACTGCTGATATTTGTTGCTAGAATTAAAGTCTTACTCTGGCCCACAAGTGCGTCCCTGAAATGTACATCCTTGTAGCATTTCTTCAATGTCGTGTCCCATGCCTACAACATCATGTAAGTAAGACATCACTGTGAGTATTGTCAACTATCTGGCATAATCTTCATGTATCTTAATTCTAGCATCTATAGCTGCTTATAGCATCAAGGACTATGACCCTTAGCTGTATAGTTACTGCTTCCACATCATCTAATTAACTTTATGAAGAACATTATAGCATAGTGACTCTTGAAACTGAGTACTTATTAATTGAATATCTGATACACTAAAGGACAACAACACAGAGGCAACTCCCTGATGATGTATGAGATGAATAGGCACTAATGACTATGACACTTGTTTTCAAATTTTCTGATTGAATTTTAGTTCGAGTGATGCAATGCACATGTCATTCATAGCATTAACAATATATGAAACTATCAAGGGAAGGAGTTGATATAATTATCAAAATTGACTACTGAGCTGTGTTCAAAAATAATTAATTAGATATCTTATACATAATTACACTCACTATACACTTTAAGCTGTGTTTTATATACTATCTGACGTATATAACTAGGGAGCAGCCGTGGCCTAGGGGTTAGAGCGTTTGCCTAGTACGCACAAAAGTCATGGGTTCGAGCTCAGACAAAGGCCATTGGTGATGTTAGGAAGAGCATCTAGTCATAATTGCTCCTGTGCCTCGTCTTAATAAGTCTTTAGCCCGATTTAACAAAAACCCCTTTCATCAGGGGTTTTCTCACAGGGAGAGCGATTATAAACTTGCGTGAGTTTTTTTTATGTATATAACTCACCTCTCAGTATACTATCTGATGTATAACTCACCTCTCAGCATACTATCTGATGTATAACTGGCCACATATTCTGTCACGTTGAGTAAAATAGAGCTTCCAGAAGATGGGCTGCCTGTTTCTGAGAACCAGGTTATGTCTCCCGCTTTACTGGTCAGATTCGGCATTAGGTAAAACCCCTCCTGTAACACAGCCAAAGTATAAACCTTTATCAACTGGTAGTAGAATACAGCACTGAATTAAAGCTTTATCCTCTAATACTCTGAAGAATGAGAAATCTAGTGACTGAAGGAGAGTCTGATAGAAACTGACCATGTCTTTCATCACAGCTACACTGTTGTCATCCAACTCGGCTATGAATCTTTTCCTTCTCCTCCTCGCTTCCCCAGTGACTTGTGTAGTTTGCTGATTGCCTCCTGTTACACTACTAGAAGATTCTGAAGATGAGGAAACAGACTGGGTTGTCTCCAGCCACCAGGGTATGTATAAGGGGGAGTCCGTAGGGTTAGACACTAAAACACCAGGGTATGTACAAGGGGGAGTCCGTAGGGTTAGACACTAAAACACCAGGGTATGTATAAGGGGGAGTCCGTAGGGTTAGACACTAAAACACCAGGGTATGTATAAGGGGGAGTCCGTAGGGTTAGACACTAAAAGACCAAGGTATGTACAAGGGGAAGTCTGTAGGGTTAGACACTAAAACAGAATGTGTATAGATCACACCATTCACTTTGTAATATAAGTTCTCTAAAGACGAGTACTTTAGGCAGTAAAAACTGCAAATAAATACTTCTAGAGAAATATGTGTTCCTATAAGGTCTCAACAGTTATAAGTCGATACGTAACCCAGATCACTAAACTAATAGGTGCTTTAAATAAAAAACTCAAATATCTGTTCCCTCAAAATACTAATACTACAATACAAATATCTGTGCCCTACAAATACCAATACTACAATACAAATATCTGTGCCCTCGAAATACCAATACTACAATACAAATAACTGTACCCTAAACATGCCAATGCTACAATACAGCTAGCTGTACCCTACAAATACCAATACTACAACACAGAAGAACGTTTGAGACTCACTAAAGTAGTCGTAGAAGTAATCTTCTCCACCAAACATCTCAAATCTGTCAGACATGATGAAGTCCTCGGTCAATGACCTCAAGTCTTGAGGAATCCTGTCCAGCCTGAACTGGTTGTGGTTACAGAACGTGACAGACGGGAACTTCAGCACGTCAAACGTCAGCTGGAATTCAGATCATGTTGAGTTAGACAACTTGTAAACTAACTACCACCACAAGTTTGTAGCTTTTGGGTTAATAGAAATTGTAGTTTACATAAGCAATAAGTTGGTATCGTAGTATAAAATAGCAGCATATAGTCCATGAGTACATGTGGTGAGAAATAGCTTTACCTCAATATCTGTTGTAGTCTCATAGTTTATGTATTTTACTGTTAACTTGTAGCTGAAGTACCCAAAGAAACATATTCCAGTAATGAAAAGGCAACTCCAAAACAACTTGGCCAAGATAAACTTTCTTTGTACAATCTGAAAGAGCAAATTAAATTTTACAATAGGATTGATTTAAGAACTTGGTGCTATTTTAAAAATTTTTGATTTTTTTAATTTTCAAAATTTATATCTTTATTAAATGACTAATTATGTTTGCTTTAATTATGTTAAATTTTTAACCCTATGAGTCACTATACTACACCACTTCACTTCTTCAACTGTGCGTAACTTTCAAGAATTGAAAATCACAATCTATAATATAAAACAAACGAATGAGCTACATTTGTTCTTGTCAATATCCAGCAATATCTTCCACCAAGTCCTATTCATTTGCCAGGCAAAAATAGAAAATAAAAATAATTGCTAATAATTTCAAAGGTTTAGACTACAAATTATGCTACAAATGCTTTTGATAAACATGCTGTTACTCCAATGTAAGAAATAGCTCATGGACATGAACTAAGCCTTACCATTGGAAAAGGCAATCTATATTATTCATATCTCCCACTTCTGAGTTTACCCTCTGCGTACTTCAATCTATTCTAAGAAAATCTCAACATCATCCTAGAAAAAACCTTGTCTTACTATTGGAAGACCATAACCTCCCAACCTCAACTTAGCCCAAGAAAACTTCAGCTATATTTTAAAGGGTCACACAAACTAGAACTCACCTTGGGTGGGCTGAACTCACCTTGGGTGGGCTGAACTCACCTTGGGTGGGCTGAACTCACCTTGGGTGGGCTGAACTCACCTTGGGTGGGCTGAACTCACCTTGGGTAGGCTGAACTCACCTTGGGTGGGCTGAACTCACCTTGGGTAGGCTGAACTCACCTTGGGTGAGCTGAACTCACCTTGGGTAGGCTGAACTCACCTTGGGTGGGCTGAACTTACCTTGGGTAGGCTGAACTTACCTTGGGTAGGCTGAACTCACCTTGGGTGAGCTGAACTCACCTTGGGTGGACTGAACTCACCCAAGGTGAGCTGAACTCACCTTGGGTGGGCTGAACTCACCTTGAGTGGGCTGAACTCACCTTGGGTGGGCTGAACTCACCTTGGGTGGGCTGAACTTACCTTGGGTGGGCTGAACTCACCTTGGGTGGGCTGAACTCACCTTGGGTGGGCCGTGGGCAGTAGAGTTTTCAGAGAAGTCATTCAGGAGATCCTTCAACTCCGCTCTTAGTTTAGCTCTTTCTTTTAGTTCAGTCGTAGACATGCTCATGGAGAATAAGACTCCAGAAGATTCTATGGTGCAGCTCAGTACAATAACAGTTGGTAACTAAAAAGATGTTCCTTGTAACTTAGCTGACGTTAATATCAGGTGACCTGATTTGTTTTATTATTAGATTAAAAGTATGTTAGCTCTAGATCCTTGTAACCATCTTCCCCTTCCTCATTAAAGACATGGGTTCACATCTACACGTGATGAAGGAATTAGTTTACAACTATGTAACTCAACCTAACTCTAAGAAAATTGATTTTTATGCATTTAGCTGTGAGAAATACTCCTGGCTACATAGACTTTTTAACTGAGAATATTGTAAATAATTAATGAGGGAAAACAAGGAATGAATAATAGTGTACCCATAATCCTGTAGGGATTTATTTTGTATAAAACAGACTAAAGTATTTATAGTTAGTTAATTAATACTGAATATTCTCACACATCGAAATCCTAAAACGACTACTTCATTAGGAAAGGGAAATAATGTCTGAAAACAAGTTAAAAATTATTAATTTAAGCTTTACCTAATTTAATATGACGTTATACATGTATAGCTGCTCTAAATATAGCATAACTAAAAGATAATATAATTAAATAAGTCAAGGTATAAAACAGGGGGATCAGCTCTCAGTGCAAAAGTAAAACTTTTGTTTTATTAAAGAGTTACAAGTTTATGCAACTTTAGGTTCACTGCACGGATGTAGCTTTAGTACTGCATTGTTACAAACAAGAAGTAGCTTTAGTACTGTATACTGTTATACATACTGAATATATAGCTTTAATATTTCTGATTACAAGATGCAGTGTTGCCGAAGTTATGATATTTAGGTGCATATCGAGTGCACTAAGAGCCCTTCTCATCAAAACAACAGTTACTTAAGGTGTGGTGAGATTAGATGTGGGAAGCGAGTTATATAAAGAACAATGTACACGTTGAAGATTTGTTTACAGGTTACCTAGCAACCCTGTTGGCTGTTGACCAGCTACTTGTGTGGGAATTGCTTACTCAGCACATGAAATTAACTCACAGGAGAATTTCAACAATCTGTCTACTCAATGATACGTATGAAAGGAAATAGTTTCATAGGTGTGTGAGTACAGAGATGCTCTACATAACAAATAGCAGATATTTCCTTCATTTGTTACATAAAAATAGTTTATAAAACTGTTTCCTGAAAAAATATGCTTGAAGTAAAAATATTTCTGCATTTATATATTTAGAGATGTGTATATTAATGTCATAGATGACTTTACATAAATAACTTATATACAATGTATATTCTACTTGCTGATTGATTGAATATGATGCTAATTGTTGTATTGAATTTGTTCCATGATTACAAGTGTGTTTTAGAGTTTATCTTCTCCTGTCTATTTTGATTCAATAGAAAACAAACCGATTGATTTTTATTACTTTGTTGACTCGAAATAAGCATAAAAATAGACCCTGAAGTAAGTGTATTGTTTCACTATAAAGTAAGTGTATTATTTCACTATAAAGTAAGTGTATTATTTCACTATAAAGTAAGTGTATTATTTCACTATAAAGTAAGTGTATTATTACACTATAAAGTAAGTGTATTATTTCACTATAAAGTAAGTGTATTATTTCACTATAAAGTAAGTGTATTATTTCACTATAAAGTAAGTGTATTATTACACTATAAAGTAAGTGTATTATTTCACTATAAAGTAAGTGTATTATTTCACTATAAAGTAAGTGTGTTATTTCACTATAAAGTAAGTGTATTATTTCACTATAAAGTAAGTGTGTTATTTCACTATAAAGTAAGTGTGTTATTTCACTATAAAGTAAGTGTATTATTTCACTATAAAGTAAGTATATTATTTCACTATAAAGTAAGTGTATTATTTCACTATAAAGTAAGTGTATTATTACACTATAAAGTAAGTGTATTATTTCACTATAAAGTAAGTGTATTATTTCACTATAAAGTAAGTGTATTATTTCACTATAAAGTAAGTGTATTATTTCACTATAAAGTAAGTGTATTATTTCACTATAAAGTAAGTATATTATTTCACTATAAAGTAAGTGTATTATTTCACTATAAAGTAAGTGTATTATTTCACTATAAAGTAAGTGTATTATTACACTATAAAGTAAGTGTATTATTTCACCATAAAGTAAGTGTATTATTTCACTATAAAGTAAGTGTGTTATTTCACTATAAAGTAAGTGTATTATTACACTGTAAATTATCACTATTTCACTAATGATTGAAAGTTAGATTTAAAAGTTATACGACTATTTTTGTGAAAAAGTTTTCTCCTTACAGTCAATGTCTTCTAACAATATGAATATTAATAAAATGTGTAAAATGTTGACCAAAGATTGCTCTTAAGAAACTCTCATTAAGCAAAGACCTTTTATTTTTGGAGATTAAACAGATATATGAAACTCAGTAAAATGAAGTGTAAATACTAACTTCTAACACGCAAGTGAAGTAAATGTATATACTATAACTACTAACACAGAACACAAATTTATGACGCGCTCATATAGATAGTAGTTGTTTTGTTAAGCTATGTTTATCATAAATGAAATATATCAAGTTAAAACACACTACTAACTGTTAACCATCTGAATAAAGTAATTATGAATTATCTTCTCTCTGCAAATCAACACAACTTTTACTTTCTCAAGATACGGGTTCTGATGATTTAGCAACAACATTTGAGTTGAGGACAATGATTTCTGTATCAAATATGATGTCTCTTATGTTTGTCATGAGGCTGAGACACCATTTTCTATTGTACATTATACAGAGTTTACTTTGCAGGCTTTTTGGAAACTTGTGGTGGCATTGGTGATGTTGGGGTTGATTTCCTTTTTAAATCTGATGCAAATTTGAACTTCTGGAAGTCTAAAAGCAAATACAGTTGTTAAGTATTTCTTAGGTATTACAGTATGCAGTATGCTGCATTAGTTGCAGTAAGGTATATAACGTATAACTTACTGTCTGAAAACATACCTCTAATATAATTTTCTCTGTTATACTTCAAGCCTTCAGCTAAATCCTTGTAGTGCCGTCTCACAGCTTCTACTCCTCTCTTACACACTTCTCGTGAAGGAGTTGTGAGAGCAACACATTCAGCTGTATTCAGTATATAAAGTTGAGTCAGCTGTACTATCTCAGGGTCTAGAGATGTTAGATGTTTATTGTGTGATACATCCAGGTGTCGCAGACTACTCAGTGTGTACACAGAAAGTGGGAGGTTGGTGAATTTATTGCGTGATATGTTCAGTCTCTCCAGCTTCTGTAGACTCTGTATACTGTGAAATAC
Organism: Bugula neritina; assembly: GCA_964035545.1. Classification (NCBI taxonomy): domain Eukaryota; kingdom Metazoa; phylum Bryozoa; class Gymnolaemata; order Cheilostomatida; family Bugulidae; genus Bugula; species Bugula neritina. The sequence goes on along the minus strand of OZ037770.1, from coordinate 15,675,852 downwards.
AATGAAATTTACTGAACTAATGACTAGGTTACTGAATCTATTTAAAACTTACTAGATTACATGTCTGAACATAACAGCAACCAGTAGCATTGGCATGCAATTGGAACAAGTTAAAACTTATGAGGATTTCTATATATTTATACAATACTCAGTTTGCTATTATACAAGCTTTATAATAACACCTGTCAAACTCTGGACTCTGTGTTTATCTATGAGTCTAATAAATGTGTAACTTCTACACACAAGCTAACTAAACAGCTACATAGACATAGCTTTCTAGGATATTATAATATTTTGGTGAAATCAATATAAGGGTCATTTTACTTAAATTACTACACGCTGTAAATCTCCAGGTTTTAGCTATTTTTTACAATTTAGCTATTAATGAACAAGGCTTTTGCCCAAAACTAGTAAAATATAAATGAACACACCTAAATAATCAAACTAACTAAACAGCTACATAGACATAGCTTTCTAGGATATTATAATATTTTGGTGAATTCAATATGAAGGAGCCTATATAAAGTTTAATCTGCAGTAGAATCTGTAATTTTGCATCCATGTTTTGAAAGTTTGCATACAATTTATATTTGCTGACAACAATTGCTATTATGGATCAATTGAAGTCATCAAAATTCAAGTGCTTTGATAAAACAATTTGAATAAATACAAACAATTATAGTTGAAAATAATTGTCATCTTTTTAATCCAATAACTAAACACTTAAATGTGACAAAAAAGGAGAGCCATATGTAAATGTGATGCGAATATCAATTTACAGCTTATTTGCAAACCGGTCATTTTACTTAATTTAGTACACACTGGATATCTTCAGTTTTTAGCTATTTTTCACAATTTAACTGCTAATGGACATGGGTTTTCTTGGTCAAAACTAGTAAAACACCAATAAATACACCTAAATAATTGGCTATTTTTAATTTTGCTTCATCTCCTAATAAGCTAAATATATAAGAAAAACATGGGAAATCAAGCAAAATTAAGAAGAACCTTAATTTCTTTGGTGTATTTATTGGGCAAAAAGCCATGCTCATTACCAGTTAAATTGTAAAAAAAGCTAAAAAATGGAGATTTCAGTGTGTACTAAATTAAGTAAAATGACCCAAACTTGAAAATATTTATTAAGCTAGGACTCTTACATTACACAGTATCAATCAACCATATAATTATTATATTATGTATATATCTACAGTACATACCTGTCTGGTAGAGTAGTGAGTTCACACCAACTGATATCCAACTCTCTCAGTGATTGTAAAGATGTGAACATATCATCTGGTAGCTTAGAATACTGTTTATTCCCTGATATTTTCAGTGTTTGAAGATTTCTCAGTTGAGATATGCTGCAATATAACATAAATTTACATAATTGTTTTTTATATCAAAATATAATAATTATACTGCACATAATATATACTTAATATTTTCATTGTTTAGGACAATATACAGTCTCAGATTACTATAGTTATTATACCATGTATATATACAGTACATACCTGTTTGGTAGAGTACTGAGTTCACATCCACTGATATCCAACTCTCTCAGTGATTGTAAAGATGTGAACATATCATCTGGTAGATTATAAGACTGTCTATTCCCTGATATTTTCAGTGTTTGAAGATTTCTCAGTTGAGATATGCTGTAATATAACAGAAATTTACATAATTGCTTTTTATATCAAAATATAATCATTATACTGCACATAATATACTTAATATTTTCATTGTTTAGGACAATATACAGTCTCAGACTACTATAATTATTATATTATGTATATATATATATATATATATATATATATATATATATATATATATATATATACATATATATATATATATATATATATATATATATATATATATATATATATATATATATATATATATATATATATATATATATATATATATATATATATATATATATATATATATATATATATATATATATATATATATATATATACAGTACATACCTGTTTGGTAGAGTACTGAGTTCACATCCACTGATATCCAACTCTCTCAGTGATTGTAAAGATGTGAACATATCATCTGGTAGATTATAAGACTGTCTATTCCCTGATATTTTCAGTGTTTGAAGATTTCTCAGTTGAGATATGCTGTAATATAACAGAAATTTACATAATTGCTTTTTATATCAAAATATAATCATTATACTGCACATAATATACTTAATATTTTCATTGTTTAGGACAATATACAGTCTCAGACTACTATAATTATTATATTATGTATATATATATATATATATATATATATACATATATATATATATATATATATATATATATATATATATATATATATATATATATATATATATATATATATATATATATATATATATATATATATATATATATATATATATATATATACAGTACATACCTGTTTGGTAGAGTACTGAGTTCACATCCACTGATATCCAACTCTCTCAGTGATTGTAAAGATGTGAACATATCATCTGGTAGATTATAAGACTGTCTATTCCCTGATATTTTCAGTGTTTGAAGATTTCTCAGTTGAGATATGCTGTAATATAACAGAAATTTACATAATTGCTTTTTATATCAAAATATAATCATTATACTGCACATAATATACTTAATATTTTCATTGTTTAGGACAATATACAGTCTCAGACTACTATAATTATTATATTATGTATATATATATATATATATATATATATACATATATATATATATATATATATATATATATATATATATATATATATATATATATATATATATATATATATATATATATATATATATATATATATATATATATATATATATATATATATATATATATATATATATATATATACAGTACATACCTGTTTGGTAGAGTACTGAGTTCACATCCACTGATATCCAACTCTCTCAGTGATTGTAAAGATGTGAACATATCATCTGGTAGATTATAAGACTGTCTATTCCCTGATATTTTCAGTGTTTGAAGATTTCTCAGTTGAGATATGCTGTAATATAACAGAAATTTACATAATTGCTTTTTATATCAAAATATAATCATTATACTGCACATAATATACTTAATATTTTCATTGTTTAGGACAATATACAGTCTCAGACTACTATAATTATTATATTATGTATATATATATATATATATATATATATATATATATATATATATATATATATATATATATATATATATATATATATATATATATATATATATATATATATATATATATATATATATATATATATATATATATATATATATATATATATATACAGTACATACCTGTTTGGTAGAGTACTGAGTTCACATCCACTGATATCCAACTCTCTCAGTGATTGTAAAGATGTGAACATATCATCTGGTAGATTATAAGACAGTTCATTGTATGACATATTCAGTATTTGAAGATTTCTCAGTTGAGATATGCTGTAATATAACAGAAATGTACATAATTGTTTTTTATATCAAAATATAATAATTATACTGCCCATAATATACTTAATATTTTCATTGTTTAGGACAATATACAGTCTCAGATTACTATAATTATTATATTATGTATATATATATATATATATATATATATATATATATATATATATATATATATATATATATATATATATATATATATATATATATATATATACACAGTACATACCTGTTTGGTAGAGTACTGAGTTCACAGTACTCGATATCCAACTCTCTCAGTGATTGTAAAGATGTGAACATATCATCTGGTAGATTATCAGACTGGCTATTCCCTGACATTTTCAGTATTTCAAGATTTCTCAGTTGAGATATGCTGTAATATAACAGAAATCTACATAATTCCTTTTTATGTCAAAATATAATCATTATACTGCACATAATATATACTTAGTATTTTCATTGTTTAGGACAATATACAGTCTCAGATTACTATAGTTATTATACCATGTATATATACAGTACATACCTTTTTGGTAGAGTAGGGAGTTTACATCCACTGATATCCAACTCTCTCAGTGATTGTAAAGATGTGAACATATCATCTGGTAGCTTATAAGACAGCCAATTCTCTGACATTTTCAGTATTTCAAGATTTCTCAGTTGAGATATGCTGAAACATATATAACAGAAATGCATATAATTCTATCTACAATTGCAAGAAGCCTGTGCCAAAAAATAACCTAGTTGGTAATACAGATAACAGATATTCTTCAATTTATCATGAGGTTCTGTTAGGTTTTACTGGGCTCCACTAAAGGAATCATATCTGCTTTTATATGTTGAAGAGCAGTATATTCAAAGAGACTTTGTGTTTAAGCCCGTATAGCAATAACTACTTAATGGGCACAGCAATCAAGCTTTTGAAAAGCTCTTCTAAATAAAACCATTACATTTAAATTGAAAATGTACGTAGAATAACTTAGTGGCACAATTCTTCAGCAAAAATTGCTTTTTGAATAACCAAAGTCAACATCAACACGTCTCAAGGCCAAAACAATTCTCAAAAGTAAATTTGAATTTAGTATAACTTTATTGTAATATATTTATATATATCCTTAGCTAGAAACCGTTATTAATCTTTTGTTTACTGCGTGACAACCCTGTTCTCGTTCTATGAGATGCAGATGATTCTACTCTTTAATTTTACTATATAGTAATTTCTTATATGGCTGGATTTTAGCCTTTACATTTCAATGTATAAGAAACTACATGCTGTTGACTGTATAGTGGTATAAGTTCTAACTGCCTTACTTGTAAGTAGTAGAGAATGGCCAATCCTGGACCACTTTGCCTCCAGTGGCTCCCCGCAACAAGTTGCGTGTCCCCACTGGAGGCAAAGCGATCCAGGATTGGCCATTCTCTACTACTCTATATTAATATTTAAAAAAAAAATTATATATTTTTTATTATTTATGCAAGACTAGGAAAATAAAATTCGTCTAATCCGTGTCTATACTTTCCATTATTTTTTGACAAAGATAAATCTAAAGTAATAAACCCAGGCGGTTTTTGCTATCCTTTATTACAAAAGTTTTTAAATTCGTTTACATAAAGAATTAATTATATTTCAGGTGATGTTATAGGAGACGCGAGAGATTCCGCTATACCACCGTCACTCGTTGATATAAATATTTTACCTCCAACTGGTGATTGCAATTTAGGAATAGCGTAACCCGATATATTATGAGTGGTAATAACATCAGCATTTAATACTATATTTATTGTAAAATATAAAATTCATCTAACCCGTGTCTATATTTTCCATTATTTTTTGACGAAGATAAATCTAAAGTAATAAACCCGTGCGGTTTTTGCCATCCTTTATTACAAAAGTTTTTAAATTCTTTAATAGGCATATCACGAGCTACATGATCTTGATATATATGATTTAAATTGTTCATATCTTGTGGAAATAAACAAAAGAAATTAGCGTTTTCCCGAATAGTTTGTCTAGGTAATTTAAAATAATTTTGAGACAAATAAAAGCAATCGACATTATTATGACAACCTCGAGCGTAATAACTTTCGCAAGTTTTTTGTTTTTCCAACATTAAATCGTCAAATATGATTAAATTTTTATCGCTAGCGTCTAATTCACTAGGATCGCATACGTCTTCATTAGACTCTATAAACTCAGCATCTATATTACCATTATTACTACCTAATTCTTTTAAGAGGTCATCTACGTTTATTATTTCATTACTATTTATAAACATATCAAATATATCTTGTTTAGATAATCCCGACTCGAAAGCTTTACGCATATTAGTGTATTCGGGTTGAGAAAGACTCTTACCGTAAACTATAAGTTTATTATAATCTAACCACTCGGGTTGTAATAATAGATTGCATATTAATGTAGTTCTACCGCATCCGGATTTACCAATGATAACGCCTCTTATACTTTTAGGAAGTAAAGGATTATTATTACGATTAATTTCGCGTTTCCAAGATAGATTTTGAACGTTCATTTACTATAATAAATGTATTGCTTAAAGTGTAAACGTAATACTCAAACTCTTAATTATATTGAGAAATTAAGTAAAAATAATAAGTTAATGGGCTATGGTAATTGCTCTAATTGTAGATGTAAAAAGACTACGTTTATTAAACGAGGAGCTGGTATAGCGAATAGCTTAATAAATAATTTGCCAGTTGAAATGCATTATCCGGGACACAATTTTTTAGGCCCGGGTACTAAACTAAATAAACGTCTCAATGACGACATGACTCCTAAAGAATGGAGTAAACCTGTAGATAGAGACGATGCGATAGCTATGAAACACGACATATGTTACGCGACTCATAACGATACCGAGACTAGAAATAAAGTATGCGATAAAAATATGTTAGACGAACTAAACGCTATACCTAATCCTACGTTAGCCGAACAACGACACAGTCGCGTTGCTAAAGCTATAATAGGAATGAAAAAGCGTTTAGGATGGGGTTTAAAAAACTGGACGGATGAGTTAGCCGAAGAATTACATAAACCGGTACAAAAGAAATTTCGTAAAAGACGTTTATGGGTATCAGGAATTGATAATATTTGGGCGGCTGACTTAGTTGATATGACCGAATTCGCTAAATTTAATAACGGTTATAAATATTTGCTAACGGTAATAGACGTGTTTTCAAAATACGGTTGGATAATACCATTAAAAAATAAAACTGGTAAAGCGACAGCCTCAGCTTTAAAAAACTATTTTTACTCATCGTAAACCACAACGTTTATGGGTTGATAAGGGAAAAGAGTTTTATAATAAAGACGTAAAGTTTTTATTAGAGTTATATTCTACAGAAAATGAAGAAAAGTCTAGCGTAGTAGAGAGATGGAATAGAACTATGAAAGAGCGAATGTTTAAATATTTTTTGGCGAATAATACCTATAAATATATAGATGTATTAAAAGATTTAGTAAAACGATATAACGAAACTAAACATTCGTCTATTAGAATGACACCGATTGAAGCTAGTGACTCCGCTAATGAAAATAAAGTACGTATGAAATTATATCCTAATTTATCCGCACCTTCTAAACCTAAATTCGCTGTAGGCGATAGGGTGTGTATACCTCGTAAAAAACAAACGTTTTAAAAAGGTTATACCGTTAGATGGACGGAGGAAGTGTTTACAATAAATAAAGTGTTATACACGAATCCGACGACTTATAAAATAACTGACTCGGGAGGAGAAGAAATTCAAGGAACTTTTTACGAACAGGAATTGCAAAAGACGAATCAAGAAATGTATAGAATAGAGCGTGTGATTAAAAAGAAAGGTAAAAAGGCTTTAGTAAAATGGTTGGGTTATCCCGAGTCGCAAAACTAGTGGGTAGATTTAAACGTTTTAAAACGTTTATAGTGGACACAAATGTGTTTGTGTCCATAGACACAAATTAAACATGAAGTAGACACAAATGTGTCCGTGTCCATAGAATGTGGACACAAATGTGTCCGTGCCCATAAAATGTGGACACAAATGTGTTTGTGTCCATTGGACATAAATTGATGTATAATAAATGAGTTACTTAAAAATTCACGATCCAGTAAAAAGAGATCAAATTGTACAAGATTACATATCTTGAAAGAATAGAATAAAAGAAAACTTTAAGTTAGAGCGCGCTCAAGAATTAAACGAGGCTATAGCTCAAGAAAAGTTTTTTGAACCCGTAATCGCTTCTCAAGCTCAAACGACTAATGCGTTAAAACAGCTGCAAAACTCAGTCGTACAAAGTCAAATATTACCGGCTATAACTGATGGAGTTATAAACTTAGATGAATATACGCAAAACGCTTTAGCGGGCTTAGAACCCGGCGCTTACAACGTAAAGTGGGATGGTAATAGACACGTTATAAGTACTAAACCTATAAGTTTTAATGATGGTAAAATAATCTTCAACGGTGAAGAATATCCGGCGACTAGAGGACTTTTAAGTCTTTTAATGCGTAAAACGCCAATAGGTTATAATGACGATGATTATAAAAATTATGCTAGTATACTCGATAACAGCGGGGCTATATATCAAAGTAAACGCGGTCCTGTAGATAAAAATAGTGATAAATGGAAACGTATTGTTAGACCTATTTGGGAACAATTATATCCTCGAAGAGCTAAATCCGCCGATTATAAAAAGGCCAAGAGACAAGCCGGTGATGGAGTAGTTTATTTATCGTCTGACCCTAATGCTTTAATAGAACGACTCGAACTCTTAATTTCTAGCGCTAGAGCTGAAAATACGGGAGTACAAAACGAAATAGTAGCTATATTAGACGAATTACTTCGAATGAAAATTATTACTCGTGACTATTATAAAAATATTCTCGTATAATAAATGTACGTTTACGATAAAAGACATAGATTGCAAAGACACTACGCTGGTGGTGGAATATTCGATACTATTAGTAAAATAGTGACTAAAATAGCTAGTAATGAAGGTGTAAGAGAATTAGGTAAAAAGGCTATAACTAAAGCGGGTACCGCGGCTGGTGAAAAAATTGTTAACGCTTTTAAACGAAAAAAAAAGTTAAACGCTAAAAGTCAAGCCATATTAAAAATGCTTAGTCAAAATGAAAATATATTAAAAGCGAATCCTCAAAATAATATAAGTAATATTTTAGAAGGAAGTGGACAAGCTGTAGCTTATTAAGAAATTATTTTCCTATAATAAATGGACTCTCTTAATATAACACAACAAATTGTATCCAATACGAGCGTAGAGCGTGATCAGGTACACGAATACGAACCAGTAACGGGAACAAACTTAAATAATCCCGGTGAAATTAGAATAGTTATTAATCAGCAAGATTTGTACGTTCGACCGAGTAAAAGTTATTTGATTATTGAAGGTCGTTTAACTAAAGCCGATGGAACCGCTTACGCTGACGCCGATTTAGTAACGTTAACGAATAATGGTATGTCTTATTTGTTTAAAAGCGTTAGATATCAGCTTAACGGACAAGATCTCGAATATATAAACAATCCGGGGCACGCTTCGATTATAATGGGCTTGCTAACTTATCCTGACGACTACGGTAAGTCGAGAGGTCTTAATCAGTTGTGGTCAAAAGACACTAGTAACGCCGCTGCCGTCGTTAATTTAGGTTTTAATGCGCGTCAAACGTATATTATACAAAAGCCAGATCCTAAAGGTACTTTTAGCGTTAAGGTGGATCTTAGACATTTGTTTGGTTTTGCCGACGATTACGATAAAGTTTTGTATGGTATGAAACATCAACTTACGCTAGTACGTGACACCGATGATAATGCCATATATAGAGCCAACGGTGTAGACGCGGGAAACATAATATTGGATAAAGTATCGTGGTGGGTACCACACGTAACTCCTAGTTTTGAAATGAAAGTTAAGCTTAATAAGATTATAGAGTCTAAAACTCAACTATTAATGGTGTATAGATCTAGATGGTGTGATAGTATTTCGGTACCGCAAACTACCAACTTTACGTGGCGCTTGGGTTCTAGAGGAGATACGGAAAAACCTCAATATATTATCGTAGGTTTTCAAACTAATAAACACGAAAGTCAAGAAACTAACCCTGTTTTATTCGATCACGTTAACGTTAAAAACGTATACGCTATGTTAAACAGTGAGCGATATCCCGAAGTTGACTATGACATAGATTTTGCTAAAATGAAGTTTAGTAGAGTATACGGAGACGCGTCTAAATTTTGCGGTGATTATTACGGCATAAACGAATTAATCGCTTATTCAAACGTTTTACCTTCGGAATACAAAGATCTTTACTCTTTGTTCGTACTAGACGTTAGTAAACAAAGTGAAGCTCTTAAAACCAGCGTAGCCGACATTCAACTAAGAGTACAGTTTAGTCAAAACGTGCCCACCAATACTCAAGCTTTCGCACTAATTTTGTCTGATAAAACCATGTCTCTTAGATCTGACGGAGCAAATTTGTGTATTGAATAACTATATATAAATGGAAGTAGAACTTTTGAGAGAAATTGCCGCTAATACAGCATCAAAAAAATTGTTAACCGTTGACGTTAACGATACTAAAACTAGAATTATTACTCACCTTAATCCTCCTATTGAATTAGACAGAGAAAAAAAAATGAAATGGCGCTTACGAGTTTAGACACGTTTTATTCTTTTCCAAACGTTGACGTTGATAAAAATACGTTAAAGTGGTCTTCGGATGCGGGAGTTACGTGGCATACGCTTACGTTACCATTAGGAGCTTACGAACTTACGGATATAGAAGAAGCTATTCAAAAAGATATAAAAAATAACGGTGGTGACAAAACGGGTATTATAATTCAACCTAATAAAATTACTTTTAAAGTAATACTTAAATTAAAACCTAATTATCGAGTAGACTTTAATGTTAATAATTCGTTGAGAAGCGTATTCGGGTTTGAAGCAAAAATATACGATCAACCTTACGTCGAAAACGTAAAAAGCGTAGATATTTTTAGCGTAAACGCGATTCACATATTAGTCGATTGTATTAGCGGAAGCTACATAGACGGACAATTTAAACCAGTCATTTATTCGTTTTTTCCGACGTCGATCCCGGATATAAAATTGTAGAAGTACCTCAAAATTTAATATATTTACCTTTGCACACTCATTATATTCGTACTCTAACGGTTAGCGTAACCGATCAAAATGGTAAATTATTAAATCTTAGAAACGAAAGAATTTCTATAAGATTTCATTTGAAAGGAGTTTAATGCACTATATAAATGGGTTACTGCGAAGTTATAACGAATGTGCCACAGGTGCAAAAACAAAAAATAATGAACGCTTATAGAAGCGGTAAGGGTTGTACTATTAAATTGCCTCTCGAAAGCGGAAACGATAAACTAGCCGTTACTAAAACGCAAAATGATAATATTTTAAAAGCGTTAAACGCTAATAAAAAAATATAACGCTCGAAATGTCTCCATCGTTAGTAAAAACTAACGCGTCAATGAGCGGTGGATTTTTAGGACTTCTATTGGGTATAGCTACGAGAGTATTACCTACGCTATTAAAGACTATCATACCGGGTGTAGCTATGGGAGCTCTTTCCGGAGCCGCTAGTGCCGGTGTTGAAAAAGCTATTAAAGGTAAAGGCTTATATTTGAAAAAAGGTGGCTGCGTATGCTCTGTAGAACCTAATTCAAACGGTTTTGTTACTTTAAAACCAGTTGCACCGTCTAATTTAATGAAAGGTAACGGTTTATATTTAAAACAGGGTTCTAGCTATATAGGAGGTGAAGGTTTAATTATAGGTCCAAATAGTCCTTTTAAAAATATTCCTCTTTTAGGAATGCTGCTATAGTTTAAGAAAATTTTTATATAATAAATGATGTGCAATACGGCACACGTGACCCGCTCTCACGACCGGTTATTTCCTGCGCTAGTTTAGCAGCCTGCATAGCATTCTTATTTAACTCCATTTTAATTAATTGCGAATGCAATTAATTAACATTGAGTATTAATTATTTTAGACATTTTATTCGCTATTATAACATTAACGTTTTTATATTTTTCGATTATTTAATTATATTCTTCGTCGTCAATATAATCATCGTTTAAAAATTTGGATAACATACCGTTAATTTCTAATTTAGAGTTTTTTATAAACTCGTATGTGTCTAAATATAATCGCGTTTTTTAAATTATTTTAGCGTCTTGCGATGTAATGCTAGTAGTTATTACTCCAGCTATTCCACTTATTATACTAATAGGAATTGCACTTATTGCACCGACACCAGTTCCTAATAACGCCGCGCTAACGGTACTGCATATAATCGTATTTACACCGCTTATACTTATACAAGCTCTTTAAGCCGTTAATAAAGCGTTATATTTTTTAAACTTGCTTTTATAACAGTTTTCCAATTCTTGCATTTCATTATTTAACGCTTGAATTTTACCTTGTCTAAAATTATTCGCTATCATTTAATATATAAAAAAAATTAATTTTATAGTTTAAAGGAGTTTTTTATATATAAATGGAGTTAAATTAAATGATTGATGAGTTAATAGCTCGAGCTGAGCAAAAACAATATATTAAACTTACGGAAGAAGATTTCGCAAAATTAATAGAACCTCCAAATATAATATTTGACCATTGTATGAAGTCTAATGATCTTAAAACCATAGCTAAATATTACGGTATAAAAGGGCATTCTCGTCGTAAAAAAACATAAAATTGAGCAAATAATAGGTCATGTGGTTGAAAATTAAATTTTATAGTTTAAAGATTTTTTTTTATATATAAATGGAGTTCAATAAGAAAACTACCGTCAAGGTCTTAAAGGCCTTAGCTAAAGAAAGAGGATTAAAACGATATTCTCGATTAAAAAAAGCCGAACTTATATGGCTACTAATGCCTGTAAATATTATGGACAAACCCGTTCCAGATATAGGGCAAGCTCCGTTAATACCTATACCCGCAAAAAAAATTATGCGAGAAATATTTACACAAACTACGCGTAATATAAAAAAATGGGTTAAGGGTGTTATACAACCAATTACAAAAATTATAAATCCAATTAAAGAAAAAATTATGGCTTTATATAATCAACCTAAACTTAAAGAACAAGCCGCTAAAGGTTGGTTTCAAACCTATGAAATTAAGGGTTTACCGAAATACGATATAGACTCGTTTACTAAACTAGTAAAACCTCAAGTATTAGAATTAAAACCTATTATAAAAGTTAAAATAATATTAACGTGTGAAATGGAAAAAACTAATATAGATACCGGTGAAACTGATTAAATCCAGGATTTTCATCATACATTGAAACTATATTAGAGTCTACTGATATTAATGAAATATACGATGTAATGGTTGAAAGAATGAAAGAAAAGTTAGCTTCGTTTAACGATAAAGGAAGTAATTGGATATTTAAATCCACTGTAAAAATGGAAATTAATATTAGTAAATATCAGCCTTTTGAAGGATCATCGTATATTGATCTTCCTAAAGAAATAAAAGACAAAAGGCTATAATAAATCCTAAAAATAACTATAACGAATGTTTTAAGTGGGTCGTTTTAGCCGCTCTTTATCCGGTTAAAAACCATTCGGATAGAATATCCAACTATAAAGAGCACGTTAATAAAGTATCGTGGGAAGGCGTAGAGTTTCCAGCTACAGCTAAATCTATTGACACGTTTGAAAAAGCTAATCCCAATATTAGCGTTGCCGTTTTCGCTTGGAACGGTAATCGCAATTATTCGTGGAGACAATCGCCCGAACGATTTAAAACGGTAGTTTTATTTCTCGTAACTAATGAAGAAAAAAGTCATTATACGTGCATTAAAAATTTAAATAAACTACCTAATACGCAAGTAAATAGTAACGGACACGCAAATAATTTTTGCTTAAATTGTACGCAAGCGTTTAAAACGGAAAAAGTTTTAAAAAAACATCGAAAATGGTGTTTAGCGAACGATAGTGTAGCTATGGTCTTTCCAAAACTCGAAAATAGAATAAAATTTAATTCTAAACATTATTGCCGTAAAATGAAAGTGCCGTTCGTGGTATACGCAGACTTTGAATGCTTTACTAAGCCTATACAAAATTGTAGGCCTAATCCTCAAGAAAGTTATACTAATCAATATCAGCAACACGAACCGTCGGGTTTTGGATATTATATCGTGAGCGTTACCGGTGAATGCGAATACAAAAGTTATACTAAACAATACAAAGATGAAAATATTGGTGAACTATTTATTAAATTACTAGAGTTTGACAATAAAAACTTGTATAAAAAACACAAGTTTCCTAAACGAATGAAAATTACGGTTAGTGAACAAGAATCTTTCGAGTTGACTGAAATTTGTCATATATGCGAAGAAAAATTGGACAACGATAGAGTGAGAGATTACTGTCACTTGACTGGAAATTATAGAGGAGCGGCTCATAGTAATTGCAATTTAAATTACAAAATTCCAAAATTTTATCCAGTGTTTATTCACAATTTGTCGGGTTACGTCGCTCACTTGTTTATTAAAAACTTAAGCGATAAAATTTCTTGTATACCCAATACCGAAGAAAAATATATATCTTTTAGCGAACAAGTTGTAGTAGACGAATTTACAAATAAAGAAGGTGAAAAGGTTGAAGCTAAACGCGAACTTAGGTTTATAGACACGTTTAAATTTATGAGTTCTAGTTTAGCGAGTTTAGTCGCAAATTTAAAACGCGAGGACTTTAAACACTTGCAAAAACGTTACTCGGAAAATCAATTAAACTTATTGTTAAGAAAAGGAGTATTTCCTTACGATTATTTTAATAACTTATCGGTATTGAAGAAAAAATTTTTACCGTCTAAAGAAAAGTTTTATTCGAGCTTAACCGAAAAAGGTATATTGGACCAGGACTACGAGCACGCTCAAAACATTTGGCGAGAGTTTAATATAAAAACGTTTAGAGAATATCACGACTTATATATGGAAGTTGATGTAATTCAATTAGCCGACGTTTTTGAAAACTTTAAAAGTGTATGTCTTGAGCACTATAAATTAGATCCGGCTTGGTATTATACGGCACCAGGTTTAAGTTGGGACGCTATGCTTAAAACTACAAAATTAGAGTTGGATCCTATTACCAACGTTGATTAATTACTTTTCTTCGAAAGAGGAATTAGAAGGGGAGTAAGTATAATTATAAGTATATGAAAAGCTATGAGCCCAAAGAGCCTTCTAGCTACATTACTTATTTAGACGCTAATAATTTATACGGATGGGCTATGTCTGAAAAGTTACCCGTAGGCAATTTTAAGTGGCTAAGCGAAGAACAATGTCGAGAGATGGAAAAAAGTTTAAAATTTTCGCCTAGCTTTTTAGAAGTAGATTTAGAGTATCCTCGTGAATTACACGACTTACATAAAGATTATCCATTTTGTCCAGAAAGGTTAACGATTAACAAAGTGGAAAAACTAATTCTAAATTTAAACGACAAAAGGAATTACGTTATTCACTACGAAACGTTAAAACAATGTCTTAAATAAAACTTAAATACGCTATAAAACTGACGAAAATTCATGGAGGTATAACTTTTAACAAATCTAATAAGCTTAAAGAATACATAAACATAAATACCAATTTGAGAACTTTAGCTCGAAGCGATTTTGAAAAAGATTTTTTTAAGCTCATGAATAATTCAATGTTTGGTAAAACAATGGAAAATATACGTAATCGAATTAACATTAAACTCGTTAGTGATGAAAGCGAAGCTAAAAAATTAACGAATCAACCTAATTTCAAAGGTTATACAATATTTTCCGAAAATCTCGTAGCCGTTCATATGAACGTAACAGAATTAAAATTTGACAAGCCTGTATATTTAAGCGCAGCAATTTTGGATATAAGCAAAACTCTAATGTATGACTTTCATTACGGTTATATTAAACCAAAATATAACGCGAACGCGCAGTTATTATTTACAGATACGGATAGCTTAATGTATCACGTAAAAACTAATGACTTTTACGAAGATGTGTCGCCAGACATTGAAGTCAAATTTGACACGAGTAATTATCCTAAAGACCACGAGTCGGGTATACCAACGGGTAAAAACAAGAAAGTAATAGGCATGTTTAAAGACGAAGCCGGTGGTAAACAAATTACCGAGTTTGTTGGATTGAGAGCTAAGTTATACTCGTATAAAATGGATGGAATCGAAAAGAAAAATGTAAAGGAATTAATAAGACTACTCGTGACAATCGTATAACGTTTGACGATTATAAAGAGTGTTAATTAACGCGACGAGATCAGCATAGAACGATGAATGTATTGAGAAGTCATAAGCATACGATGTACGCCGAAACTATAAACAAAGTAGCCTTGTCGGCCGAAGACGATAAAAGAATTATACTAGAAGACGGTATAACAACGGTTCCTTACGGT
Source organism: Bugula neritina (assembly GCA_964035545.1). NCBI lineage: Eukaryota > Metazoa > Bryozoa > Gymnolaemata > Cheilostomatida > Bugulidae > Bugula > Bugula neritina. The sequence goes on along the minus strand of OZ037770.1, from coordinate 15,659,931 downwards.
TATAATAAATGAAAGCGCTAACGAATATTGATATTGATAAAGCGATTAAAGAATTAAAAATTCCTAAATTTAGAGGAGTATTTTCTAGAAACGATTTACCTAATACGCCGCGTAAAAAAGAATGCAGTATATTAAATTTAGACGATTTAACGGGTAACGGCACTCATTGGGTAGCTTGGTATAAAAACAATGATAAAAAATATTATTTTGACAGTTTTATACTTCACCCTCCTCTAGAAATAATGAGATATTTAAAACCACCCGTGTTTTATAATATGGAACGAGTACAAAAATTTGGTACGGTTATATGCGGACAATTGTGTTTATATTGGCTTAAAGAAATGTCTAAAGGTAAACTACCTCAAGAAATTATAAATACCATTTAAAAATTTTATTATATAAATGGTTTATATATTTGGCGGTTCCTCAGAACCTACTATTATTACGAATAGCCTGTATATTACGGGCATTACTAAAAGAGAAGATTTTATATACGAAAGTAATAGCGATACTTTTTCAGGATTTTTAATTCGTGATTTTATTGTTGACAAAGAAATAAAATTAACTATAACGTATTAATTCAATTTAATGACGAAGATAATTTTAAAACTAGAGAAATATATTGGACTGATAAAAAACTTAGACTAGTTACTTGGAGTAATACTAACATGGCTCAACCACCTAATTTAAATTATTTAGACTTTGACGTGAGCGGTGCCGAGCATAATGTACCTTATATTAACGTCAATATAAATGAAACTATTAAAGCTAATAAAAACTTTGCTTTAGCAATAATATGCTCAAACAATTATCCTATTCATAAACCCAACGACGTAATTATTAGTATTTCAGACTTGCCTACTTTAACTCTTCAAGAAATTTTTTTACCCTTTTTACACGCGACAATTAAATTGTATTATATTTAAAAACTTTATTATAATAAATGAGTCCCGTGTACATATTTGGCGGTTCCTCGGAACCTACTAATATTACGAATAACCCGTACATTACGAGTATTATAAATAGAACAAATTTTCATTATCTTTCCGGTGTTAATAGTTTTTCAACTGAATTAAGTGAAAATTTTTTAGTTGATAAACGAATTGAATTAACGTACGCATTAATACAATTTTACGGTGAAAACGGGCATAAAACTAAAGCAATATATTGGGCTGATAAACGAATTGGTATGCATATTTGGGATAGCGCTTTATCAGCTGAATATGCTAATGAAAATGTTTTTTACGATATTAGCGGTAATGAGCATAACGTTCCGTATATTAAAATTCCAATTGATAAAACTATTGAAGCTAATAAAAACTTTTCATTAACAATATCATGCTCAAAAACCTATCCTAGTCATAAACCCGACGACGTAATCCATTAACTGAAAATAATAGTTCAACATTACCTTTTCAATACGTAACATTAAAACTTTATTATAAATATATTATAACAATATTAGTACAGTCAATAAAATACTTAAACTTTTTATTTAGCAGTAATTAACGAAACTTTTCAATAATGTGTTATTCTAATCATAATAGCACCGTTTAAACTTTATTATATATAAATATGGTGTACATATTCGGAAATATAGATAAAAAAGAAAAACTCTTTGTCGAAAGGAAAATAACTAAAAATCAAAACGATTTTATACAAGCCTTTAGTAACAAAATTAATACGGCGTTGTTATTAGGGTTTATTGTAGACGAACAAGTAGAATTAGCTTACGCGTTAATACAATTTCACGAACAGCTTAATAATAATCCTTTGTATTGGAAGGATAAAAAATTAACGTTAATACTACAAAACCTACAGAACACGTTACTAAAGAATATTTTATTTGAGGAGACGCTCATGAAGTTCCTTACGTTAAAATTTCCATGTTAGAAATTGTTAATGCGGGTAAAAGCATCGGATTAGTATTGGAATGTTCAAATAATTTTACTAGTCGTAAGCCCAACGACGTAACGGTTGACGATAACGCGCCTATATCTTTACCGTTCGAGTTAGTGTCATTAAAATTTTATTATTATAAATAAACATGGTATATATTTTTGGAAAATCCGCGAAAGCTGGTAATAGTCAATTATCTTTAAATACCGCGTATATCTAATCCACAACAAAAATTATTAGTGTCAACTAATGACGGTAACGTTGAAGACAGCGCGTTAGAAACTAACAATGTAGTTACTAAAACTGATATGTTTAATTACGCCATACGTCTTATACAAAATCCTAATAATCATTTAACGGCTTCAACCGACGAAGGCGGTGTTGTCGATAGTAGTATAAGTATAAGCGAGGTCGTTACAAAAACTAATATAGATAAACACGCTATACCTCTTATACAAAATCTCGCTAATAAATTATTAGTGTCGACTGACGACGGTAACGTTGAAGACAGTAGCTTAAATGTTAATGACGTCGTTACGAAAGCTAATATATTTAGTTATAGTATTCCGAGACCGCAGTCGGCTAACAGAGGTAAATTATTAATGTTGGCACCTAATGGTGATATTATGGAAACTAATATTGATATCACTAATGTTATTACCACACATAATATATCGGGTTACGCTATTCCTAAATTGCAATCACCATTTGGAGGTAAAATAATTATATCAACAAGTGACGGTGGTATAGCGGAATCTCTCGCGTCGCCTATAACATCACCTGAAATATAATTAATTTTTTATGTAACTGAATTTAAAAACTTTTGTAATAAAGGATGGCAAAAACCGCACGGGTTTATTACTTTAGATTTATCTTTGTCAAAAAATAATGGAAAGTATAGACACGGATTAGACAAATTTTATTTTTCTAGTCTTGCATAAATAATAAAAAAATATATAAATTTTTTTTAAAATATTAATATAAAGTAGTAGAGAATGGCCAATCCTGGATCACTTTGCTTCCAGTGGGGACACGCAACTTGTTGCGGGGAGCCACTGGAGGCAAAGTGGTCCAGGATTAGCCATTCTCTACTACTCTTGTACAAATAATATAATGTTAGGATGCAATATGCTATATATAGCCAAAAACATTTCGTTAAGGTGATGCAGTACCCTATAGCCACAAGTATATCACTCTCAGCAAAAAATAAACAAGGGTGTGTTTACTTTTACTATATGAATCGAAATATAACAAAGACATCAAAGGTTACATGCAGGAGCTTAATGATATGGAGAAATTTAATACATGTAATAAGAAATATAGGCATTTAACATAAATTAATGTTATATAGCTAATCCATTACACAACCTTGCAAATTTATTCACCAAAATACTAACCACTGAATACACTCCTTTAAAAATAAGTATATGATGATGGCTACAGAATACTGTAGTAGTTTTGTAAAATTTCTGAAATTAATTATTTGGCCAATAACATTTATTTACCTTTTAAGGAAATAGTCATCTCCCTTCACATGCTGCAGTCTCAAATGTGTGAGCTGGGGGAAAACTGAGTGAACATTTTGAGGAATTTCATCTTCCACTATGAGATGGGTAACTGTATGATGTCTACTGTAGTCTGTAATCTCTCTTAGGGTGTAGTATCTTGTACTGTTGTATAACCACTTGTCACCAGACACATCATCATCTGGACTGTTGAACCAAGCTCTGTACTTCTCTACAAGTTGATCTGAAGTTGAGTACATCATTATACACAGTATTGGATAGACGATACATTGCTATTTATTCCTGGCTCAAACACCTGAACCCCTCATCAATATCCTGTGTCACATGAAATGAAATCTTTTGATTATTTTTTAAAACCTTGGCAAAAGGCTTTTGTAAAAATATTTTTACATTTGTAATCATAGCAGGGCTACATACTATCTTAATGTTAAAGTGATGTACACTTTGCATACTATATTACAGCACATGTTCACAGCTTAACCTACTTTCGGATACATGAATTAGAACAACTGCAGAAGTTAAGCTACCAGCAATCATTAACCATATTATATATTATATTATTATATTATATATAGATTATATATTCAACTAATACCCTCATTTTAATCACTTTGCTTACTCTCTGCACTTTCAGCTCTGCTTGTCTCTGTGTTTTCTCCACCAGGACAATCTGCTGAGTCAGTATTGATGAGATTTGCAATGAGTGAGTTAGCAGCAGACCACAGAGAATGTTGCTCTCTAAAACATACTTGTATTATAGGAGAGGTTGAAGGTTTCTAGCAATACTTTAGAACTGTATAACAGTTACCTAACTGCATGAAATAATTTCTATTTTTATTGCATTTGAACAATCAACTTTCAGATTGAATTTGTATACTTCAAACTCAACGTTTTCTACTTTGACACATTTTTCGCATGAAACTCAGCTAACTATCATTGCATCAAAGTTTCTATAACATCTCTAAAACATTCACATACAGTCAGAACTATAATTTCCTGAATGGAAGTGCATGAAATAAGTTTCTCCAATATTTGAAGACATGTGTTTCAGCAAACTGTTTAATCAGACAGGCCACTGACTGCAGTATTTATATTATATGAGAGACATGGAGCATCTAAGTAACCCTATATGTGTCAACCACAATAATCTGCTTGTCACATGATAAAACAAATACCTCTTGTTGAAAAGACAATTCTGAATATATAGTTTGCAGGTACTGTATATCAAAAAATTTATTCATATACTTTAAACATGCTGGGTATGTTGAGGATACTATAATAATTATCCAGTAATTTTGGTGAATGTCACTTCTATACAAAAGAAAACACTAAATATAACACTGATTATATTTAAAAGTTGTTTTGGAAAAAATGTGTAAAAATAACCTGGCAAGCCGATTGACTTCATCTGAAGTCTTTATATTTTCCGATGAACCCCCTTTGATTAATCTGTAAAACAAACTGCTTAAGTTAAAGAATTATTAACCTATTTTCAAAATATTCAAATATGTGTTGTTTATAATATTCATAGAAAAAGAATATTTGTAATAATAACTTGTTTACATGTTTATATGGATCAATTTGAATATTAAAAACTCAACATGTTTACTTGCTCTGCACCACTGTGATATGTAATATTGATATGGAACTTTCAAGAACTTGATTTTAAAACTGCATCAAATACAAACATGTTTTCTGATTATATAATAGACTTTTACTCACCCATCATATACAGTCAGAAATTTCATCACTTCATCAGCAGTTGGTTTTATCTCTAAAAATTGTCTTGTGATCTGAAATATTTATACATATAGCTTAGTTGTCTACTTATATTCAGATTTACAATTGGAGAAAATAACATATACATTAAAAAACCGGCATAATTAATTTGAAACAAAGTTAACGGTGAATTTCCATGTCACATGTAGAAAATTTAGAAATAGAATCAGATGTTTCAGTACTGACCACTTGCTCAGAAAGGAGAGGAAAACATTTGAAGTCTTTGATGTAGAATTCAACACAAGTTGTGTAGCTGTGAGTAAACTCTTTCATCTCTTGTGGATCTGTAAACCTGTGTCCATCTCTGTTCTGTACATCTTCTTTTATTCTGTGGATATGATTGAGAGTCTCCACAACTGTGTCTGGAGAGAAAGGTGTAACTTCTGAGACTAAATCTTGGAACAGGTGGTTTTCATCCTGTATGACGTTCAGCACCAGACCAGCAACGAGTCCTTCAATGGCCTTCAGTCTGTCAGCTCTGGTTGACTGCAGCTTTTCAGCTACATTTTCAGTAACTTCAAACACATCTAGAGTAGGAAATGCCACAATGACATCATCGAGTAGAAGACTGAGTGCAGAAGATGCTCTTTCTAATTCCTCCTCATCAAACTTGACAGGGTTTATGCTCTCTGTGTCTGGAAAGTGGAGGAACTTCCTAGCTTTCTCGTCCCATTCAATTGCTTTGTCTGGAGACTCAGGCTGTTTATTATGCAGTGCTGTGATGATTTTAACTAGAGTGCTGATTTTATTCAGAACTTTTTCACCATCTAGGTTTGGAGAGACTTTCTGGATCTGCTCTATCAGTTCTGTTACTCTGTATCCAGTCTCTCTAACAAGGTTCACAGCTATGGTCTGTTTGAGAATAGATTCCAGTCTACTTGTAACAATTGTACAGACTGGGATGTTGGACATGTCTGTTACTGAAGGCTCCACCTTAGCTGCAAGTGTTTATATAATCATATGTAATTCAATAACCCGATATAAAAACCGTTGATTCAATTCAAGTTTCAATTCATTTTTGGTCTCAAATTGTATAATCATAGCCAATATACTATCATGATGGTGAAGTGACACGCACTTTGCATACTACAATACAGCACAAATTCCTAAGCTAACCTACTCTGGTACATGAATTACAACATCTGCAGAAGTTAAACTACCATTAAGCATATATAATATAATAACAGATTATATATTCAACTAATACCCTCCTTTTAATCGCTTTGCTTACTCTCTGCACTTTCAGCTCTGCTTATCTCTGTGTTTTCTCCACCAGGACAATCTGCCGAGTCAGTAATGATGATATTTGCAATGAGTGAGTTAGCATCAGACCACAGAGAATGCTGCTCTCTAAAACATACTTGTATATTATAGGAGAGGTTGAAGTTTTCTAGCAATACTTTAGCACTGTATAACAGTGACCCAACTGCATGAAACAATTTCTATTTATTTTTTCAGATTTTTATTGCATTTGAACAATCAACTTTCAGATTGAATTTGTATACTTCAAACTCAACGTTTTCTACTTTAACACATTTTTCGCATGAAACTCAGCTAACTATCATCGCATCAAAGTTTCTATAACATCTCTAAAATATTCACATACAGTCAGAACTATAATTTCCTGAATGGAAATGCATGAAAAAAATTTGGTTCGAATCCCGGTGGGGGCAATTATTTCACAACAACAACATTAATAACACTGATTATATTCAAAAGCTATTTAGGAAAAATAGGTAAAAATAACCTGGCAAGCCGATTGACTTCATTTGAAGTCTTTATATTTTCCGATGAACCCCCTTGGATTAACCTGTAAAACAAATTGCTTAAGTTAAAAAATTATTAACTTATTTTCTAAATATTCAAATCTGAAATTTTTATAGTATTCATAGAAAAAGAATATTTGGAGTAATAACTTATTTATACAACATGACATCTATTCAATCAAATTTATATAAATCAATTTGAATATTAAAAATTCAACATTTTTACTTGCTCTGCACCACTGTGATATGTAATATTGATATGGAACTTTCAAGAACTTGATTTTAAAACTGCACCAAGTATAAACATATTTTCTGATTATATAATAGACTGTTATACTCACCCATCATATACAGTCAGAAATTTCATCACTTCATCAGCAGTTGGTTTTAACTCTAAAAATTGTCTTGTGATCTGAAATATTTACACATATAGCTTAGTTGTCTACTTGTATTCAGATTTACAATTGGAGAAAATAACATATACATTAAAAAACTGGCATAACTAATTTGGAACAAAGTTAAAAGTAAATTTCCATGTCACATGTAGAAAATTTAGAAATAGAATCAGATGTTTCAGTACTGACCAATTGCTCAGAAAGGAGAGGGAAACATTTGAAGTCTTTGATGTAGAAATCAACACAAGTTGTGTAGCTGTGAGTAAACTCTTTCATCTCTTGTGGATCTGTAAACCTGTGTCCATCTCTGTTCTGTACATCTTCTTTTATTCTGTGGATATGATTGAGAGTCTCCACAACTGTGTCTGGAGAGAAAGGTGTAACTTCTGAGACTAAATCTTGGAACAGGTGGTTTTCATCCTGTCTGACATTCAGCACCAGACCAGCACCAAGTCCTTCAATGGCCTTCAGTCTGTCAGCTCTGGTTGACTGTAACTTTCCAGCTACATTTTCAGTAACTTCAAACACATCTAGAGTAGGAAATGCCACAATGACATCATCGAGTAGAAGACTGAGTGCAGAGGATGCTCTTTCTAATTCCTCCTCATCAAACTTGACAGGGTTTATGCTCTCTGTGTCTGGAAAGTGGAGGAACTTCCTAGCTTTCTCGTCCCATTCAATTGCTTTGTCTGGAGACTCAGGCTGTTTATCATGCAGCACTGTGATGACTTTAACTAAAGTGATGATTTTTTTCAGAACTTTTTCACCATCTAGATTTGGAGAGACTCTCTGGATCCGCTCTACCAATTCTTTCACTCTGTATCCAGTCTCTCTAACAAGGTTCACAGCTATGGTCTGCTTGAGAATAGATTCCAGTCTGCTTGTAACTATTGTACAGAGTGGGATATCTGAGGGTTTATGTTTAGAAAGCTGGACAGGTTCGTCAACACCTATACAGTGATAAGAAAAGAAAATCTTGGTGTGATGTTACTTGATTAGAATTCATGGATCTCACTCGGAATGCATAATTTCTATTAAGTTTTTTTTTATGCTGCAAATCAGGTGCAATTAAGTTACGGAAAACATATGCTATCATAACAATAACTTTGAAACTGAGATAAAAAATCATATTGTGAGAAATATGAAATATTTAAAAACATGATTGTTAGCTATCTCCTCTTACTTATCACAGCCTGCTCATTTTTAGCTCGGTCTGTCTCCTTCTTTGTATCAGACTCACTCTGTGACTCTGTATGAAGTAGACCTCCAATGTGAGAGTTTGCAGCAGACCACAGAGCATGTTGCTCTCTGAAATAACCATACAATGCTAAAAGCTATGACAGTCCAAAAATCAATTTTAACTTGTAATTTGAAAATACACGAGTAAAAATAACAGGCAAAAGTGTATTTCTCTTTTATTTTTTAATTATCTATATATGGCTAAAAAACAAGATATGTGTAGCCACTTTTGCAAACTTTTAATTTTAAAATTTTAAAATTATTCTACCAGCTTTCTGTCATATATTCATATATTTCATATATAGTATTTAGTTTTGTTGTTATAATCATTGTTATAATTTTTGCAATTATATTAGGTATGGGGATTCGTGTTTGTTATAATTATCCACGTTGCATGGTTAGACACCAGACGAAGAATCGAGATAGAAGAAGGTTTATTTAACACACACTTACAGAATAAAAGTAATACAAGTTAATAACACACGTAGACATAAAACTCTCTTATCATAATCAGCATCACGCTCTAACTGGGCACACTAAGGTTACAGTCCGGAACCTAGTTACTAAGCCGGGAAAAGTCACGTGTCTAAATGATAATTGGCTAGTGAGCACATGGCCCTACGCTTCACTGCCCACTACACCGCCCCCTCCAGCAGGGAGCCTACTTCCTGCTAAAAAAAATACAAAGTGGGAGGGAAGTGTAGACTAAAAAAAACAACACCTATATATATATATATATATATATATATATATATATATATATACATATAAACAAAAGTGATATAGCTACATAAAAAAAAATACACAGACATGAAAATAATACCAAAATATAAATGGGTTATTTTTGAGTCCTATATACAAATATAATCCGTTGTAGCACCAGTAGAACGCCAGAGGGAGAATGGAATGGGATGAGAGATCGTCTAGAACCCGGACAGTATGGAGAAGAGAGGTAGAAGGGAAGGATGCACTAGTCCTTGGTGGCCTGTTTCAGTCGGTTAATGGACTCCTGTAAAAATCTGAGCTCGCTGGTTGCTGCCTTCACTCTGGGGTTTAGCCTATGTACTTCATTTTCGAGTGCATTCGCCCGTATTTCGACCTCCTGCAGGTTCCAGGCCAGAGGAGAAGAATGGGAGGGGGACCGTTGTGATCTAGGCTTCTCCGGCTCTGCTGGAGAAAGTGGGGGAGGAAGAGTGTAGGCCTGGGTATCTATCCTTTGAAGTACGACACCTGGAAGTGTCCTCGGCCGACGTATGGAGTTGGGGGTGATGGGGTAGAAAAGCCAGGCGGTTTGGTGACGGGTCCTGGCATGATAGGCCTAGGTGAGGGAAAGCCTTGCTCTAGACGGGTGAGTCAAGCAGTGTCGGTGATGAAGGGTCTGATGAGATTTAGGAAGGTCTGATAGGAAGGTTCATCCTCATCGTATAAATGTCCCGGGAGACAGTGCATAGTCCTTTGATGCCTCAACACATAGTCCCTGTGATAACCGTATTCACCACAGGAACAGAATGTTGTTACAAAGTGTTGAGGAAGGTGTACTCCCAATCGTCTGCGCGCGTTGAAGTGTTGCTGACACAAACGGCATTCTGTGTTGTCGTCATTCCCCCGGTACTTCTTGATTTCTGCCTCAGTGGCGGGTGCGGTCCAGCAGGACTTGACTTCCAGCTGGTGTGGTGGCTGGTTAACAGTGGAAGGTTGTGAGGTAGGCTCTGGGTCCCAGGCCATCTCCAAAGATGTCATCCCTGGTGAGACGAGAGCGAGTGCGTTGTCTACAAAAGTAAATTTATTTTCAGATCACGGTGGATCTTTACAACATAAATCTAGTGACGTTCAACTGTTACTAGTCTGAGAGTCACAACTTTTATAAGGCACTCGAGAGACCAGTTGATTGCATGTAGACTGACCAAGAATAACAGTGTCTAGCTCAAGATCTAACAGATCGTCGGCCATTACTGCGTCCTCATCGTCATTCACGTGAAACGTGTCCCCAGTAATTCTGATTCAATCCGACTGATTAGTTCAGAATTAACTGGCATCGAGCCTGCTTCCATAGATAGTAATACAAGACTTATACTGGCTTACCTGCAAACTTGTTATTAGTTTCCATACTCAACGTTCAGCGGTAGTAGTTTTTGAATCAGAGAGGTAGTTGCGAGATACGTCTGCCCTTGGCGATGTCAGCGTAGAAAAAAAAGGCCGGGCAGCGGTTTTTTGCATGTGGTTGGAACTGTTTGCTCTGAGCGCATTAATTCCTCCCACTATTCCGCCCTCGCAAAAGTTGATATTTGCGTGGGGCTCGCAACTCCTACATTTGCCTGATACTTTCTCCGTACGGTTTCCTCCCATACTTTCATACGTGCCGCTTTGAACGCAGTCACATACAAAATCTTTTAAATATGATAGGGATTGCCTCGTACGTTGTCCACGCTCCAAGGGAGGTGACACACTCACCGGTGAATTAGCAGAGGGCCTCTGGCGGCACTTTTAATTCCCGGGTAGTGGTTACTTCTTCCTGTTCTCCGGATAGAGCCCCTCCCTCTGTGGAGGTTTGCACTTCCGGAACCGGCTCGGTTTCTGGAAGTGATGGAATCAGACTTGGTATAGGAGGCGGCGAACGCACTTTTGTAGGTAAAAGCGGTCGCTCGTCTCGTACCAAGTCTTCTTCTCGCGGAATGACCACTTCATACTCAGGTCCATGCCGCCGTTGCCCACGCATTGTCGTCTGCCCCCTCCAACAATCTTGTAGATTTGGTTGGGCATAGCCTCGACTATCACGTAAGGTCCCACATACTTAGACTGTAACTTAGCCGCCTGTCTGCGACGCTTACGGTAATTGACCATCCGCACCCAATCTCCTGTCTGGTAGAGGGGTGGTTCCTCGGAATCCTCGCGTCGCACCTGCTACTGCTTTTCTTGCAGCATTTTGTGTGCGACCCTCATCCGTTCCACTAGTTCGCTGGCATACTCGTGAACCGAGCTGTCTTGCTCTGGAACGTGGTAAGGAAGATGGTCAGGAACTCGGGTCTCTCTCACGAGCATTAGGAGGTTTGGGGTCTCACCAGTACTGGTGTGTGGGGTGCTACGGTATACGCACATGACTTGCGGCAACACCGTGTCCCATTCCTCCTGACTGCGTCCAAGGAGTGGACTCCGGAGGGCATCACCTAGCATCCGGTTATTGCGCTCCACCACTCCGTTATCTTGGGGATGATAGGGGGTGGTCCTGCTCTGATTTACTCCCCAGAGGCGGCAAAGGTCGCTCATCAGTTGAGACTGGAACTGAGCGCCTTGATCAGAGTGTATCTGTTCGGGGAGACCGAAGTAACAGAATACATGTTGGTCTAGCACCCTGGCCACTGGCCACTGTCGGGGCTGACGCATCTGGGATAGCCAAAGTGGTCGGTCAATACCAAGATCCAACTATTGCCTCTGGGGGTTAAGGGCATGGGTTCGACCAGGTCGACAGCTACTACTTGCCACGGCCTTCCAGCATATAACCTCCGCCGTCCGGCTTCACCAGGGAGACGGCCATGCTTGCTGGCCTGGCAGACTTCACACTGCTTTACTCTGAGTCGGACATCACGCTCCATTTTGGGCCAATACCACTGGAGTTGCAATTTGGAGATCACTCTCTTGACTCCTGCGTGAGCCTGCTTGTGGGTGTTCCAAATTAACTCACGGTGTATGGCAGTGGGACAGACCACCCTCTTCCTCTCTGGGTGTCTGCCGCTGGCAGCTAGAGAAATGGTCAGCAGACCATCCTGCCCGATCCTCAGCGAGTCCGAACGCTGGCAGAATAGCCGAAACTCGACGCATCCCTGCCGTAGTTGTTCCTTGCTGGGTCGTCGCCCTTCCTTTTTGGCCCGATATACGTCTGCCACTACTCCAGGCAGCTCTTCTTGAAGCTTCTTCAGCTCTCGTACATTATCGGCCAAAACAGGGTTGGCGCGGGGGTTTTGTGCAACCTCCGGGGACTCGTCAACCTTTGGTTTAAGTTGACCCTGGTCCCAATCAAACTGTGCTCCGTGGTGAGTCAGTGTCTCTAAATCACATCGTGGGGGACCTCCGTCCCTCTTCTCGATGTTGAGACACTGCTTGCAACCTCCATCAGATCGGCGGCTCAAACCATCCGCATTGCTGTGTTCCCTGCCCGGCCGGTGTTCGATCCGGTAGGAGAACTCAGCTAGGATTTCGAGCCACCGGGCGACCTGACTGGATGGTTTTGCTCTCTTGCACAACCAGATCAGGGAGGCATGATCCGTACGCAGCCGGAACTTCCTTCCGTACAGGCATGGTCTGAAGTGCTTCACCGACTTGATTACTGCCAGCAACTCCTTGCGGTTAGTGCAGTAATTTCGTTCAGTGGGTGAGAGAGACTTGCTGTAGTAAGCTACTACTACTTCTCGGCTTTCCTGCACCTGAGACAGCACAGCGCCAACATTCTGGGCACTGGCGTCTGTGTCGAGGATGTACTACAGAGTGGGATCTGGGTAGGCCAAGATGGGTGCCGTCAGTAGGCAACCCTTGAGGCGGTCGAACGCTCTTTGTTTGACTGGGGTCTACTGCCACATCACTCCCTTTGCGGTGAGCCGGTTTAACGGCTGTGCTATTCCCGCAAAGTCTGGTATGTATTGTCTGTAATACCCTACCAGACCCAAAAAAGCTCGGAGTACGGTCAAGTCTTGGGGGTGACCCAGTCTTCTATTGCCCGTACCTTCTCGGGATCCGTTGCCACGCCGTTTCGACCGACAACGTGCCCTAGGTACTTGACCTCCGGCTGCAATAGAGCGCACTTGAAAGGTTTTAGCTTCAGACTGGCACCTCGGAGTCTTTCGAAAACCTCCCGCAGACGACTGACGTGTGTCTCGAAGTCTGGGGAGATCACGATGACATCATCGAGGTAGATCAGCAGTGTTTTTCAGTGAAGTCTGCTGAGGATTCGCTCCATCAGCTTCTGAAAGGTAGCTGGGGCGGAGGTTAACCCGAAGGGCAGCACCTTCCACTTCCACAGTCCGTCCCGTGTGATAAACGCCGCCTTCTCCTGGGCGTCGAGACTCAGAGGAACTTGCCAGTAACCGCTCAACAAGTCTAACGTACTGAAGTACTTGCCTCCGGCTAGGGCATCCAGTGATTCATCAATACAAGGTAGAGGGTAGGCATCCTGTATGGTCATGCTATTGAGCTTGCGGTAGTCCACACAGAACCCCCAACTGCCGTCTTTCTTCCGGACCAATACGACCGGCGAGCTCCACGCACTGTGAGCTGGCTCAATGAGGCTGCGGTCCAGAAGATCTCGAGCTTGTCGACTGACCTCCTTCTCTTTCTACGGCCCCAACCTGCGAGTGGGTTGCCGAATAGGAACTGTCCCTGCAGCCAGCGGTATCTCGTGTCTGACAGCTCCAGTCAGTCCCACGTCAGGATTTCCGCTACTGAACACATCACCAGAGTCGCGTAGCAACTTCGCCATAGCCTGGTGTTCCTCGTTGCTCACACAGCCACCACAAGCTGTCTCATATAACTCCCGGATGTGTGTTGGGATAGCTCCTCGCCCCTTGGTAGGGCGTCAAGGGGGTTCTTCCACTGCATCTCCCAGCGACAGGCCCACGTCCTCTTCTTGTATAGAGTGAAACCGGCCCAGCATAGACCCAGCCGGTAACTTGATGGACTCAATAAAGGGGTTTACACACTGCACCAAGATCTCTCCTTGCTCAATCAACTGGTTTAGGCTGCTGGCAAGTTGGATTATTTCGTGCGCGCCTTCCACTACCCCGAGTCTGGAGATCCGGTTATCATCCACTCGGTAATGGATAGTGGCCCGAGAGCGTCCTGGTACGGTGCAGTCCCGGACTACCTAGACACCGCCCACTAGAGGACGCCTGGGTTTATCCACACAGGCGAGTTCTCGCCCGCCTATCAGCACTGTCGACTTTCTAAAGTCTATGCGGCATTGGTGCCATTTCAAAAAGGGCATTCCGAGGTTAGCATTTTTCTCCAGCTGGCTTATGACAAAAGTCTTCTGTACAGCCTGGTCTCGGACACGCCCAGTGAGTTTGATGATACCGTGGAAGGGGATACACGACCCGTCTGCTAGGGTGCCATGTTCTCCCGTATACGGTCGTACTCTATCCCTGTCCTGGCGGGGCAGTGTCTCGAAGACCCTACGACTGAGAAGGTTCGTAGTACAGCCGGAGTCTAACAGGAAAGTGACAACTTTACTCGCCACTTTTCCGATAGGAAATCGCTATCTCCGTGTGGTTGTACTTTCACCCCCCCCTCCGCAAGCTCAGCTCTGCCTGGGTAGGGCTGCAGGGGTTTTGCCCGTGGTTTACGGGACCTCCGGCGACGTGGTTTGCGCCTGAGTGGCTCTGAGCCCCCACTGGGCCTTCCGGCTCTACATCAGTGGTGGGCTCCTCTTCCTCGGGTAACCGGTTGACCTGGTTAGCGAGTGGCAGGGAGAAGGTACCTGGCCGCCGTGGTGGTCGGCTGGTCCTGCGTGGTACCTGCCACTCAGGAGGAGCATACCGTCGCGTCTGTACAGACGGTCGGCGGCGTGTCCCGCTATGTTCCTTCAGTCTCGGCCTGCGGAGAGGGAAGGCGTCCGGGGGCCGTGACAGTTCAACGCCCTTGGATCCTGGGGGCGACTAAAATGGGTAGCCACCCGGTGTCGAGGTCCGTGACACCCATTTTAGTCATAAAGGGGGGTTTTGACTAAAATGGGTGTCGCGAATAATTTTCCTTTCATTTTCAGATTTTTAGACAGCTGGGACTGATAAGATTATTGTTAAATAAATCTTCAGTGAATAATGAACATTTCACAATTGAAGACCTCAAAAGAAAAACGACATTTGTCCATTTTCAAAAAAAATGAGATTTTTCTTCCCTTGGATAGCTCAAGTATTAAAGTTTTAGTCATAAAATTATCAAAGAGAAAAACAAATTTTGTCCATGGTTTTAAGGCTGGATTTCAAACCCACCCCAAAGCAACAAAGACCTATGTCCAGTCATCACAAAAGAAAAATAACTTATGTCCAGTCATGTGATAACAATTGACCAATGACGGTGCGCATGTGAAATATTTTTAGACTAGCAAATTGTGTATTTTATGTAAACTTGGTCAAATTTCCTTTTGTCTAGTTGTTTGAAACATGTTCAAAAACCATAATATCAAATTTGGTTAGAATTGATTCATATCGATAGCAGTTGCAAATTTCCAAACTTTAATTTTCAATTTGTGAAAATTTGCAAAATTGGACATATGCCATTTTTCCTTTGAGGTCTTCAATTGTTAAAACCAAAAACATGAATAAATAATGATTAAATTAAATTAATTTCAACAAAAAACAAACTTATCAAGAGTTATCTTTCCTCATCAAAAATTTAATTTTCACTCAATTTTACTGTAAGCCTAGGGCCACACGGTGCGTATTTTCGCATGCGAAAATTGAAACCACAAGTAGCAAAGGCGTATACTGTAGCGTCAGTGATGCGTGATAAATAAAGCTTTCATTTTTAAATCGCACTCGCTTTCAATAAAACGCAATTTACTGGAATTTAGCACTAAAATAAAGAAATTGGGCTCGCTTAATAACTACCAGCCAATTAGGTGGCGACAACAGAGACGATTCGCACTTGCGTTGAAAATGCAGAGCGACAAGTGCGAATGTTTTCTCAACGCGCACAGTGGACACCTTTGCTACCCGTGATTTCAATTTTCGCATGCGAAAATACGCACAGTGTGGCCCTAGGCTAACTCTACTATTAGTTACTTTGTACTCAGTAACTCTACTAGGGCCACACTGTGCGTATTTTCGCATGCGAAAATACGCACAGTGTGGCCCTAAGCTTATCGTTATGATCATAGACATATAAATTTATGAAACATATACTTCAATATATTAAAAACGTTTTGAGCAATATTAACAAACAAAAATGTCTACAGAATGTGAAAATAAAACTAAAAATATTGGCGACACCCATTTTAGTCTAGAATGACTAAAATGGGTGTCACAAGATTTTTTTTATTTGCATTTAGCCTTGAGGATAAATAAAATTTTACACTTGACATCATTAAACCGCTTTTGCATTTTTACACCAACTTAGCAAATTAAAAAGCTAGAAAACTGCGTCATAGGATAAATAAGATTAAAGTCATTGTGAAAACTTTTGGGGTCAAAAACTAGGGGGTGTCGCGAAAAATTTAATCCATGTATTTTAATTTAATTTCATAGTTATTTTTCAGTTTCTAGACATGCTGACTAATGAGCCATATACTTTAAACTAGTAAAAATATTGAGAGCAACATTAACAAAAAAAATGTTCACAAAATGTGAAAATAAAAATAAAAAATTTTGCGACACCCATTTTAGTCAAAATCCCCCCAAATGACTAAAATGGGTGTCACGGTGATTTTTGCTCTATTTCTTAGCTTTTTGGCAATTCTTGTTGTTAAATTGGTTGTTGATTAAAACTTTAGGAAAACTCTAATATATTATAACAGTTTCACCCCAAATGACAGTAGTGTTAAATAATAATTTACAATTATAATAAAATATAATAAAAACCGAAACTATCAGTGACAACCCCTAGAGTTATCTTTCCTTAGTTCTTAACTTTGTTTTTATGATTTTTTGCTAATAATTGTGAGTGTTAAAAATTTTAATAATTTTAATTAGTAAAAGCAAGTGAAAGTTTCAACATGACATAATTTATAGTATCCAAAACGGCTCAGAAAGCTAAAAATAACGCAAAAATCACATTGACACCCATTTTAGTCATTCGTTGGTGTTTTGACTAAAATGGGTGTCGCGAATATTTTTAGCTTTATTTTCACATTTTGTAGTCATTTTTGTTTGTTAATATTGCTCAAAACGTTTTTAATATATTAAAGTGTATGTTTCATAAGTTAGCATGTCTATGATCACAGCGATAACAGTAAAAGTAAGTGAAAAGTAAATTTTTGATGAGGAAAGATGACTCTTGATGAGTTTGTTTTTTGTTGAAATTAATTTAATTTAATCATTATTTATTCATGTTTTTGGTTTTAACAATTGTGAAATGTTCATTATTCACTGAAGATTTATTTAACAATAATATTAACAGTCCCAGCTGTCTAAAAATCTGAAAAAAAAGAAAATTATTCGCGACACCCATTTTAGTCAAAACCCCCTTTATGACTAAAATGGGTGTCACGGACCGCGACACCGGGTGGCCACCCATTTTAGTCACACCCTAAGTAACACTATAGTGATTCCCTAGTAATTTTGATGAACTTTACTTCAGCAGGGAGAAGGGACATGTATTTATACAGAACAAAAACTGAATAACAAAAAAAAAGAATTTACTAACTTGGCAAGGTGGTTGACTTGATCTGAAGTATCTCTATCTTCAAGTGAACAGATTAATCTGTAAAGTAAAATTATAAGTTAGAGAAGAGATAGTAAAATCTATGTCATTGATATAGTATTTTTAGCTATAAAAATATTTTGAATAGTTCTTTGTTTACACAACTTAGCGTCTGTTATATTTGATTTATATGAAATGTTTTACAGACTGTCAACTTAACTTCAAAAAATATCAAAACTCAATATTTAGACTTGAAGTGCAATACAGTGATGCAATAGTGGCATAAAGCTGCTGTAAATTCTGGACATAATTTGATCAGATGTAAACATGTCTATTAAAGTGTCACTCACGTGTCATACACAGTCAGAATTTCCATCATTTCATCAGCAGTTGGTTTTATCTCTGAAACCTGTTTTGTAATCTAAAATATGCACACATATAGCCTAACTGTCTACTTATATTCATATTTACAATAGTAGAAAAACAACTACTGAGAGAACATAGCATATTCATTGCAGAATAGCAAGGATAAACGATTTGAAGCAAGGTTAAAAGCAAGCTAGTTTTTTGTCACATTGTTTTAGTAATTTAGTCATTTTGCGAAAATATGAAAGATTAAATTAAGTATTTGAGTACTGACCATTTGCTCAGACAGAAGAGGGAAACATTTGAAGTCTTTGATGTAGAATTCAACACAAGTTGTGTAGCTGTCAGTAAACTCTTTCATCTCTTTTGGATCTCTAAACCTGTGACCATCTCTATTCTGTACATCTTCTTTCATTCTGTGGATATGATTGAGAGCCTCCACGGCTGTGTCTGGAGAGAAGGGTCTAACTTCTGAGACTAAAGCTTGGAACAAAAAATCTTCATCCCGTATGATGCTCAGCACAAGACCAGCAACGAGTCCTTCAATGGCCTTCAGTCTGTCGGCTCTGGTTAACTGTAACTTTCCAGCTACATTTTCAGTAACTTCAAACACATCTAGAGTAGGAAATGCCACAATGACATCATCAAGGAGAAGGCTGAGTGCAGAGGATGCTCTTTCTAATTCCTCCTCATCAACCTTGTAAGGGTTTATGCTCTCTGTGTCTGGAAGATTGAGGAACTTCCCAGCTTTCCCGTCCCATTCAATTGCTTTGTCTGGAGACTCAGGCTGTCTAACATGCAGTGCTGTGATGACTTTAACTAGAGTGCTGATTTTCTTCAGAACTATTTTACCATCTAGATTTGGAGAGACTCTCTGGATCCGCTCTACCAACTCTGTCACTCTGTATCCAGTCTCTCTGAGAAGATTCACAGCTATGGTCTGCTTGAGAATAGATTCCAGTCTGCTTGTAACAATTGTACAGAGTGGGATATCTGAGACTATATCGTCAGAAGGCTGGACAGCTTTTACTATACCTATAGAGTAACACAAAAGGCCAACTTGATTACTTTTAATGGATGTCAATCAGACTGCATCTTCATTTTTGTATTGTAACTCATAGCTAATAAAACCATAGAAAATAATTCAACCATTTGAAGTTATTACAACATGCTTTTGTTGCAACTATCAAGATTTACAAACATATACATTAGTAATTTCCCCTTACTTATCACAGCCTGCTCACTTTCAGCTTGGTCTGTCTCCTTCTTTGTATCAGACTTACTCTCTGACTCGGTATGAATTAGACCTCCAATGTGAGAGTTTGCAGCAGACCACAGAGCATGTTGCTCTCTGAAATAACCATACAATGCTAAAAGCTATGACAGTCAAAAAATCAAATTTAACTTGTAATTTGAAAATACACGAGTAAAAATAACAGGCAAAAATGTATTTCTCTTTTATTTTTTAATTATCTATATATGGCTAAAAAACAAGATACGTGTAGCCACTTTTGCAAACTTTTAATTTTAAAATTTTAAAATTATTCTACCAGCTTTCTGTCGTATATTCATATATTTCATATATAGTATTTAGTTTTGTTGTTATAATTATTGTTATAATTTTTACAATTATATTAAACTGTATGGGGATTCGTGTATGTTATAATTATCCACGTTGCATGGTTAGACACCAGACGAAGAATCGAGATAGAAGAACGTTTATTTAATACACACTTACAGAATAAAAGTAATACAAGTTAATAACACACGTAGACATAAAACTCTCTTATCATAATCAGCATCACGCTCTAACTGAGCACATTAATGTTACAGTCCGAAACCTAGTTACTAAGCTGGGAAAAGTCACGTGTCTAAATGATAATTGGCTAGTGAGCACTGCCCACTACACCGCCCCCTCCAGCAGGGAGCCTACTTCCTGCTAAAAAAATACAAAGTGGGAGGGAAGTGTAGACTAAAAAAAACAACACCTATATATATATATATATATATATATATATATATATATATATATATATATATATATAAACAAAAGTGATATAGCTACATAAAAAAAATGCACAGACATAAAAATAATACCAACATATACATGGGTTATTTTTGAGTCCTATATACAAATATAATCCGTTGTAGCACCAGTAGAACGCCAAAGGGAGAATGGAATGGGATGAGAGATCGTCTAGAACCCGGACAGTATGGAGAAGAGAGGTAGAAGGGAGGGTTGCACTAGTCCTTGGTGGCCTGTTTCAGTCGGTTAATGGACTCCTGTAAAGATCTGAGCTCACTGGTTGCTGCCTTCATTCTGGGGGTTAGCCTATGTACTTCATTTTCGAGTTCATTGGCTCATATTTCGACCTCCCGCAGGTTGCAGGCCAGAGGAGAAGAACGGGAGGGGGACCGTTGTGATCTAGGCTTCTTCCGCTCTGCTGGAGGAAGTGGGGGAGCGAGAGTGTAGGCCTGGGTATCTATCCTTTGAAGTACAACACGTGGAAATTTCCTCGGCCGACGTATGGAGTTGGGGGGTGATGGGCTAGAAAAGCCAGGCGATTTGGTGACGGGTCCAGGCGTGATGGGCCTAGGTGAGGGAAAGCCTTGCTCTAGACGGGTGAGTCAAGCAGTGTCGGTGATGAAGGGTCTGATGAGATTTAGGAAGGTCTGATAGGAAGGTTCATCCTCATCGTATAAATGTCCCGGGAGACAGTGCATAGTCCTTTGATGCCTCAACACATAGTCCCTGTGATAAATGTATTCACCACAGGGACAGAATGTTGTTACAAAGTGTTGAGGAAGGTGTACTCCCAATCGTCTGCGCGCGTTGAAGTGTTGCTGACACAAACGGCATTCTGTGTTGTCGTCATTCCCCCGGTACTTCTTGATTTCTGTCTCAGTGGCGGGTGCGGTCCAGCAGGACTTGACTTCCAGCTGGTGTGGTAGCTGGTTAACAGTGGAAGGTTGTGAGGTAGGCTCTGGGTCCCAGGCCATCTCCAAAGATGGCATCCCTGGTGAGATGGGAGCGAGTGCGTTGTCTACAAAAGTAGAATTATTGTCAGATCGCGGTGGATCTTTACAACATAATTTCAGTGACGATCAACTGTTACTAGTCTGAGAGTCACAACTTTTATAAGGCACTCGAGAGACCAGTTGATTGCGTGTAGACTGACCAAGAATAACAGTGTCTAACTCGAGATCTAACAGATCGTCGGCCATTACTGCGTCCTCATCGTCATTCACGTGAAACGTGTCTCCAGTAATTCTGATTCAATCCGACTGATTAGTTCAGAATTAACTGGCATCGAGCCTGTTTCCATAGACAGTAATACAAGACCTATACTGGCTTACCTGCGAACTTGGTATTAGTTTCCATACTCAACGTTCAGCGGTAGTAGTTTTTGAATCAGAGAGGTAGTTGCGAGATTTGTCTGCCCTTGGCGATGTCAGCGTAGGAAAAGGCCGGGCAGCATTTTTGTTGCATGTGGTTGGAACTGTTTGCTCCGAGCGCATTAATTCCTCCCACTATTCCGCCCTCGCAAAAGTTGATATTTGTGTGGGGCTCGCAACTCCTACATTTGCCTGATACTTTCTCCGTACGTTTCCTCCCAGACTTTCATACGTGCCGCTTTGAACGCAGTCGCATACAAAATCTTTTAACTATGATGGGGATTGCCTCGTACGTTGTCCACGCTCTAAGGGAGGTGACACACTTACCGGTGAATTAGCAGGGGCCTCCGACGATGCTTCTAATTCCCCAGTAGTGGTTACTTCTTCCTGTTCTCTGGATGGAGCCCCTCCCTCCGTGGGGGTTTGCACTTCCGGAACCGGCTCGGTTTCTGGAAGTGATGGAATCAGACTTGGTATAGGAGGCGGCGGACGCACTTCTGTAGGTAAAAGCGGTCGCTCGTCTTGTACCAAGTCTTCTCGCGGAATGACTACTTTATACTCAGGTCCATACTGCCGTCGCCCACGCATTGTCGTCTGCCTCCTGGGCTCCAACAATGGGGGTGGGGGCTTCTCCCACTGCGTCCGGGCTAGCCCAATATAACTTCAAGCGAGCCTCATTCTGGATGGACACCTGTCCTGAGAGCTCGATCTTGTAGGTGTGGTTGGGCATAGCCTCGACTATCACGTAGGGTCCTACGAACCTAGACTGTAACTTAGCCGCCTGTCCTCGACGCCTACGGTAATTGACCATCTGCACCCAATCTCCTGTCTGGTAGAGGGGTGGTTCCTTGGAATCCTCACGCCGCACCTGCCACTGCTTTTCTCGGAGCATTTTATGTGCGACCCTCATCCGTTCCACTAGTTTGCTGGCATACTCGTGAACCAACCTGTCTTGCTCTAGAACGTAGTAGGTAAGATGGACAGGAACTCGGGTCTCTCCCGAGCATTAGGAGGTTTGGGGTCTCACCAGTATTGGTGTGTGGGGTGCTACGGTATGCGCATGACTTGCAGCAACACCGTGTCCCATTCCTCCTGACTACCTCCAAGGAGTAGACTCCTGAGCGCATCACTTAGCATCCGGTTATTGCGCTCCACCACCCTGTTACCTTGGGGATGATAGGGGGTGGTCCTGCTCTGATTTACTCCCCAGAGGCGGCAAAGGTCGCTCATCAGTTGAAAATAGAACTGAGCGCCTTGATCAGAGTGTATCTGTTCGGGGAGACCGAAGTAACAGAATACATGTTGGTCTAGCACCCTGGCCACTGTCGGGGCTGACGCATCTGTGATAGCCAAAGCGTCCGCCCACCTCGTAAAGTGGTCAGTCAATACTAAGATCCAACTATTGCCTCTGGGGGTTAAGGGCATGGTCCAACCAGGTCCACAGCTACTACTTGCCACGGCCTTCCAGCATATAACCTCCGCCGTCCCGCTTCACCAGAGAGACGGACATGCTTGCTGGCCTGGCAGACTTCACACTGCTTTACTTTGAGTCGGACGCCACGCCCCATTTTGGGCCAATACCACTGGAGTTGCAATTTGGAGATCACTCTCTTGACTCCTGCATGAGCCTGCTTGTGGGTGTCCCAAATTAACTCACAGTGTATGGCAGTGAGACAGACCACCCTCTTCCTCTCTGGGTGTCTGCCACTGGCAGCTAGAGAAATGGTCAGCAGACCATCTTGCCTGATCCTCAGTAAGTCCGAACGCTGGCAGAATAGCCGGAACTCGACGCATCCCTGCCGTGGTTGTTCCTTGCTGGGTCGTCGCCCTTCCTTTTTGGCCCGATATATATTTCTGCCACTACTCCAGGCAGCTCTTCTTGAAGCTTCGTCAGCTCCCGTAAATTATCGGCCAAAACAGGGTTGGCGCGGAGGTTTTGTACAACCTCCGGGGACTCAACAACCTTCGGTTTGAGTTGATCCTGGTCCCAGTCAAACTGTGCTCCGTGGTGAGCCAGTGTCTCTAATTCACATCGTAGGAGACCTCCGTCCTTTTTCTCAATGTTGAGACACTGCTTGCAACCTCCCTCCGCATTGCTGTGTTCCCTGCCCGGCCGGTGTTCGATTCGGTAGGAGAACTCAGCTAGGATTTCGAGCCACCGGGCGACCTGACTGGACAGTTCTGCTCTCTTCACTGACTTGATTACTGCCAGCAACTCTTTGCGGGTAGTGCAGTAATTTTGTTCAGTGGGTGAGAGAGACTTGCTGTAGTACGCTACTACTACTTCTCGGCCTTCCTGCACCTGAGACAGCACAGCGCCAACATTTTGGGCACTGGTGTCTGTGTCGAGGATGTACTCCAGGGTGGGATCTGGGTAGTCCAAGATGGGTGCCGTCAGTAGGCAACCCTTGAGCTGGTCGAAAGCTCTTTGTTTGACCGGGGTCCACTGCCAAGTTACTCCCTTTGCGGTGAGCCGGTTTAACGGCTGTGCTATTCCCGCAAAGTCTGGTATGTATTGTCTGTAATACCCTACCAGACCCTAGAAAGCCCGGAGTACGGTCAAGTCTTGGGGGGTGACCCAGTCTTCTATTGCACGTACCTTCTCTTGATCCGTTGCCACGCCGTTTCGACCGACAACGTGTCCCAGGTACTTGACCTCTGGCTGCAATAGAGTGCACTTAGAAGGTTTTAGCTTCAGACCGGCACCTCGGAGTTTTTCGAAAACCTCCCGCAGACAACTGAGCTGTGTCTCAAAGTCTGGGAGATCACGATGACATCATCGAGGTACATCAGCAGTGTTTTCCAGTGGAGTCCACTGAGAATTTGCTCCATCAGCTTCTGAAGGTGGCTGGGGCAAAGATTAACCCAAAGGGCAGCACCTTCCACTTCCACAGCCCGTCCCGTGTGATAAACGCCGCCTTCTCTTGGGCGTCGGGACTCAGAGAAACCTGCCAGTAACCTCTCAACAAGTCTAACGTACTGAAGTACTTGCCGCCGGCTAGGGCGTCCAGTGATTCATCAATACGAGGTAGAGGGTAGGCGTCCTGTATGGTCACGCTATTGAGCTTGCGGTAGTCCACACAGAACCGCCAACTGCCGTCTTTCTTCCGGACCAATACGACCGACGAGCTCCACGCACTGTGGGCTGGCTCGATAAGGCCGCCGTCCAGAAGATCCCGGACTTGTCGACTGATCTCCTTCTCTTTCTCCAGCCCCAACCTGCGAGTGGGTTGCCGAATAGGGACTGTCTCTGCAGCCAGCGGTATCTCGTGTCTGACAGCTCCAGTCAGTCCCACGTCATGATTTCCGCTACTGAACACATCACCGTAGTCGCGTAGCAACTTCGCCATAGCCTGGCGTTCCTCGTTGCTCGCACAGCCACCACAAGCTGTCTCATATAACTCCCGGATGTGTGTTGGGACAGCTCCTCGCCCCTTGGGAGGGCGTCGAGGGGGTTCTTCCACTGCATCTCCCAGCGACGGGCCCACGTCCTCCTCTTGTATAGAGTGAAACCGGCCCAGCATAGACCCAGCTGGTAGCTTGATGGACTCAGTAAAAGGGTTTACACACTGCACCAAGATCTCTCCTTGCTCAATCGGCTGGTTTAGGCTGCTGGCAAGTTGGAGTCTTTTGTGTGCGCCTTCCACTACCCCGAGTCTGGAGATCCGGTTATCGTTCACTCGGCAATGGATAGTGGCCCGAGAGCGTCCTGGTACGGTGCAGTCCCGGACTACCTAGACACCGCCCACTAGAGGACGCCCGGATTTATCCACACAGGCGAGTTCTTGCCCGCCCATCAGCACTGCCGACTTGCTAAAGTCTATGCGGCATTGGTGCGGTTTCAAGAAGGGCATTTCGAGGATAGCATCTTCCTCCAGCTGGCTTATGATGAAAATCTCCTGTACAGCCTGGTCTCAGACACGCCCAGTGAGTTTGATGATACCGTGGAAGGGGATACACGGCCCGTCTGCTAGGGTGCCATGTTCTCCCGTATACGGTCGTACTCTATCCCTGTCCTGGCGGGGCAGTGCCTCAAAGACCCTACGACTGAGAAGGTTCGTAGTACAGCCGGAGTCTAACAGGAAAGTGACAGCTTTACCCGCCACTTTTCCGGTAGGAAATAGCTATCTCCGTGTGGTTGTACTTTCACCCCCCTCCGCATGCTCAGCTCTGCCTGGGTAGGGCTGCGGGGGTTTTGCCTGTGGTTTACGGGCCCTCCGGCGACGTGGTTTGCGCCTGAGTGGCCCTGAGCCCCCCACTGGGCCTTCCGGCTCTACATCAGTGGTGGGCTCCTCTTCCTCAGGTAACCGGTTGACCCGGTTAGCGAGTGGCAGGGAGAAGGTACCTGGCCGCTGTGGTGGTCGGCTGGTCCTGCGTGGTACCTGCCACTCAGGGGGAGCATACCGTCGCGTCTGTACCGACGGTCGGCGGCATGTCCCGCTATGTTCCTTCAGTCTCGGCCTGCGGAGAGGGAAAGCGTCCGCGGGCTGTGACAGTTCAATGCCCTTGGATCTTGGGGGCGTCCTCTCTGAGAGCGATTCTGACCACCACCTCCCCAACCCGGCATCGCAGATACCATAGACAACCGCGGGCCTGGCTGGGGCTGGCGTGAGCGAGAATCGCTACCAGCTGTTCCAGTATCCCCGCCATGCGGTTTACCTCGGCGTCTAAAGGGGGGGACTTTCGGAACCATTGTGGCCTGAGAGAGAGAAACCGTGATGCTGCGTATCCTTCTGCGGCGTTAACTCCAACTGGTGGTGGGTTTTCTTGTCCTCTATGTAGTTGGGTAACCAATAGGTAGGCCTTTCCAGCTCGTAGGGCGTTCTCCACCGTGGTTACTCCTTTAGCTTGCAATTGGTGGTGTAGACTCAAGTCGTTCAACGACTGAACAAAAGCATTGTAGGCATAGCGCTCTTGGTGTTGTGCTGGTAAGTCGCCATACGCAATCTGCGCCAGTCTTTTCACCGCAGCGGCATGCTCTTGTAACAAGGTCCGCGGAGTGCGGCACGACCTCTGCAAGCGGGCCCTGGCGTCTACTGCGGAAAGGCCGAAACGGGCCCGTAACACAGCAAAGATCCCGTCTATGTTGTTTCCTAGCCCGTACAGCTTGGCCTGCTCCGTCAATGCTCTCCGCAGTCGGATAAGGGCCACTCTGGGTGGCCATTGAGTAAGGTCTATTACCTTTCTAAATTATTGTATGAATTGTTCCACATCTTCCGACCCAGTAAAGGTGGGGGCTTTCAATTGGTACCGATAAGCCTCTTCTCCTTGTAACACTGAACCCTCTGAGGTTATTGTAATATCAGGCTCACCTTCTCTTTGTCGAGCTGGTTCTCTCGCCATCTTGGTCTTGGTCGTCAGTTAGGTTGCATCCGTGCTAATATACAGTAATCCCACCGCTGCCACCACTGTTATAATTTTCGCAATTATATTAGGTATGAGGATTCGTGTTTGTTATAATAACAGGCAAAAGTGTATTTCTCTTTTATTTTTTAATTATCTATATATGGCTAAAAAACAAGATATGTGTAGCCACTTTTGCAAACTTTTAATTTTAAAATTTTAAAATTATTCTACCAGCTTTCTGTCGTATATTCATATATTTCATATATAGTATTTAGTTTTGTTGTTATAATTATTGTTATAATTTTTACAATTATATTAGGTATGGGGATTCGTGTATGTTATAATTATCCACGTTGCATGGTTAGACACCAGACAAAGAATCGAGATAGAAGAAGGTTTATTTAACACACACTTACAGAATAAAAGTAATACAAGTTAATAACACACGTAGACATAAAACTCTCTTATCATAATCAGCATCACGCTCTAACTGGGCACACTAAGGTTACAGTCCGGAACCTAGTTACTAAGCCGGGAAAATTCACGTGTCTAAATGATAATTGGCTAGTGAGCACATGGCCCTACGCTTCACTGCCCACTACAATATACGAACTTTAAAAGTGAAAGCTATAATGTAAAACTTTCCGATATAAAGTTAATGCTACACCGATCAGCCTGTTAACACTTTAACAGGCTGAGCCGCTCAATTAATCTACTATTTACATATGAATGGTACCTTTGTAGGTTAACTTAAAGTAATTTCAATAACTTGATATAAGTTTTTATAAAATCTGGATTTAAAATTAATAGAAATTGAAGTTAGAATCCTTACATAAGTAACAGCTTTTACTAAGTAAATTTGGAGCTTTTATCCAACAATGACTCTCGTAATGTAACAGTGACTTAATTACGCGAAAGAAAATTTTATTCACTATTTTTCAAGTTTTTATAAATGCATTTGAACAATCAATCTTTGAATTGAATTTGTTTTTCCCAATTCACTAGTTTTTTCCCAAACATACTTGTTTGATAAATGCAGGTATTTGTCATAACAGTTGCTATACGAAATGCCTAAGGTTCAGATATAGTGATAATTAACTACTTAAATATAACGCAATGATAATTGGTAAAATATGTTTCTGTAAGATGTGAATGATTTAACTTTAACAAACTGTTTAGCCACACAGACCTGTGACTGCAGTATTCACAATCTGTAGGAAACATACATGAAGCATCTACAAGTAACCCTATATGTGTGTCAAGTGATAAAACAAATACCTACAGTTGGAAAGCCAATTCTAAATAAAATTTAAATATTATTAGCAAAAGTCTGGTATTCAAAATAAAAAAAACATCAATATAACTAAAGGATATGCAAGTAACACTATAGTGATTCCCTTGTAATTTTGATGAACTTTACTTCAGCAGGGAGAAGGGACATGTATTTATACAGAACAAATACTGAATAACAAAAAAAAAGAATTTACTAACTTGGCAAGGTGGTTGACTTGATCTGAAGTATCTCTATCTTCAAGTGAACAGATTAATCTGTAAAGTAAAATTATAAGTTAGAGAAGAGATAGTAAAATCTATGTCATTGATATAGTATTTTTAGCTATAAAAATATTTTGAATAGTTCTTTGTTTACACAACTTAGAGTCTGTTATATTTGATTTATATGAAATGTTTTACAAACCGTCAACTTAACTTCAAAGAATATCAAAACTAAATATTTAGACTTGAAGTGCTTAATACATTGATGCAATAGTGGCATAAAGCTGCTGTAAATTCTGGACATAATTTGATCAGAAAAACATGTATATTAAAGTATCACTCACTTGTCATACACAGTCAGAATTTCTATCATTTCATCAGCAGTTGGTTTTATCTCTGAAACCTGTTTTGTAATCTAAAATATGCACACATATAGCTTAGCTGTCTACTTATATTCAGATTTACAATAATAGCTAAACAACTACTGAGAGAACATAGCATATTCATTGCAGAATAGCAAGGATAAACGATTTGAAGCAAGGTTAAAAGCAAGTTTTTTGTCACATTGTTTTAGTAATTTAGTCATTTTGCGAAAATATGAAAGATTAAATTAAGTATTTCAAGTCTGACCATTTGCTCAGACAGAAGAGGGAAACATTTGAAGTCTTTGATGTAGAATTCAACACAAGTTGTGTAGCTGTCAGTAAACTCTTTCATCTTTTTTAGATCTCTAAACCTGTGACCATCTCTATTCTGTACATCTTCTTTTATTCTCTGGATATGATTGAGAGTCTCCACATTTGTGTCTGGAGAAAAAGGTGTAACTGCTGAGACTAAACCTTGGAACAGGAAATCTTCATCCCGTATCATGTTCAGCACAAGACCAGCAACGAGTCCTTCAATGGCCTTCAGTCTGTCACCTCTGGTTGACTGCAGCTTTTCAGCTACATTTTCAGTAACTTCAAACACATCTAGAGTAGGAAATGCCACAATGACATCATCAAGGAGAAGACTGAGTGCAGAGGATGCTCTTTCTAATTTCTCCTCATCAAACTTGTCAGGGTTTATGCTCTCTGTGTCTGGAAGGTGGGGGAACTTCCAAGCTTTCCCGTCCCATTCAATTGCTTTGTCTGGAGACTCAGGCTGTTTATCATGCAGTGCTGTGATGACTTTAACTAGAGTGCTGATTTTCTTCAGAACTTTTTTACCATCTAGATTTGGAGAGACTCTCTGGATCCGCTCTACCAACTCTTTCACTCTGTATCCAGTCTCTCTGACAAGGTTCACAGCTATGGTCTGCTTGAGAATCGATTCCAGTCTACTTGTAACAATTGTACAGACTGGAATGTTGGACAGGTCTGTTACTGCAGGCTCCACCTTAGCTGCAAGTGTTTATATAATCATGTGCAATTTAATAACTCAATATAAAAACCGTTGATTCAATTCAAGTTTCAATTAATTTTTGGTCTTAAATTGAGACCGCTTAGCAGCTTGCAAATATGTATATTGTATGAGATTTCCAACTAAATTACTTATTTTCCCTTCTTGTTATATGCAAGTATATCTAACGGCATTATTATAATTATATTAGGTATGGGTGGGGCCTGCATAAATGCAATACATATAAAAGAGAGAGAAGGGACAATAAAGAAAATAATGGGAGGCCTATAGAGTAAATTTCTGAATACACAGGATCTAGGCGTATAGAAAGACTTATAATAATGTGTCAGGGTGTACTATATATAAGTGTTAGCCCTAGATCCTATACTGTAGAGTACCACCAGATGAAGACCCTTTTCAGAGTCCTAACAGGTTAATAGAAGCTGGAGACACAACCAAGCCAATTTTCAAACAATTCATACTTGTATATCACAAGCCAGAAGGCCACTGCCAGTAGTGAGCTAGGTGGACCAAGGTTACTCTTATATCAGAAACTTTGCTATAAAATAGCCATAATCTAGCAGTGAAAAGGGCTGGGAGACTTCCTCTAATTGAATGGGTGTATAGTACTAAATGCTTCAGGTAAATGTATAAATTGTTCAGCCAATTAGATACAACAATCAACCATTAAACAGAGCCAATCACAACTAACTACCTGTCTCCTCAACAACCAGAAAACTCTTCATTTGTAGTCCTTAGAAAGCTACGGGCTATATGCTATACAGTATAATTATTATTGTGAGTATGTACTGTAGTTATGCAATTGAAGTTTTAAATTATTGAATTATGGATTTTGAAACATATTAACTAAAACCTCATATATTTTAGACATGAACAAATGTGGGGCACGAATTGAAGTGCAACAAAATTTTGGAAGCATTTTGCAGTTAAACTTGAAAAATTATATATATATATATATATATATATATATATATATATATATATATATATATATATATATATATGTATATAAATATATATATATATGTATATATATATATATATATGTATATATATATATATATATATATATGTATATATATATATATGTATATATATATATATATATATATATATATATATATATATATATATATATATATATATATATATATATATATCAATCTGTGGACAGCAGCTGTTTCGGGATTTGTCCCCTCATCAGCACAGAACAGAGTACCATGGCCCACACCTTCGCAATAGTAAAACTTATAGTTTTACTAAAGCATATTTAAAAGGTGTGTAAATTCAAGCCAGAGTGCTCAAGTGACTCTAGGGGTCACCTAGGAGTCACGAGCATTGCAAAATGCTAGCAGCTTGAGTTTGTGACCATGGTGAGAGTGCTCAATCATTTAATGTCATTGCTGAGCATTAAATGAGAGCGTAATATCTCATATATATATATATATATATATATATATATATATATATCAGAATTGTGACACACCTCTGATTGGCTGAGTCATACACAGTCTATTGTGATGACAAGAACTGACTATTAAATCATATATATATATAATATATGGTTTACCAAACCAGACTTACCTCCAGCCATCTTGTGAAATCAGCCAATAGCATAGGACTACACAGCTTTATGTCAGCCAATCAGGATCTCCCTGTCAGTTAGTAACATGTTCTCTCTGATCTGTAACAATCGGAGATGAGTGTTCGTGTAACACAACAAGGGTATGGATAGTTGTGACAGTGAAGGTAAATAAAGAGCTGTAGTTTGTATAACATAAGTTATGGCCAGTAGGCCTACACAGTTAGAACAATGAAGTAAATAAAAAGGTTGTTATCATAATGACAAAGGACTGAAACTTACTATTATTGAAATTTTTCTACAAACATAAAAATAAAATTCATTAGATATGGAAACCTGGGTATGAGCTCTTCATGTTCAAAAAGGCATAGAGTCATAAATTAATGAAAAAATGCATTGTTTTAGCAAAGAAAAGTAAAATGATTTAATTCATTATAATATTATATCGAGCTGCACTTTATCGTAGGTTGTAACCTTTAGCACATAACATATAAAATTATTGGTAAAATTTTGTAACTACGTGTCTTAGCGCCATGATTGCCAATCTCCACCTTCAAAACCTTGCTTAGCATTTTAAGCAACTGCAGTAATTTTCCTTCCAATAAATTCATATTTGTGCCCCATGCATATTATACCACTTCTAGTTTCATTTGATTACTGCTGTTGCTATGTGTACAAAAGTTCATTTAAACAATTTAAAAGATGGAAACTTAGTGATAGGTACTGCCTATGTATAACACAACTTAATGCCCGAGCACACTGCAACTTAGTGACGGACATATTGTCAAATGGCAGCCATTTTTAGAAACATCCAGGCTGAACCATCCTACATTAGACACTATTTGCACAATCACTATTACATTGGGGAAGGTATATGCCACCTTATTGGACAATTTTGTCCAATTAGTTGATGGGGTACTAAAATTTAAAATTTTTTCCACTAGTTTTTTTTAGTTGCTGTTGCTGATTTAATATAAGTTTCAAAAAACTAAAAAATATTTATTATGCTTGTTTAAATTAAACCTATATAATTATATAGTTCAAAAATTTGACTTTCAATAATTACAAAAACATGCAAACCACCTAACATACAAGTCATTCCCAGGCCTTACATGTCTTAATAGTGAACTGCCGATACCTTTCATTAAATACCAGCCATTATTGATAACGCATACATGCATACAGGGTTCCATTACAGGCTGAGAATAATAAGTATATCAATAAAAAAACTTATGAATAAGGCATTTAAACATGACTGGCTCTAAATAATGTGGATGACAAAAAAACTTTTCTTCACAGTGGTATTATAACACTAAATAGCATAGGTATTGTTATTGGCCATTGTGTAAATAACTGTAAATAACTGCACAATTGTTACTAGGTGGTACATAAATAAAGACATTTTAATGTGAAACTTGATCCAAGAGTAAACTATATTCTCACATTCAAACAAAATATTTAAGACTTGACCAATCTGTTGAACATTAACAAAATCCAACACTGATGTTAGAAGCGAGACATTACAGTTCTAAGATATTCAATATTGAGAATATGATATTTGTCTATGCTCTTTCTTTTCTGTGATTCAACCTAAAACTATTTCCAAGAGCAGTCTAATTTAAATAACTATTTATCACAGTATCAGATGAAGTTTAATGTCAATACCAAAAATACAATAAAATATAATATAATATAATATAATACAATATAATATATATAATATCAAATATATTAAATTAAAGATTATGCTCCATAGAAACTGCAAATTAGAGATTTCACTTAATTTGATAATATTTCAAGTATGAGTATCATTGTTATAATATGAATACTGTAGGCATATTACTAGTACTACTAGTACTATTAGTATGAGTACTATTAGTACTATTAGCATGGGTACTATTAGTATGAGTTATATGAGTACTATTAGTACTTAGTATGAAGATATTTGACTGAGACATGAGCATCAAGTGTGTGAAATAAGAATAGAGAATGCAACATCTAAAAATAGCATTGCTTCTCATTATTTTTAAAGAAGGGTTAGTAGTTAAATAATTATTTTGTTCACATTGTTATACAGAGCTTAACTGCAAGTGTAACTAAATTACATAAATATTGAGAGAAAAACAGCTAGTGTGCAGCCTGAAAATTATGCTATAGAGTTTTAAGTAATAGGATTATTATAACTCAATAATAAAAATAAAACTACTCTGTTTGTGCAAGACTCACCGTGTCAAGCATTGTATTCTATAAAAGAGCTGCTAGCTGTTCATAGCTATTACGTGACCAGCTAAGTCACATGATACATATTCTACAGTTACTCTATAATAAATTAATTTCTTATATGCTTATAGCATTATATTCTGAAACTAGATCAAATAGGCAACTGTATTCACGCATTGAACTACATGTAAGACTTGACTTACTTCTTGAATGTTAAATAATCTTTACACACTTCATTTATGCAGCATTAAAATACTAATATTATATGTTAGCCCTCAGCTACAGACTGGTTGAGTGCGGTATGCTCAAACTAGCTTGCTTTATAATGATATACTTTTCCATGCTAAAGTTTGTGGTATTATAAAACTAAAAGTATCATATTGCTGATTTGATTCATTTTACATGCTACTCTTAGCTGCTGCAACACACAGTTTAATCTATTAACCTGTAAATTGATAGATGTGAGAGTACAAGCAAGTGCTCAATTTGAGGTTAAACTTAGAATTTTTTTTACTTCAGTTGAATAACACCGTGCAATATCTTTAATGGTACACACACTAAGTTGCGTGTATACTACAACAAAAAGGTACTTGGAACACATGTGAAGAAGGCTACAGTATTTAAAGCTATGTGAAAGTGAATACCACCATTACACTCAAGTTATATAGTAGCATCTCCATTGCTTGTATCACTTCGCGCAAGCATAACAAAAAAGTTTTGAGCTAATTTTTGGTGACAAACAGACCATATATAGATTGTAATAATTTCATTATTATGGTTAACTGCGGTAAATATCAACCTGGTATAATTATATAATTATATATAGAAATATACAATTATATATATATATAAACCTATAATAAGATACTTACGTAAAAACTCTCTGTTGAATGTTTAAACAGCAAAGATCTGATTTCTAAATTCTACGTGAAACTGTACACAGCACAGTCATGGCTGGCAGTAAAATATATGTTAAGAATTTATTTGTTGCCAGCAGCAAACTTCTCATTGGCTTATAGCCACGTTGCCGGGCACTAAAGCAGTTGGGTGTGGTTGTTTCTTATGAATTAATTCTCATTCGTGTTTCGAATTCAAAGTCATTCAAGTAAAAAGCCTTTGCAAAGCTAATAATCACTAACTATTCATTTTCCTCCAATACTTGCAGTCAAACTTCTTTTCACATTTCCGACTATTTAAGTTTAGCATCTGCATGGTCATTGTTATAAATAACTGTATGTTATTTCATTTGTAGGTGGCAGCTCAGGTTAGCATAGTTATGATTGAATGCTGCAGAAATTAATATTCATTAATCCTCATTTGTGGTTTGGCTGGATGTAATATTTTAGTTGAGCGTTTGAAAGATGTACTGACACTACTGACACTTTGATATGACAGGTATCACAAGGTGCTTCTTATCAATGCATATAATTACTACTCTAGAGAACAACTCACTTCACCAGCTATACTTACACTATAGTATTATTCTACCAGCTATACTTACACTATAGTATTATTCTACTAGCTATACTTACACTATAGTATTATTCTACTAGCTATACTTACACTATAGTATTATTCTACTAGCTATACTTACACTATAGTATTATTCTACTAGCTATACTTACACTATAGTATCATTCTACCAGCTATACTTACACTATACAGTATCATTCTACCAGCTATACTTACACTATAGTATTATTCTACTAGCTATACTTACACTATAGTATCATTCTACCAGCTATACTTACACTATATAGTATTATTCTACCAGCTATACTTACACTATAGTATCATTCTACTAGCTATACTTACACTATACAGTATTATTCTACCAGCTATAATACTTACACGCTACACAGTATATATATATATATATATATATATATATATATATATATATATATATATATATATATATATATATATATATATATATATATATATATATATATATATACCCACATGTCTTACAGAGTTGGTGCAATCTAAACCTGGTAGAGAGTGTGTCACACTTTTAGCTGTAGCTAATATTGTACTGTAGATTATTTTATTAATCAATATTATTTTATCACATAGCATATTGGAGAAGTTGTCTTCTCTTCTTTCATAATATCTTATCAGCTCTTTTTAGCCTGTTTCATAGGACTTTAGTATAACACATCTATTATCATAATTTGTTGCAATTAATTATTTAACAGTAAAAATATGAAAATGATACAATACTCATTATATTTAAATAATGATACTTGCCAATGCCTAATAATTTAGATTAACCTAAATTAATCTAGTTTAAATGATTTAATTTGTTTCAAAAGAAGGAGTGATCATACATGGATGTGGTCATTTCATATGTTTCATTTATAGATTATATACCAGTTTATGTTTTTCTATACCCAGAATATTTACTTGATATAAAAAGAGAAAGAAGAGAAAGCTAGCACAGCTCTCTCATAGTCATAACTCTTTGACTAACACATTTCTACCCATTTGACTAACACACTTCTACCCATTTGACTAACACATTTCTACCCATTTGACTAACACACTTCTACCTATTTGACTAACACATTTCTACCCATTTGACTAACACATTTCTACCCATTTGACTAACACATTTCTACCCATTTGACTAACACATTTCTACCCATTTGACTAACACACTTCTACCTATTTGACTAACACATTTCTACCCATTTGACTAACACACTTCTACCCATTTGACTAACACATTTCTACCCATTTGACTAACACATTTCTACCCATTTGACTAACACACTTCTACCTATTTGACTAACACATTTCTACCTATTTGACTAACACATTTCTACCCATTTGACTAACACATTTCTACCCATTTGACTAACACATTTCTACCCATTTGACTAACACACTTCTACCTATTTGACTAACACATTTCTACCTATTTGACTAACACATTTCTACCCATTTGACTAACACACTTCTACCCATTTGACTAATCACGTCTGCCAAAAGTCAATGTTTCTACTGTCTTATGGCAGCTTTAATTTATTCACATCATAACATTATACTAAATCACAAAGGTCAAAAGTAAAACTATAAAGTATTCTGTTTCACAGTCTCCGGTTTGAGTGGCTGTTTAGTTATCTTCATCCAAATTAGATACCCGACCAGCACTGACAACTGCAAAATGAGAAGTAAAGTTCATGAAGTGCATTTTAAATCAAATCGAAGAAAAATAAATTTTGAGTTTGTCTGTTTAAAAATATCTGTTAAAAAAGTCTTTTGTAAAGTTGGTACACCCATTTCATTTAAGCTATCTAAGTGTAATTGCTTTATACTAAAAAGCTTACCTATATAAATGTAAAACATTCACTATCACTAGTGTACATAATATTCTTAGCAGCACATGAAGTTATAGTAGGCTACATGTATTGGTATATTGTTAGAATGTATTTTTGTTCAACAGAAATTAATGTAGTAGCTATAGAAATGCTAATGTACAGTATATAGAGGCAGCTTTAAGTTAATTATTATAAGTATATTATATCTTTGACAGCTCATTTATAGAAAATTAAGTATAAAACTTAAATTTTAACTATTGTTATTATAGTTATTATTATTATTATATAAGGTTATAATTACTAAAAACACGCACTTGATTATTTTTCTATTAACTAATTTATTTTATTATATTTTGCAAATAGTTTTCTAAATGCATGGTAAAGTTATACAAGCAATTTTCTTTCTACTTACAATTAGCATATCTAAAACTGCCAATACAGTCAATGTCCATGTGAAGTCAGTAGCGTCTGTGACACCTCCTGACATTACTGGACCCACCATGGCTCCTAGACCCAGACCTCCATTCAGTAGTCCTGTCACCATTCCATAGGTCTGTATGCTGTCTTTTTCATGGCCATTCACTCTGCAGGGAGTAGTACATGACTTTTAGTTTACTTTGGCAGATATCGAAATGCAAAGGCAGTAACAAATCATAAGCTTTACTGCTTTAGGAACAGTTGGGATTTATTACTATCAATATTAGAAAAATAAATTAATACTGTGCTTTGGGTTGGAACTCACACGGCAAGGTTAATAGCTGCCTGAAAAGGTGGAATGTATACAGCTACTTGTGACAGCACAGACAGGCTTCTCATCACAACTGTCAGTTCAAAATATCTACAAAATTACATCAATTTAAATGTATATATATATATATATATATATATATATATATATATATATATATATATATATATATATATATATATTTAAAAAATTATGTATGCAGCATTCTCTCAAAAGTATAAAGCAAACATATAAACATACAGAAACATCATAAAATCTTACTGTTTGCCATGAAATATGAAGTTGAGAAGTGGTGAAGGTCCGATGAAGAGATCAATGAACACACACGACAAGCAGCCTATTACCATCGGAGTATAAATAAATCCCTACAGAAGTTGTTTATTGGAAAAGCAAATTATATAACAAATGGTTCAGGAACTAAAATTTGCAAAACTACAACTTTTTGGAATAGATACAATTTGCCAAAAATAATTGTTTAATAAAGCAGAAGGTTTACTTTTATAAAAATTCAATTTAGGGAAAACCTGGGTGATATGAACCACCCGGGTGATATGGACCATGCATATTTTGCAGTATCCAAGGTTACCAGAAAGTTGGAAAGTGTCTTATTGTTTATAAATAGGAATATCTAACTTCCTGTTTACATGTTTCAAACTTGTCTCTTTGTCTTAGAAAATGAAGACACATTTTCTCTTTTTGCTCGTTTTCTTATAACTTTTCACAACTTTTGTGGATCTATTTTCATTAAAAAAAATTACCTGAAGTAAGGAGCCTGTATCTACAGATAATGTGTGGGAGGGGGGTATGTATAAATACCTAAATAGTATATATAATACTTGTCCACTCTCTGTAGGAATTCAAAATTTTTGGTGACATGATTTTTGGGTGATATGGACCGCCACTTGAGGGGTGATATGGACCGTGGACCATATCACTCAGTGAATTGAATTTTTCTTTTCATATACTTTTTTGGAGAGAAATAATACAATTTCTCAAGTATTTCAAACAATGCTAAAACATTAAACCCTTAAATATTGATTAGACACCATTATAGCCAATTGCTATAGAATGTGTACTTGGAATATTCATATTCATGCAATGTATTTTAGATGCCAAGATATTCTTCCAAAAATATTTGAAATGCTTGGGGTTAGGAGACACTAAAAGAAGCTGTTACACACTTGTTTCAGATCTATTGTTTTACATAACTTTTTAATATAGCAAAATGCATTTTCAACACAAAAAAAAGCTGACTTTATGTGACAGAGTCTGTGGTGGCCCATATCACCCGAAATTTCAAAAAATATCCGGGTGATATGGTCCACCAATTTTCAATCATAGCTCAGTCAAGCATCTGTATAGGAGCTTCAAATTATGTTTGTATGTTAGTAGAGATAGCACCCACATGTTGAAATACTAATTTTCAATCAACAATTGTCAGTATGGGCTGTGGGCTTAAGTGGCC